>CM067374.1:7909862-8509862 GCA_034401795.1 Chaetoderma sp. LZ-2023a
CGCATGACACGTGTGTTACTCCGCTTAGCTGATTATGACATCATCCTACACTCCGCTTAGCTGATTATGACATCATCCTACACTCCGCTTAGCTGATTATGACGTCATCCTACACTCCGCTTAGCTGATTATGACATCATCCTACACTCCGCTTAGCTGATTATGACATCATCCTACACTCCGCTTAGCTGATTATGACGTCATCCTACACTCCGCTTAGCTGATTATGACATCATCCTACACTCCGCTTAGCTGATTATGACATCATCCTACACTCCGCTTAGCTGATTATGACGTCATCCTACACTCCGCTTAGCTGATTATGACGTCATATGACATCATTACTCTGACAAGGTCTATTAACCCCTATACCTCACAGACCAGAAATCACAATTTCCTTATGTTGCAAGGAATATTCTTTTTAAATATTTTGAATCTAATTTAACTGGGAGCTGTTGCTGCCTATGATGGCAACAGGCTCCAGTAAAATTAGCCTCAAAATATTCAATAGTTTTTCAGTACCGTACATTAGTCTTCAAATTGAGAAACTGACATTTCACGGCTTAACCTTTTAACCATCGAATTTGTTCAAGAAAATTTTAATATTCTCATAGAAAATTACCATTTGCAGACCAAGGATTTTTTTGAAAATTTACCACTGGAATGACTGGCTCGGTTATCGAGCCAGTTAATAATGGTAAATTTTCAAAAATATGGTTAACACATAATCCTATATTAATCACCAGGCTGAATATCCCTGTATTTCAGATCAAAAACAAAACAAGAGGCCCAAGGTGCCTGTATTGCTCACCTGGACCATAGGTATCTCAACTAGAATGGTCATTAACAATAAGTAGAACTCTAATGAGTTGAGCAGACTTGTAACAAGAAAACAGAGACCATATTTCTTTATGTATCAACTTCTCTTGAACAAACTTTAATGGCCCATAGTCATCAATATCATCTCCCAAATTTCGGTCCGATCACTTCAGCAGTTCTGGAGTAAGGTCATCAAAGATGGTCACAAGTGAACAAATTTGGTTACGGGCTTAGCCTAGATGACATTTCATGAGTTCTGAATCGATCCCTCAAACGGTTTTGGAGAAGATTTTTTTAAGACGTTTCCCTAAAATCGGCCAAAATCCAAGATGGACACCGGCCCAATTGGCCGATCGGCCTCGTTTGAACAAACTTGAATCTCTATGCCCTAAGGATGTTTCCTGCCAAATATAATTGAAATTGTCCCAGTAGTTATAGTAGTTATCGAGAAGGACATTTTAAATTTCCCATTGCTTTAGTATGGGAGCTTTTGGCAGGAAAATGATCCAAGATGGCCGGCAAACCGCTTATCTGGCCGTTTCGAAAATTGCAAATTTGAGATCAGAATAATCAAAAACACATAAAACCAATTTCAGCCTCAAAATCCATCAAATAAAAAAATCCAATATGGCCACCAAATACGCTATATTTTGATTGGCCCATGGCGGCCATGTTTTTTTACGGCTCAACTTCCCTTGAACAAACTTTAATGGCCCTTAGTCCCTAATCATATCTGCCAAATTTCGACCCGAGCCGTTCAGCGGTTCTGGCGAAGTTGTTTTCGCTAAAACTGGGTCAACCAAGATGGCTGCCGAACCATTTCACCAATCAAGTTCCCTTGAACAAACTTGGTTCAGCTCTTTCCCTAGGTCATATTTCATGGCTTTGCATCAATCTCACAAGCGGTTTCAGACGATTTTTAAAGACGTTTCTAAAAATCAGCCAAGTCCAAGATGGCCACCGGCCCAATTGGCTGATCGGCTTTATTTGAACAAACTTGAATCCCTATGCCCTAAGGATTCTTCCTGCCACATAATTGAAATTGTCCCAATAGTTCCCGCGAAGACGACATTTTAAGTTTCCCATTGCTTTAGTATGGGACCTTATGGCGGGAAAATGATCCAAGATGGCCGCCAAACTGTTTATCCGACAGTTTCGAAAATTACAAAATTTGAGATCAGAATACCAAAAAACACATAAAACCAATTTCAGCCTCAAAATCCATCAAATAAAAAAATCCAATATGGCCGCCAAACACGCTATATTTTGATTGGCCCACGGCGGCCATGTTTTTTGACGGTTCAAATTCCCTTGAACCTTTAATGGCCCTTAGTCTTTAATCATATCTGCCAAATTTCGACCCGACCCATTCAGCAGTTCTGGAGAAGTCGTTTTCGCTAAAACTAGGTCAACCAAGATGGCTGCCGAAGCATTTGACTAATCAAGTTCCCGTCAACAAACTTGGTTCAACTCTTGCTCTAGATCATATTTCATGACTTTTGCATCAATTACCCTGGCAGTTTGAATTTGGCCGATTGGCTTCGTTTGAACAAAGTTGGATCCCTATGCCCTAAGGATGCTTCCTGCCAAAGATAACTGAAATTGGCCCCGTGGTTCTTGAGAAGTCGTTTAACGGAAAAGTTGACGGACGGACGACGGACGGTCGCCATGGCATAAGTTCACGTGGCCTTTTAGGCCAGGTGAGCTAACAAGCATATAGGGACAGCTCTTGAATAGGATATATTGACTCATTTGAAATTTGCTATAATTACTACACTAAGTGGGAGTTTCCATTTTAATTAATCTTTTTTTAATTTTCAGCAGGATATTTCAAACTGGGTGACTGAATAAAGGTGCGTTAATCCAGTATAATAGGATATTGTGGACAAAATTAGCGTACATTTAAGTTTAACTTACATTTAAATTTAACTTACAAATAATGAAAATACATGTAACCCTTTAACCCTTACTACTCCGATGTCAATATTCAATTTTTTTACGGTGCCAGTAGCAAAGAAACTGGTGTGCATTTTTAAACAATTTTAGTGGATGATGTTGCTGTCTACGACAGCACCATCTTCCACCAAATTTGTGTAAAAATTAACACCAGTTAATCTTTTGATTTAATTTGAAAATTTAAAATTGTGCTAAGAGTAAAGGTGGCAAAACAGCTTCTGCAGCAGTCGAGAGAAATGTCAATTTCCAAACCAAGAAGATTATTTTTTAATTTACCACTGGAATTACTGGCTCGATAATTGAGTGAGTCATTCCTGAGGCAAATTTTCAGAAATAACCTCTTGGTCTGCAAATGGACATTTTCTATGAGGAAATTAAAATATTGTTGAACAATTTTGAAGATTAAGGGGTTAATTTGTACAAACATCTTTTAACCCTTTAATTGTCACAATTTGCTAAATTTGTTTAATTGTGCCGGACAAATAGACTACTTTTGAAATATTACCACTAAAAATGAGCCGGTCATTCCAGTGGTAAAATTTCAAAAATAATCTATTGGCCTGCAAATGGACATTTCTCCAGAGTATTGCAGACACCAGTTTTGACAGAAGTAGGAAGTAATGCAACACATTTTAATATAGGTTATTCGCCTGAAAAGCTACTGTAAACATTGAGTAATATATGTCAAATACAGCCCGGTGACAAATACATGTAAATAATGTATCCATGATAAAGACACGCCTAATACCCTAAGGATTACTGAATAGTAATTTTTTCTCAATTAAACATTTTAAAACTGCCTCTAAAACCTATTTGAAAAGTCCCCCATGATTTATCACAAACAATATAGCTGCCTTTGGCTAGGGTGGGCATAATGTTGTTGTACAGGTCTTTAACTAGTTATGTATGAAAACGCAGATAATATTTTCAGAATAATAAAAATATCAACAGGAAAAGAATTTAAGGAAGTGCAGATAAATCCAGTGTAACTCACACCTCAGCCAGTCATTCCAGTGATAAATTTTCAAAAATTGTATTCTCTTGGCCTGTAAACGGACATTCAGTAGGCAGATTTTTAAATATTCTTGACCGAATTTGCTCATTAAAGGGTTAGTTGATAAAAGAAGGTGCTTTGAATGAGAATACAAATCAGGTTGAATGGCTAACTGTACCCCGCCTTCAATTAGAACCGTTAATATATATTTAACCATTTAACACTCATATCTGCACACAAAAAACTGCATATATTTTTGAAAATTTACCACTGGAATGACTGGCACAATAACCGATAATCGATCAAATTTGAATTTTCCCAGAAAAAGTGTCCATATACACACCAAAAGAAACTATTTTTTGAAAATTTACAACTGCAAAGACTGGCTCAGTTATGGGGCCAGTCATTCCTGTGATAAATTTTCAAAAATAGTATTCTCTTGGTCTGCAAATGGGAATTTCTTAAGACCACTAAACATACTGGTTTTGGATGACTTGGTTAAAATAGGTTATCATGTTTCTAATTGCCTCATAATCTGTCTGAGGGAAGGATGACATTAATGTCCTCTCTTAATAAAAGATGAGATACAAATTGTATTATGCATGACAACCGTTATTGCTTTCTACATTCAGGTTTAACCATTTAACGGTCAAGTCGGCCAAAACCGGCCTCAGCAGTGGTTTTGAGGAATGTCCATCTGCAGGTAAAGAGAAGAGTATTATTGAAAATTTACCCCTGGAATGGCTGGCTCGATAATCGAGCCAGTCATTCAAGTGTTAAATTTTCAAAAATACTCTTCTCTTTACCTGCAGATGCACATTCAATAAGGGAATATTTAGATTTTCTTGGCCAAATTAAACCAATAAAGGGTTAAATTGGCATAATATTACAGACAAGGCAGAAACGATGCATGAAGTCTGGAACATCAGAAACTTGTAATCGTGTGGAAAACATTTTATGATGTCACAATTATTCTTGCCGACTTATTGATGTCATTCTGAAGTATTTATACCCTCACACACACCCACACATGGGTAGGGTGTGTGGCTGTGTGGGTGTGTGTGTGTGAGGGTATAAATACATAAAGAGAAGAGAGTATTGCATTCACTTGCTGTCTCTATCTGGGTGTCTGTCTCTGTCTGTTTGTTGTATCTGTCTGTCTGTCTACACCCACCACGCCTGGAAATAACTTTTTCAACAATGTCCAACATTTTGTCAGGCACCAGCTACTTAGTACCAGACATCCACAATTTGCTGCCTGTCAACATTATTCTACTTACACACTGCAACTACTAGGACTGTTTAAATCTGTACCTGACAAAATGTCAGGATCCGCCAAGACTGTGCCTGGCATTTGATAGTTTGGTGCCTGACAATGTCCTTGACAGGCACCTTATTTCCAGGCTTGACCCACACCTGCACACATGCACGCACATGGGGTTGAATAAACCATAAACCGCAATTTTCTTCGAAAAATGGAGAGATAATTATCAGGTTTCGTAAACCTAGCATGTAGTTACCAAAAGACTGAAAGCATTGGCATATACAGCGCTGATCGTCAGCACCATGAGAGATAATGACAATGTGTTTTCGCGATAAAACTGGCACGATTTTCCTTAGTGTGACATTAGGTTGGTTGGGGATTATTTGACCAATAATTTGATAGGTTTAGTTTATTTATAATCACATTCTTGCATGGTAGTCCAAAATTTGTTTATCTGTATCTGTGTACATATATCACTAATAGTTAAAAATAATCAGAAATAGACATGGTCTCCTTTAGCCGTTTAACCCGTTAACACTCATATCAGCCAATAACAGCTTCTGTAGAGGTCTTGAGAAATGTCCATCTCCAAGTCAAGAGACTATATTTACCAATGGAATGACTGGCTTGATAACAGAGCTAGTAATTCCCATGGTAAATTTTCAAAAATAGTCTTCTAGTGGTCTGCAAATGGATTTTCTATGAGAAAATTGAAATTTTCTTGAAGAAATTCGAGGGTTAAAGGAGTAATGGTCAAGACTTGTTAAGAAAATTAAAAGGTTTTGTCCATTAAAAGCTCATTTGCAGTTCTAACAAATTCTTTTTGGAAATTTACTACTCAAATGACTGGCCAATTTAATTTCAAAAATAGTCTTCTCATGCCCTGAAAAAGGACATTTCTGAAAACGTCGTTAAAGGTCAGTTTTGGTCATCTTTACTGTTAAGGGGTTAACATACTGTAATTTATTCAGTATTGTAGCCTATTGCTTTTCTAACCACGTTGACCGACTTCCTATATATGCAAATACAGCTTCTCAGCTAACTCTTTCACCGATTAATTCCCCCATATCTCTATTTCAAGGCAACCACATAGGTAAACTGTTAAATATTTTGAAATTAATTTGACTGGAATCCATTGATGCCTAAGGCAGCAACGGTTTCCAGCCAAATTAATTTCAAAATATTCAACAGAATAAATTTTATATCGCAAAGAATACACTTTTTTCCGGGATTTGACATTGGGAGGATTAAAGCTAACAAAGTGGTACTCAGTACATATTTACACAGACAGCACATTGAATTTCTGAATAGCTGCAAGAATGATAAAAAAAACCCATCCAAAACATGTTTTTGGTCCAGAAATTAAATAAAAGTGTCTTTTAGGTGCAGTGTATATATCAACGTAAGCAAAATGGTGTAGTGGTTACGTGCTGCTCATCCTCTAAGCCACCTGTCACAGATTGGATCCTTAGCCAAGCTGTCCAAAACCAGCCTCTAGAGGGCTTTTGAGAAATGTTATTTACAGGAAGAGAAGAGTATTTTTGAAAATGTACAACTTAAAATGACTGGCTCCATAACCAAGCCAGTCATTTCAGTAATCAATTTTCGCAAGCATATTCATGTTTGGGATTGTGTTCAGTTTCCATCTTGATTTCTAGGCGTGGGTAAAATGGGGTTATCCTTTTATTATTTTTAACATTCTTACCAATTTTTATCATTAAGATTAGTCAACAAAATTATAATTATTATTCAATGATTGTCCATACGTATATGCACAGATTAGTATTTTTGAAAATTTACCACTGCCATGACTGGAATGACTAGCTCAGTTATTGATCAAGTCATTCCAGAGCTAAAATTTCGGAAATAGTCATTTCTGTCTGCAAATGGACATTCCTCAAGACCACTGCAGTTGGGCATACATTAAAGATGCAGTTCAATTAATTAACTCTTTAAGACTTAAATTTGTTCAAGAAAATTTAAATTTCCTCAGAAAATGTCAATTTGCAGACAAAGAGAAGATTAATTTTGAAAATTTACCACAAGAATGACTGGCTCAGTTATCGAGCCAGTCATCCCACTGGTAAATTTTCAAAAAATAGTCTTCTCTTGGTCTGCAAATTGATATTTCCCAAGACCTTGTAGAAGCTGTTTTTTGACCGGCTTGAGTGTTAAAGGGTTAACCCTTCATAGCCAAGCTGGACACGAGGCCTCTGCAGTAGTCGATAATCAAGCCAGTCACTTCAGTGGTAAATTTTCAAAAATATTCTCTAGGAGTCAATAAGCAAATATCTTGATTTTCTTGACCAAATTTTCTCAGTAAAGCGTTAATGCTCAAGATTTGACCAGAAAATTACCTTTTTCAACGTCCATTTGCAAGTCAAGAGAAAACCTTTTGATATGTTATCAAGCTATGCGTTCCAGTGATAGATTTTCAAAAAGTTTTCTCTTGGCCTGCAAATGAGCATTCCTCACGACCACTGCCAACTCGTTTTAGCCCGCTTGACCATAAAGGGTTAATTAACTTAGATATACATGTCTTCATTAGTTTACTATGTAAAAATTCTGATATCTGACATCAGCTGAATTTACCATTCCAGCTTAGACATCCATCTTATGACATCATATGATGTCATAATGAACTACATGATATGTAGGATGATGTCACATTAATTACATCATGAATGACTCGATTAAGTCCGTCTTCAATGCTTAATAGTCTGTCCAGTTGTATGAATTGTATGTCTTTACTGTTTAATAAACATGCTGTTGAATATCTTGAAATTAGACAGGTTATTTCCTAAGTACTATACCTGTGGCAGTGCTGCCTATTGGCGCCAGAGGCAGGTCCGTCTCAGTCAATATAGAATCTAGCAGCAGAATGGAAGGTATACAATTATCCACCCTGGATGTCCCACCACCAACACTAACACCACTCATACTAGTTCCACTGGGCAGATATCCTGGTCCTGTTGGTGTGGATTTCACAATACTGTTATTAATAACTTGATCGTAGCTAGGCGGCGGTGGTCTATGGAGGCCAGTAACACCTGATCCAACCCGACTAGTTCCGTATCTATCCAACTGTCCTACGATGTGTCCACTATCCGATGACAAATTTTCACTAGTATTACCCTCACTTTCTTGAATACACGCAAAAAGATTTCTATCGGAAACATGTGATGACATATCGTTACGTCTATTCATACTCATGACTCGTTCATTGTTATACATACAAGATCCTATTGACCACGGTGGCGGGTATGAATTCTGTCTAATGTGTGATGGATACGTTTGATGGTTACTGTAATGAGGGTGCTGCTGCTGATGATGCTGTTGTTGATGATGATGATGAGCACTGAAGTACGATGGTTGGTTAATATTGTTTCTGTTTATATTTATCGACGATGAGTAGGAATTCTGGCCTGCAAAATTTTCCGCAATTCGCCGACGCTTCGCCAATGTTATTGTTTCCAAATCTGTTGAATTCCGCTTCGGGGGACTCGGCACAATTGAAAATCCTGAAATAGAAATTGAAATATTCAAGGCACATCTACATGTATGTTAACAATATTCATATGATATTTTATCATTCAAATTCTACAGATTATTTTGCAAAACAGCTTTCAAAGTAGAACTCACATCATTCAGATAAATGACCGTCCATCAAATCTACTTTCAAGGGATTAATCCTTTAATGGTCAAGATATTTCCTTGACCAATCATCTTGACCATTAAATGGTTAATCAGTCTTCATATTTATCATTTCTCAAAACAGATCTTGTAACCCGTTAACAGTCACATTTGTTCATGAAAATTTCAATTTTCTCATAGAAAATGTCCATTCGCAGAGAACTGTTTTTGAAAATTTACTACTGGAATGACTGGCTCAGTTATCGAGCCAGTCATTCCAGTGGTAAATTTTTTAAAATAGTGCTCTGCAAATGGACTTTTCTCAAGACCACTGTAGAAGCTGTTTGTGGCTGAAAACAGTGTTAAAGGGTTAACATTCAGAACACCAGCACTCAGTTTTTTTATCACATTGTAAACGCTTTTCAAATTTTCCAGATTATTTATGATTTTACACATTTTTCTGTATTTTCCAGATTTCTTCGAATCACACTCAACGTTGTGGAATCCTAATGTATCGTCCTTACACCATTCTTGTGTTAAAACTTAAATTTTGAAAAACGTAAAAATTTGAATCCAATGGGATCAGAAGTGTCTGAGATACAGGTGTACACATGCATGCATGCACACGCGGGTGCATGCACGCAAATGTGGGTGTACGCATGTGCACACGCACGCACGCACGCACATAGACCTGATCGCAATGGGCGAGGGGAATGAAATGTTTGTTTGAAAAATAAACAGGCAAATTTGTGAACAGCCTAGTAATGTTCAATGAACTGTTAAAAGTAGGTTGACCCACTTTTCATATACCGCACACCTCCTCCCTGAGATGCAGCCACAAATCAAGTTTAGTTCCCACATTTGAGGCTACAGCGGGACAAAAATTGCTGACCTGCTGTCATGCTGACCTACTGTTCATACACTGTACACCTTTACTCTAAGATACATCCACATACCAGGTTTAATTAATATATGTGAAAGTCTTGAAACTATGGTCCAGACAAACTTGTAGAGGGTGAACGGATGACTGGATGGACACAGGTACGGACGGACAAAGCGGCATGTACATTCTCCTCCGATATTTTTCGGAGAGCATAAAATTATCAAACGGGTTTGATTTCAAAGACATTTGCTCAGAAACATTTCTTTCAAACATTCAACACACATTAACATTTGCCTAAAACATTTGTTTCAAAACAAATGTTTCGGGAAAATCCGGCCTCTGTAGTGGTCTTGAGGAATGTTCATTTGCAGACCAAGAGACGACTATCTTTTAAAATTTAACACTGGACTGGAATGAGTGGCTCGGTTAGTAATTCCAGTGATAAATTCTCAAAAATAGTCTTCTTTTGGGCATTAAATTAGCAAATATTTAAATTTTCTTGACCAAATTTAGCCACTAAAGGGTTAATGGCCAACATGTTATATCACTACAGGAGTCCAGCCAGACATCTCCCAGACATGTGAATATAAATAAGCACATAAATAAATAAATCTATATTAATTTTCTGGTGTGGTTACATGTTTTAACATTTCAATTCTAAGCACGCCAGGAACCACATAAGGAACGCCTGGACAGACATCATTCAGGGCACTGACACACGTGGCAGCATTTTATTAACGGCTTTGTCAAATGTGTCTGACAGCGCAGTTATATCAGACTATCAATGTATTCAACAGATGTTTGCCAGAAATCTATGATGTGATTGATCTCCACTTAGAGAATACATCAGTAATATGGGGTGTTATTATAATGTGGCAGTACCCCTCAACATGCAGGCAGGCACCAGACACGCACGCACATATGCGCACACACACACACACACACACACACACACACACACACACACACACACACACACACACACACACACACACACACACACACACACACACACACACACACACACACACACACACACACACACACACACACACACACACACACACACACACACACACACACACACACACACACACGCGTGCGCGTTCACACACACACACACACACACACACACACACACACACACACACACACACACACACACACACACACACACACACACACACACACACACACACACATACACACACACACATACACACATACACACACACACACACACACACACACACACACACACACACACTAACATTTTAATTCTTGAAATTCCAGTCTCAATTTCAAACCAACTATACAAAAAAGTTGTTGACTATTTTGAAACTAATTCAACTTGAACCTGAAGGCTGCCAACGGCACCAACAAGTTCCAGTTACATTAGTTTCAAAATATTCAACAGAATATTTGCTCCAGGCATATTTGTGTTTTCCGGTCTGTGAAGGTTACATATTAACCCTTTCATAGCTAAGTCGGCCAAAACTGAACTCTGCAGTGGTCCTGAGGAATGTCTATTTGCAGGCCGAGAGATGACTAATAGTCTTTTCTTGACCTGCAAATGCGCATTTAATAAGCAAAATATTTTGATTTTCCTGACCAAATTGAGCCCTTAGAGGGTTAATAATCAGTTTTAACACACCATGGAAAATATATACATGTAACAGCTAGGTTTATAGGAAATAGTAGAGGCCTGCATATGTCTCATGTTAAGCCAACCATCAAGTCATTATGAATAACTTTAAGGTTCTACATAATTCTCAGACACCATGCAGACTCCATTCAGGCCACTCTTCATGTAAGGCGTGACCAGAATAATCAAATGTACAGACAAGAGCACTCAGAGATTGGAGATCCTAGGCCTCCCGTTTTTATCACAATGTAAACAGTGTTCGGATTTTCAGGATTTTTCCCATTTCCCACATATGTACAGATTTTCCTATATCACAGCCAAAGATGTGGAGTAAGTGTATGGTCACATCCTTTCCCGTGCTAAGATTTGAGCCAAATCGAACCAGCAGTTTCCGAGATATCCACAGATTCAGAATTTGAACAGATCTAGGTTCTCTTATCCGGATCATGGCCAAAGTATATAAATCCTCTGGCACCACAAGATCCTTGGTTATGTTAAAATTTGAGGCAAATCAGATCAATAGTTTTTTAGACAAAGGTCCGGAAACACAGGACAGATACACACAGACATACACACAGACAGACAGCCCTGATTGCAATATAAACCCTCTTCCCCTTACATGGCAAGAGTTACAAAGAAACCAATCAAATGTTCTGAACAATACTGCTCTACTGGATGCAAATGAACCTTTGTCCTATTCTCATTGATGACCCCACGCACACGCACAACCACACATGCACAGCTAAGTGTGCATTTAACCATTTAAATGCCAGTGTATCAATTTCAAGTTCAAAGTAGCTTTACAGTAAAATTGAATATTTAGAAAATTAATTTGACTGAAACCTGTAGCTGCCATAGGCTGCAAAATCCCTCAGTTAAACTAGTTTCAAAGTATCCAACAGAATATTACTAATATTATAAAGAATTGAGTTTCTGGTTTGTATGTGTGAAAGGGTTATTTTCAGGAGACACATTTTTTGTAATTAAATCGCCACAAACAGTGACCTTTGAACCCAAACACTTCCTCTGCTGCCCATGCTCAACAAATGAAGCATGGTAAAGCTGAAGAATCAATGGCGGAATACACAACATAATGGATCTCGAGGTATCCACTCACCAAATTTGAAACAACTGAAGTTATTTTCTGGAAACGATTCTGGACAGACAGATGGACGCACATACAGAGCCTAATTCGCTTTCCCTGGATGAGGGACAACTAAACAAGAGATGTGCCCAAATGCAACAAAAACCTTGCTACAGTGCGAGGGTAATATTATTATATGACATGCGGCATGCAATGTGCTAAAACTCCATTATATCCTTGACAGCGATTAATCAAGCTTATATAGACAGTAATACTGCTTACTATCCATCAGCCTCGTCATCATATACCTTTCATATAGAAGATGTTATTAAGCATCAATAGATTCTATACAATAGCAGAGCATCCCTGACCAGCTGTGCAGGAACAAGATAGCTCAATCACTACAGGATAAATGTAAGGCACACCTGAGATTTCAATCATACAACGGAGATACATGCATGGACACATGGACACAGGCAGGCAGGCATGCACATGCGCATGCGCACTCATACAACTATGGGATAAGTCTACATACATGCACAAGTTGACATGCATGCGTGCACGCACGCACGCATGCATGCACGCACACAGCTGAGATAAGTCACTAATAGAATCCATTTAACATGTGATGTATTTCATACAAACTGTACAGGAAAGCAATTGACTACTTTGATATTTATAACTCTTTTCCTGGAAATAGTTGCTGCTTCGATCCGATACCAATGGCTTCCAAACTAATTAATTTCAAATACCTCACCAGAATATTTCCTACGTTATAAAGAAGTTGAGGCGTCTTGTCTGCATAGTTCGGAAGGTTTAACGCAAAATACTTCTATGTAATTTTAAAAAGATTACTATACATACATCCCGAGTTATACATACAGTTCTGCTGATCATTTTGAAAACAATTTGACTGGCAGTTAGTGCATCCATAGGTAGCATGTAGCATATAGTTATCTAGATCAATATCTGGTTTCATGTATCCCTTTAACAATCAAACCGGCTTCTTTACTAGTCTAGAGAAATGTCAACATACAGACCAATAGAAGACAATTTTTGAAAATTTACAACTGGAATGACTTGCTCGATAACCGAGCCAGTTATTCCAGTGGTAAATTTTAAAAAATAGTCTTCTCCTGGTCTGAAAATTGATAATTTCTTTGGGAAAATATTTTCTCAAACAAATTTAAGGCTTAAAGGATTAACACCAGACTCTAATTAACAAACGGTTAATCATTTATTTATCAAATTACATGAAACAAATTGAAATACTTCTTCTTCAAAATAAAGTGGATGACCCAATTAGTTGAGTATTGTCCCACAATGGTTAATGCAGTGCACGAACAAAATAAAAAGTTAAGAGATTTGTATTTACAGTCTGCTTTACTCGAAACTCCACCCACGCAAGGCTGATTTGAAAGCCTTTATTGAAGGTGCTGACACGGCATCTGCTGGTAAACTATTCCACACCCGAATTGCGGATGGGAAGGAGGAGTGAAGTTTGATGTTCATACGAGTGTGCGGGATCAACAGCCTATGGTGGTCGGTGGATTCTAGTTTGGCGCCTGCTTGTTCTGATCTTGTTTCCACGAGGTCGCACATCTACTAGGCCATTCATGATCTTGTACACCAACGGCTATGTTGACATCCCTGTGTGATTTCAATGAGTGCGAGTTGTGTGACTAGAGCTGTGGCACTGCTGGTACGAACGAAGCCGCCACAAAATCTTCAGGCTGACCGTCGCTGGACCATCTCCAAATCATTGATGGCACCTTGTTTGTGTGGGCTCCATACAGTGGATGCATATTCGAGACTAAGGTCGAACGAGGCTTTTGTAACATTGATTTATACCTTCGTTGGAAATCCTTTTAGATTTCTGTAAACAAATGCACTAGCTCTGTTGGCTGTGAGCCCTAGATAGCCCGCACTATCGCCTCCCTCGAGCCTGTGACCATGTAGCTGGTAGTTTGTTACTTGGTTAATAACACTCTAATAGAAGACTGGGGTTTTTCATTTCCCAATGAATGACTGCTGGATAACCGAACCAGTGATTTCAAAAAAATAGTCTTCTGTTTGTTTGTAAAGACATTTCTCATGACCCCTACAAAATTAATTAAAATTTACAACTGGAATGATTGACTGGCTTAGTTTTCGAGCCAGACATTCCAATTAACTTAAATGTTCTCTTGGCCTGTAAATCATAATAGAAATGTCTCAAGACAGAGGACATTTTTGTCTCACTTGATCATTAACCCTTTAACACTCATATCAGCCAAAAATGGCTCCTCAAATGGTCTTGAGAAATGTCCATTTGCAGACAAAAAGATTTTTTTTAATTTACCACTGGAATGACTGGCTCGATAATAATAGTCTTCTCCTGGTCTGCAAATGGACATTTTCTATGAGAAAATTGAAGTTTTCTGGAATAAATTCGAGGGTTAAACGAGTTAAAGAAATAACTGAAACTTTCTCTATTTAACCCTTTAATGGTCAAGGCAGCCAAAACCGGCCTCTGCAATGATCTGGAGGAATCATGTCCATTTGCAGGTCAAGAGACTATTTGTTTAACATTTATCACTGGAATGCCTCAGCTAGAAAACACAGCCAGTCATTCAAGTGGTAAATATTCAAAAATATTCTTCTCTTTTCCTGCAAATGAACATTTACTAATCAGAAATGTTAATTGTATTGACAATTCTTGACCATTAACCCGTTAAACCTCAAACTGTTCGAAAGCGGCTTCTGCACGGATCCTGTGAACGTCCATTTGCAGACAAAGAGAAGACTATTTTTGAAAATTTATCACTGGAATGACTGGCTCGATAAATAATCTCTTGGTCTGCAAATGGACATTTTAATGAGAAAATTGAAATTTTGAACAAATTTGAAAGTTAAAGGAGTGATAGTTGTAAATTAATATGTACATGTGTTATTTAACCCTTTAATGGTCAAATTTGGTCAAGAAAATCTAAATACTCGCTTATTGAATGTCCATTTGCAGGTCAAGAAAAGACTATTTTTGAAAATTTACCACTGCAATGACGGGCTCGGTTATCAAGCCAGGCATTCAAGTGGTACATTTTCAAAGTCTTCTCTTGGCCTGCAAATGGACATTCCTGAAAACCACTGCAGCGGTCGGTTTTGGTCGGTTGACCATTAAATGGTTAAATATGTTTAATGGCAAATGGAAATTATCATCTAGCATCATCACCAATATGCTCATAAATACAGTGCAAATAATGAGATATTAATGACCTGACAATTTATAAATAAGATGTGATAAAGACAATTAATTCTCAGTATTTTTACCGATATTATTCCCGAGAAATATCTGTTTGACAATCTAAGGGAGCCGCTGCACGTATTGACAAGGTTTAGCATTTAAACGGTTTCACATGCGTACACTTACACAGGCACTTACTTACCTATGAATTTGTGCAAATTTACGCAAATAGACTAAAATCAGATCAACTTTTACATCAAATTTTTCACAGAATATAAACCCATAAATATATCTGTGCGCTGCTCACAAACGGAGGAGTTAATAATGAGCTATATCTTCTAGTGAATGTGGAATAATAAACTCATGTTTTGTAATGACGATGTTTCGAGTGTACGGCTCATATATTAACAATGTACAGTGTATATATATATATGATATATAACGACCCTGAGATCGTAGGGAAATGTTGAACACACACTCGCTCACGCACTTCCCAAATCAATACTTCATCATCGTATTTCCTTTTTTCATGAGGCTAAGGCTGGAGACAGAATGGCTACTGCTGCGCAGGTAGTGCCGCCGCCACCGCCCTGCTGACAGCTGCAGTGGCACTATACATTACATTATTGTGTGATCACATTGTGCCATCTTAGCACCTTAACTCTCACATTTGTTCAAGAAAGTTTAAAGAAATTATTTTTTAACACCTACCACTGGAATGACTGACTCTGGTATCGAGCCAGTTATTCTAGTGGTAAATTTTCAAAAAATAGTCTTTTCTTGGTCTGCAATTGGAGTTTCTCAAGATCACTACATAAGCCATTTTTGCCCGGCTTGTGTGTTAACTGGTCAAGATTATAACATTGACAGAATTATGTACTGTTAAGTGAGAACCGTGGCGAACATCGCCATGCTTTCACCTCTGCAGGTGATGGCTCACTCCCAGCTTGGGTCTCAGATTCGCAACCATGAATGTCAAGACACGGGTGGATTCCTGTGCATCTCACTAGTTAACAGGGTAAATATCGCTCAACAGAGTTTACGCCCGCCTTCCACCACCAGTCAATCCATCCTGCAAGCTGCCTCAAATTAGCAGTAAACAAGGTGCCGATAGCTCAGGCGGTAATGCACCAAGCTGCAAAATGGTCGATCCCGGAATCGCATCTCTGGTCGACTGGCTGTCGATCGCTGGAGTCATAGGGAATCTCCTTCAATCCTCACCGCTTGTCTGCACCCAGCAGTATAAATGGGTACTGGTGTAAAACTGGAGAAGTTACCAAAAATAGACTTGAATAAAACCAGCCTAGCTATGACGCGAATGTAATCAGGGACTCGATAGATACCATTTACAGATTAAAACAGTGATCTTTTGAAGATTTACCACCAGAATGACTGGTTTGATTATCTCTTTAACCTTCACATTTGTTCAAGAAAGTTTAAATTTTCTCCGAAAATACCCATTTGTAGAGACTATTTTTGAAAATTATTATTGTTATTGAGCCAGTCATTCCAGCGGTAAATTTTCAAATATAGTCTTCTCTTGGTCTGCAAATGGGCATTTCTTAAGACCACTGCAGAAGACATTTTTGTCTGATATGAGTGTTAACTTTTAACCCTCAAATTTGTTCAACAAAGATTTCAATTTTCTCATAGAAAATGTTCTTTTGCAGATCAAGAAGACTAATTTCTTTAATTTATCCCTGGAATAACTGCCTCGGTTATCGACGCAGTCATTCTAGTGGTAAATTTGCAAAAATAGTCTTCTCTTGGTCTGCAAATGGACATTTCTCAAGGCTACTGGAGAAACCGTTTTTGGCTGATATGAGTGTTAAATGGCTAAAGGATTAAATCAGGCTAGTCATGGAAAACATTCTGTTGGAGATATTATGGTTGGCTAAATTTCTTCATTCCATTCCGATTACTATATGATAATGGATGTTCATTTTAGAAACAATATTGCAATACGCTGCTCCTATCAAAATCAGTAAGATGTTTCAGTAAAATTGCTTTCAATAATATATACACAAGTCATTCTTCTACAGATTGTGTAATATTAACAAAAGCAGTTAGAGATTGTGGCCACTCGCAGTTCTCACGTGCGGACACTCACAGTTCTCACGTGCGGACACTCGCAGTTCTGACGTGCAGACACTCGCCGTTCTCACGTGTGGACACTCGCAGTTCTCACGTGCGGACACTCACAGTTCTCACGTGCTGACACTCGCAGTTCTCACGTGCTGACACTCGCAGTTCTCACGTGCAGACACTCGCAGTTCTCACGCTTTTAGTCACATTGTAAATCTTGTTTTAGATTTTCCATATTTTTTTTCAAAATAAGACCAAAGTTGTGCAATCCTAGTATACGGTTACACCCTTACTTGTGTTAAATTTCTGCTAAATTATACCAGCTGTGGATCGGTGATTGAGGATAAGAATCAATAACACAAATAGATAGCTAATTATCTACTTACCTGGACTAGCGAGGCTTTTATCATCGAGTGCGTCAGGCTTGTATGGACTCTGTAAGCAACAACAAAAAAGCAGTGATTAACAAGAGCTCCGCAAACGGCGCATATTAGCCCCGCCATGATGACAAACCAATGAATGAGAGATAAAGAAAATATTTATTTCTTCCTCAGACCCAGACCAGTTATCCTTATTAAGTGTCAACGCAATCAGTTAAACGGTCAAGGCAGTATCGTCAGGAAACCAATTTTCAAGATGCCCGCCAATGACTGGTACCATATTAGATTTTGGACTATCATAAATCTGATAAGTTTCTTCACCAGACATATTCCAACGACCCTATGAAGATATCCGACAAATGGTAACGGAGATATCATCCAGAAACTAACTTTCAAGATGTTTCGATAGGTTTCTTCTCAATACCAAGTCCAACCACACCATGAAGTTTCAAAGCGATCCAATAAACGGTAACGGAGTTATCATCTGGAAACCAATTTTAAAGATGGCCACCGGTGACTGGCGCCCATCCTGGATTTGCATAATGAATGTCCATTTACATGCCAAGAAGACTATTTTTGAAATTTTACCACTGGAATGACTGGCTCAAATATTGAGCTAGGCATTACAGTGGTAAATTTTCAAAAATAGTCTTCTCTTGCCTGAAAATGGACCCTCCTGAAGACCACTGCAGCAGTCGACAGTGGTCTTAAATGCCCATTTGCGGACCAAAGGAATGACAATTTTTTTTTAATTTACCACTAAAATTGTTAATGATAAGGAATAATTTGTTGAATATTGTGAAATCTGAAGTTTGACTGGTAGCACAGGTACACTTCCCGGTCAAATTAGTTTAAAGATTTTAAACATCTTTCGTGCATAGACATTGGGATTTCAGTGGTTTAAAGGTTTATTTAATTCAGTATTGATCCAGTCAAGCATTTGTGTGTGTCTACTTGCAACACCACCAGTACATTTTATGGGCCATAAAACAGCTGTCACTATAAAACTGATAATTACATCTGTGGCTTGAGGTCATTCCAGTGATACATTTTAAAAAGTACTCTTCTCTTGATCCAGATACAAATGGATATTTTTATGAGAAGTTTAAATATTTTAGAAAAAATGTGTGGGTTAAAGAGGTTATGTAATTAGCAGTTTTATTGTGACAGATGTTTAAAATACTTTTATTTTAACTAATTTGACTGGGAAGTGTACCTGCAGCAATAGCTACCAGTCAAACTTCAGATGTCATAATATTCAACAAATTATTCCGTATATCATTAACAAATTAACCTATCCTGGCTCTAAGTGTTAAACTTAGGGTTAACACTTTCACCGATAAATCCCTGAAAACATATTATGTTGAATATTCCGAAAATAATTTGACTGGAAGCTGTTGCTGCCTCAAGATGTCTCAATCAGAATATTCAACAGTTTTCCTGTACGGTTGTCTTGAAAATGAGATATGTGGAATTCATCAGTGAAAGGGTTAGCAATTAGTGATGGTAGTCAGATTGGACTGTCTGTTGACAAATAAACATTCCTTCAGATAACTGCAATGTCTCAATTTCACAGCCGCCCTTAAGGCAATATAATGCTAAAGATTTTGTGTCATAGTGAATTTAATAAATATCTTGTATCTACAGGGTTGAAATACCTATGCATAAAGGTGGTTAATGGCCCGGTCCAGTTTATCCATCCATCATCTGACGTCATATGATGTCATAATCAACTAAGTGACGTGCAGGATGATGTCATAATTAATTATGGCATGAAACTAACTTTACCTTCTGGTAAAAACCTGATAAAAAACTGTCTATGATCTACATAGTATACCTGGTGTCTGTTTAACCCTTACCACTCTATGGCAATAGTATCTTTTTTGTACTGTGTCAATAACAAAGAAACTGGTGTACATTTTCAACAAAATTTTGGGTGGACGATGTTGGTGTTTACGACAGCAACATCTTCGGCTAAAAAATGAGCACCAGGTTATCTTTTAATGTAATTTGAAATTTTAAAATATTAACATCAGAGTTGTAAGGGTTAAATAATAATTACAGCATGTATCAATGGATCACAGCATAGCTCAGCAATTTGTTCAGTTCCTGTATGCATTATGCATGCACGCAACACACATGCGCGCGCTAACGCACGCACACGCACACTTTATACAATTCTGTAGATCAAAGCTAGTACAACATTTGCATGGGTTAATGGGCTTTAGTTGCCTCCAGGCCATGTCTAGTGTGGATCCTTTCATTAGAAAATATCATTCAGAAAGGTTATGTCCAGAGCTGCCGAGTACACATAATCCGGATTTTTGACCTTTTGACCCCAAAATTAATTGTGGGTTCTTGGGTATCAAAACAAAACATACATGTCACTTTTGGTGGCTATTATCCTTTTAATCGAATTCAATTTACATAATTGACCTTGACCATTGTAATTGTGATGTGACCAAATCAAAATAAGGATTCTTATGAGCCAATGTAAGAATTCATGGAAATTCTAATTTTCTCATAGTCCATGTCCATTTTTACAGACCAAGAAATATTTTTTTTAATTCCCATTTCAGTCATAAATTTTTTTATCATCTCTTGAGCTGCATATTGGACATTTCTCAGGACCACTGCAGAAACCATTTTGGCCAGCCGTTACAAATTTTTTGTTAACACTATTTTACAGCTAGATGTTTTGATTAACTTTTTTTTAGCGTGACTATTCAACTTTAAGAATACATCAAGCGCATGAAAATAGAAGCTAGGAGTGAATGATACTGCCCTAAATACGACTATATTGCGATAAACATGCATAATAATCATGATATATTGATATATATCGTATATCACAGTATTGGAAGGGGATCTGTGGTGGATGGAGTTGGTTTGGTCACATACACACATTAGAAATAACATCAATCAGATCAGGTGTCAAACTTACAATTAACCCTCTAACCCTCCAGTTTGCTCAGAGAAATGTCAAGAAAATGTCCCTTTGTAGACCAAAAGAACTTTTTTTTTAATTTACCGCTGGGATCACTAGCTCGGTTATCGAGCCAGTCACTCCAGTCATAAATTTTCAAAATTAGTCTTCTCTTGTTCTGCAAATGGACATTTTTCAAGACTGCTACAGAAGCTGTTTTGGCCGATATGCGTGTTAATGGGTTTAATTAATTTCAAAATATTCAACCTATCGATGTAAATTCTTCACAATTGTCCAATTTTTTTTCATCCTAGCGTCATAACGACATATTTAAATATTGATAGAAGCCTGAATGGACGGATGGACAAACAGATAAACAGCGCTTGTTTATAAGAAATGACTGATAGGGTTATTAGTATATTATATAGTTACTACTTCTTTTTATGATAATTGTATGCACATACGTGCCACAAATTTTCTTGAAACGTGTGCAAGAGGTTCTGAGGTTCATTTTGAAAATACTGTTACCGAAAGTTGTTGCTATCAACAGTCATGGGCAGCAACAGCTTCAAGTAACATTATTTTCAAAACAGGAACTGAATTACAGTGCTGTAGAATATATGGGTAGACAGCAGCAGAAAGGGTAATACATTAATTATAAAGATCAGCAGCAATATGTATTCACAAATCATTCTTGTCCCGAGCTGAACCTGAAAGAAGATAATGATTATTTATATCATGATATATGTATGTTATTATACAATCCCTGTCTGTAATATGCACTCGGTTGAGCAAGACCTGGAAAATTACTGATAGAATCTGTGACAGCGAATAAAAGCTTGTAGGGAGCTAGCTGTGCGTAAATAAACCTCAAGACGTCTCAATCATGTCTGACTACTGTATTAAAGCACTTAATGACATGCAAAAAGTCAAGTCAGAAAAAAATAGCGAATAATGTCTAGACAGGAGCACTAACTCTTGCTATCTTAAGGCATCTCTAAATTTCACACTAGAGTTGTCTCCCTTGAAACATTGCCCGTGGCTATTCCAAGAAACTGTGGCATACTATTATTATATCTATCTCTATGGCAATCATTTCTTTAATTCATACAGTTATTTATTCCCTGTCTGCAGGCACTTACGCACATTCACGCATGCACATCTGTTACACAGTACATGGTCGTCGCACAGTTTATATTTAACCCTTTAACACCCATATCAGCCAAAAACGCCTTCAGCAGTGGTCTTGAGAAATGTCCATTTGCCGACCAAGAGGCCATTTTTGAAAATTTACTACTGGAATGACTGGCTCGATAAGCGAGCCAGATAAGCGAGCCAGTCATTCTAGTGGTAAATTTTCAAAAATAGCCTTCTCTTAGTCGGCAAATGCGCTTTTTCTAAGGAAATTGACAATTTTTTTGGAACAAATTTACGTGTTAAAGGGTTAATCATATACCATCAATGTTACTTACACAAACATATGCTTTGGCTGACTAGATGTTATGCTATGAGAAAATCTTGATGTTTTTAATCAACCCTGTGAGGCCCCCTAGAGTACAGCTCCGAAATAACTTCACATGTACTGATGAATATTTTGAAAATAATTGTACTGGAATTGTATTAAACCTTTAATGCTCAAGCCGGCCATAACCGGCCTCTGCAGTGGTCTTGAGGAATGTCTATTTGCAGGCCAAGAGATTGTTTTAGAAAATTTATCACTGGAATGACTGGCTCGATAACCGGGCCAGTCATTCCAGTGATAAATTTCCAAAAATAGTGTTTTCTTGGCCTGCAAATGGACATTCAATAAACAAATATTTCAATTTTCATGACCAACCTTGACCATTAAAAGTTTACGGCAGCTATGTCTTCCAGTCCAATTATCTTCAAAATATTCAACAGAACATTTCTTAAAACAGTGTTCAAAATTGTACTAAAACATGTTTCTGTTTATCTTTGCAAACATTTTAAGTTATTTATGAAGTGTACTGTAAGTGTACTTTCACAGCGTTGAACAGCGTTTCTGTGCTGTGTGATAGCTGTCAGATGGCATGGATGATACACCGGATTTAAAATACAGAGAATATAATATATATATATATACAAACAAGTGACTGCCCGAGGCATCATACTGAAGACATATTGAAATTCTTACTTCCTTATTACACAGTAATTATGATTTAGTTAACCCTTTAATGGTCAAGCCGGTCAAAACTGCTCGCTGTTATGGTCTTGTCGAATGTCCATTTGCGAGAATAAAATTGTTTAACATTTACCACTGGAATGACTGGCTTGATAATTAAATTTTCTTTACCAAATTTGCGCATGAAAGGGTTAAGTTGATTTTAGAGAAATATTTCATTTAGAAATTTAACTGGTTTAGCGCGTTAACACTCGTATCAGCGAAAAACAGCTTCTACAGTGGTCTTGAGAAATGTCCACTTGGAGACCAAGAAGACTATTTTTGAAAATTTACCACTGAAATGACTGGCTCGGTTAACATGGCCGGCAATTCCAGTAAACTTTTAAAAATATTCTCTTGATCTGCAAATTGACATTTTCTATGAGAAAATTGAAATTTTCAAGATCAAATTCAGGAGTAAAGGGTTAAGATATTAGAGGATCTTGAATGTGGTCCCATTTAATATCACTATTATTAACCATGCTTAAAATTATCACTTTTCACAAGATTTAGCGAGTGCAAGGTGATAATTTTTTACCAGGTTGATAATACTGACATTAAATGAGCCAGAGTTTGGTATTCTATTTATCATATATTAGACCCGTTGACATATTTTCCAAAGCTGTTGATCCCCGAAACACGAGTTTAGATTTTCTGTTAGCGTATGATCGTCAATGGTGGCTAATCACACCCTGACAACTAGTACATTGGATGTGTTACATCGGAAAAAATAGTACTTATCATTTTAACTATGAGAAAATTCTGCATTAATTAAAGTTTATTTATTTGCATAACTAACAATATTCATTGAAAAAAATATCCTATAGTATGGGACGTCACAAATGGTATTATTACATCACGAAATGCGTCAACAGTGTTCGAGTTTGGCATAGTAATATTCAATGCAGCGAGGTTCTGATTGGTCAATATAAAATTACTTGCTCACACTAACAACCAATGAAAATACTTCACTGCATTATTAATAGGGTTCATATTGTTAACCATTTAACACATAAATTTGTTCAAGAAAATTTTATCTCAGAAAATGTCCATTTGCAGACCAAGAAGATTATTTTTGAAAATTTACCCCTGGAATGACTGGCTCAGTTATCGAGCCAGTGATTCCAGTGTTAAATTTTCAAAAATAGTCTTCTCTTGGTCTGCAAATGGACATTTTCCAGGACCAAGTGCTACAGTAGCCGCTTTGAGGGTTCATACGGTTAAGATGGAATCGGCTAAAAGGCTTTGTTTATATAACAAGCATAATTTTGTTTTGGAAATATTTCAACGTATTTCTGAATTGTACTGTAGATGTTGTCATTTTTTATTATTATTATGAGTTTCTATAAGCTCACCATTTAACCGTTTAATGGTCAAGATGCTTAAAACCGACCTTTCCAGTGGTCCTGAGAAATGTCCATTTACAGGTCAAGAAGCATATTTTTGAAATTTTACCACGGAGGTGACTGGCCTCGATAAACTAGCCACTCATTCAAGTAATTAATTTTCAGAAATAGTCTTCCTCTACTGTGCGCAAATAGGCATTTAAAAAGCAAAAATCTAATTTTCTTCCCATTGTCCATCAGTAAGTCTGTCTGTTAGTATGTTTGTCTATCGGTCTATCTGCCTGTCAAACATCTGACATTTCAAACAAAGGTGGCAAGAATAGCATCTCCCATTAAATGTTATTGCATCTATAGTCTAAACAAGTTATTTGGAGCTTCTTGTCAGAGCACGCTGTACACGGTTATTATCCTGACACTTTTTGAAAACTGAGGGGGATATTGCAATTGCCTCCGTCTGTCTGTTCATCCATCCATCCATCTGTCTGGATATTTCCTCTGAAAGCATTTGGTGGAATTCAAGCAAATGTTATTGGGGACTACAAGACACCATTTACGTTATGCTCCGGCCACCAGGGTGGGGTAGGAGCAGCGTGGAGGGAGCAGCATGGAGGGAGCAGCGTGGAGGGTGGGGGAAGAAAGTCAAAGTTGGCGTGATTTAAACAAATTCATTATGTTAGTTAGCCATATGATTGAGGATTGTGAGGTGATGTTTACATTAGGCTCCACACGGGAGGGGGGGAGGGGGGTTGCGGTGGGAGACGAGCAAAGTTGACGAAAGCATGGGGATTTGCGATGATGCGCCCTAGACTGAACATTCTACTTGTCTTCTAATATGGCCTGTATACAGCGCATATTCTCCAATACTAACAAAGACATGCGTATCTGTACACCATTGTCTTTGTCAGAGATCTCCCCTAGCTAGTGCCACTTGTAGATTGCCAACAATAAGAACTGCAATATATTTACTCGACAAATACCAGCGACTACAACATATTTAAACAATTTAAATTTACACAAACGAATTAGCTCGAGGTTGACAACAGGCAGAGCACGGAGAACCTGGACGAACCACTCAATGCTAGTTACTGGCAATGCTTGATTATTGATTAATCCTTTCACCGACAAATTTGTCAGGCAGCAACCGTTCCCAGTTAAATTTCTTTCTCAAAGAATACACTATTTCTGGGATTTGTCGGTGAAAGCTCAAACTACATCATAAAAGATCTGGCTTAATATAATCACCCAAAAATAACTTCTGCAGTGGATAGCCGAGCCAGTCATTCCAGTGGTAAATTTTCAAAAATAGTCCTCTTGGTTTGCAAATGGACAGTTTCTATGAGAAAATTGAAATTTTTGTAATCAAATTTCGAGGGTCAAAGGGTTAATTAATTTGTTTTCTGATTGTTCATTTGCAGACAAAGACTATTTTTAAAGATTTATCATGGAAATGATTGGCTCCGTTATCGAGCCAGTCATTCCAGAGGTAAACTTTCAAAAATAATCTCTTGGCGTGCAGATGAACATTTCTCGAGACCATTGCAGAGGCCAGTTTTAGCCGGCTTGACCATAAAATGCTTAAATACAACTTTTAAATATTTTAGGTTGAAAAGAAGAAAATGCTTTAAAATTAACAGAATTTTAAAATTAATTAGTAGAATGCTGAATAAATGTTCATTTGCAGTCCAAAGCCTGTTGCAAAGTGTTTAACAATTTCACAGATGAAATCTGCTCGTTTATCTCAATTGCAAGCCAATCAGTACTCGGAAGACTGTTAACGTTAAAAAAAATGTGTTGTTTTAGGTCCGTTACGCTGCAAGGGTTAATATCTCAGCCTGTGCTCTTGCCAAAATAAAATACATGTACTCCCCAGACTAGACTGCCAATAAAATGAACTGTCTCTCCGCTGCAAGCCATCAGGCAATAATTCCAAAGAGCAAAAACTTGTGACTTGCTGAATATCTTGAAAACAATTTCACTGAAAGTTGTTGGTGGACTAGCCACCAACAGCTTCCAGTCAAATTGTTTTCAAAATATTTAGCAGACCCAGAGATATAACCCGTGGAATATGTGGTCTGCAGAAACTCGACAGTCCAATGATTAATCACAGATTTATGATGATTATCCAATATCTGGTGCAAGCATTTAATGGTCAGCCCTGCCTGAAACTCCCTCCTATTAATGGTCTTCAGAAAGGGACATGTAGAAACCAACAGAAGACATTTAAAGGGATATTCCAGTGAAAATCGGGAATAAGTCAACTAAAAATATACTATAATCCGAAATAGTTGCCGCATAAAAATATAAAATACACTGTTCCATTGCCTAGAAATAATAAAATGAATATGCCCAAAACGCTCGAAAACATGACTCCTGGGCGCATCCATTTTCTCGCAATGAGAGCGAGAAACCGCGAGATTATGACGTCAACGACACACCAGCAAAATATCGCCAGCGCTTTTAGATTTACCTGTTTACTTCGCATTATGACGGCCGAATATTAATTAACCCTTTAATGACCAAATTATGTCAGGAAAATCAGAATATTTCCTTATTGAATGGCCATTTGCACGCCAAGCGGACTATTTTTGAAAATTGACCACTGGAATGGCTGGTTCGGTTACTGAGACAGTCGTTTTAGTTGTAAATTCTCAAAATAGCCTTCTTTCGACCAGCGTCCTCAACTTGACGATTGCAGAGGCCAGTGCTGGCATGAATGGTTAAATCACATCATGTCCGCATGTCAAGCATGGGCTTGCAGTAATAGAAACGATCATGGAAAGGGTACGGAAATTCACATTTTCAGATAACGATCCACAGAAGCATCCGCATGAAAAGGGGCTAACTGAAAGATGGCTTCATAACATCGGCACTCGATGGATATCTTCCACATTTAAATTTGGAAGACACAAGTTTAGAACATAGTCTGTATAATTTTAAAATAATGTGTCATGCATTTCAAAACAAAAGGCGCGGTACTTAATTTTAATATAACAGAATCAAACTCGACAGTTAACGTCGTATTTGCTTGCATCAATTGTAAAACGGGATTTGCAAACCAAAATGAAACAATGTCGCTGATTGCCCGGTCGGTCAATTATAGGAAACCGCTTAGCGGCTTACTTCATAGACTAGGTGACAGCTAGTAAGTAATGACAAGTGTACGCGAGACATAATTAGTAGTTTAGTGCATTCACACTATTGAAATCCAGCGTTATTAATCATTTACAACGTTTACTCCCAATTTTAAAATAACTATGCAGAGTGTTGAATATTCTGAATTAAATTTTCCTGGAATTATGTTGCAGTAGCTTCCAAACTAATTAGTTTCACACAATAGGCCTATGCAGGGTAAATTTTAAGCTTTCTGCTTTTCTGTCCTTGAAAGGGTTAACTAATTGATCCCAAATTTTTAAATGTTGACCCATATTTACTGCCTGTTGAATATTTTGAAACTGGAATTTGACTGGAAGCAGAAGTTGCAATAGCAACAGCTTTCAGAGAAATTACATTCAACATTTATTCAACTAACATATTTTTCAAGAATTTGTTGTAGCTGGTTGATCGCAAACACGCTCCTGGCATAACCCTTCAATGTTTTTTAAAAATAGAAATTGCCCATAGGAAAACAATTTTTGACAATTTAGCACTACAATGACTGGCACGATCATCGGGACACGAATTGCACTTTAATTTCCTCCAAACACTGTGGCAAAGTGTCAGTTGTTTAGCCAGTACGCTAATTATCCACGAGATGCAAGATTTACCTCCCCTGGTTACGGCTATCCTCGATCGGGCAAACAGAGTAGGTGTGTCGGTGACGTCAGCTGCTTGTCCAAAATGGCGCCTCTATCTACTGGTTACTTTAGCAATTTAAATTGAGGATATCTTTTTTATTTGTTGGCATAAAATTGTGCTCTTGGTCTCAAATTAATGCGGAAAATTAGTACTTTACATCAGATGCATAACATCCCCCAGTGGAATATCCCTTTAATAATTTTACCACTGGAATGACTTGGCCGAGCAACTCATAATCAATCAGTTAGTTAGTTACCTGCACTGCAGTCAGTGACGTCAAAACTAGGAGATAAATAAGTCGATCTCCTTGGAGCCAAACTACTGAATTATTTTATTGATTTCCTGAGCAGGATTATTTTCAGGCACGTTGCTGGTATGCAGAGGAGAACATGTTATATAGATGGCTTTATTTTCTCTGTAAAGCATCAGTTAGCTCCCTTGTCAATGTTGATTCAGAATAAAGGATTAATCATATGTATAATGTAATCGTTAGAATACTGATTATTTTTAATACGGTCACTTGTTAATATAATATAATACGCGCTAACAGTCATCACTGTCTTATCTGTTAGTGCTTAGCTTAAGATTAAACCTTTAACACTTCAATGGTCAAACCGGCCAAAACAGGCAGGCAAGCAGGCAGACAGGCAGGCAGGCAGGCAGAACAATTATAATACAAATTAAATTCCTATATTAATTAACTTTATCACTGACAAATCCTGAAAAAGTAAATTAATATACGATATAAAACTTATTCTGTTGAATTTTTTGAGAATATTTTGACTGGAAGCCGTTGCTGCCTTATAACAGCTTATAGTCAAATTAATTTCCAAAATATTAAACAGTTTTCCTGTATGGTTTGCCTTGAAGATGAGATACGCCGGAATTCATCAGTGAAAAGGTTAAGTTTTTCCATGAATTTATGATCATTAAATTCCTCAAGTAACTGTTTTAAAAATATGTTTTTCGGAAATTCCTAAATTTTAAAATTCTCGCCAGGTTGACTAAACCATGAATTCTATCTGTATCTGTGACCCGAGGGCAGATTTCTAGGATTGCATACAGAATATTAATCTGTGCTTATATATCTAGGTCCCTGTGGGCTCCATGATGATAACGATCACTCAATATGACTGCGAGCTACCGTGCGGGTGCATTTTTGCTACAATAACTTTGAAATATTTACTGAAATATCATACAGTTTGTGTACATTTTGACTATAAATCTGTCTGAATTTGTGAAAACAGTTCACTACTTCTGGATGGGCTGAGCTTGTAGGGGTGTGAGGGGTGAGGTGGGTTAAAGTTACAACAGCAAAAATAATAAAGTTAACCGTTGTCATCCTAACAGACTCACCAAATTCTTTACAATGCACGATCTATTATGTTGAAGAATACATGGAAACTCATTTTAAAAACGGCAACAGCTCCACCACAAACTAGTTTCAAAATATTCAATACCTTTAACCCTTTAACACTCATACCAACCAAAAATGCCTTCTGCGCTGGTCATGAGGCATCTCCATTTGTAGACCAAGAGTGGACTATTTTTGGAAATTTACCGCTGGAATGACTGGCTCAATAACCGAGCCAGTCATTAGTGGTAAATTTTCAAATATAGTCTTCTCTTGGTCTGATAATGGGCATTTTCGATGAAAAAAATTGAATTTTTAAAAACAAATTCGAGGGTTAAATAGTTAATGGTCATAGTGTACTTTGCTTCGTAATATTTTCCCACAATACAGAATTCCATTTCCATTTTTAGCTATGTCCTGCCCATCACAAGTTGAGCTCCACCCACACCTCGTCCTGTTGGGATTGATCGATCCATGAATGCCCTAGCTATGAATTTCCTGAAAACTACACAGGGAAGCTGTTGAATATTTTGTAACTAATTTGACTGGGTGCTGTTGCTGCCTATGGCAGCAACAGCACCCAGTCAAATTAGTTTCAAAATATTCAACAGAATATTTATTAAATAGTAAAAGCAAACAATTTGTACAACAACGCATAGACCGTCTTCAAATATGCATTTGTGACGTACTTATCAACGTCATTCATTATGATGTCATTGTACACATCACGCAGTTCATTATGACGTCATATGATGGGTGAGTACTCTGGAAAGGTGAATTCCATTTCCAATGGTAAGGTTTAAATAAATAGTCTTCTCTTGGTCGGCAAATAGACATTTTCTGAGAAAATATAAATTTTCATGAACACATTGAAGGGTTAAAGAGTTACCTCATCTTGTGCTAACAGTGATCCAAATGGCCGATACTTATATTAATTAACCCGCTACGGTTAATGGTAAAAAGTTACCGAAAAAGATTTCTCAAGAAAATCACAATTTTTGCTCAAGGGAATGTCCATTTTCAGGCTAATGAGACTATTTTTGTCAATTTACAACTGGAATAACTGGCCTGGTTACTGAGCCAGTCATACCAGTGGTAAATTTTCTAACGTAATCTCTTGGCCTGCAAATAGACATTCATCAAGACCACTACAGGATTAACCCTTTAACACTCATATCAGCCAAAAATGGCTTCTGCAGTGGTCTTGAGAAATGTCCATTTTCAGTCCGAGGACTATTTTTGGAAATTTACAACTTGAATGACTGTCATTCCATTCCAGTGGTAAAATTTTCAAAAACAGTTTTTTCTTGGTCTGCAAATTGGCATTTTCTATGAGAAAATTGGAATTTTGTTGAACAAATTCGAGGGTTAAAGGGTTAATAGTGTTACTATAGTGATGATAATACTACATTAACCAGACCTGATCACATGACGATGTGATGTCATCAACATGACCTGCTTGCTATGTTGGGGGTAAATGGGACACTTTCAGTCTGTGATTTTTTGCTTCGTAATGGCTGCTTTATAGCTCAATTGGTATGACCAGCATTTCAAGCTATGGAAATAATTAGACTTTTTGAATAGCTTCAATACACTCTTTATACCGAAATTTAATGCCGCAATGTTAATTAATGACAGTCAACAACATTTCAAAATAATCTGCAACATTATATTTATAAAACTTGCAGGGAAAATCACATCAACAGCCAGGATTAAATGTGAACTAAACCTTCCATGATTCACGAGTAACCACTTAACCCTTTCAAAAGCAAATTCCTGAAAACGTAAATTCTTTACAATTTATCACATATTCTGTTGAATATTTTGAAATTAATATGATTGGCAGCAATGACTTCAATACATATTAATTTAAAATTTTTCAATGCAGCTTAATTCCGGTTTGTTTGTCCTGAGATTAAGATATGGGTAATTTATCAGTGAAAGGGTTAAATTTCAATTCTCCCTTAAAAAATATCCAAGAAAAGAATACGTTTAAAAATTTATCAATGGAATTTAACTGTCTCGGTTTTCGTGCCAATAATGACTGGCTCCGTTGCCGAGGCAGTCATCCCAGTGGCAAACTTTCAAAAATAGTCTTCTCTTGGCCTGCAAATGGACAGAAGACGTCTTAGTGCAGTATGAGTGTTAAATGGTTAACTCTATAATGTCTGAGCTGGCCAACACAGCTTCTGCAGTGGTTTTGAAAAAGTCTATTTGCAGGCGAAGAGAAAACTATGTTTGAAAATTTACCAACATTCACAGATCAATTTTTTGCGATGTATGGAATATTCTGTTAATTGAATAATTTAAAACAAATTTGACTGGGAGTTGTTGCTGTGTATGACAGGGTTAGCAACAATCACATTAATTTCAAAATATGTAAACCATTAAATAGCACTTCATAACTGTCTTAAAATTGAGTCACTGGAATTTCAGGGCCTAAAGGGTTCAATGACTTGTAAATATGATGATCTGTGGCAAGTCAACAGCCGAGCAAATAAACTCTTTAGGGTGGGTTCAGATCTCCCAGACATGTTAGAAATTCCAGCAGTATATCCCCACAGCCAGAGAAGACTACTTTCTCCGTTTCATTCCGCACATTTTGAAATCTTAATGCGTGCATGGGTACTGACACCGCCACCAGGATCAGACACTACCAACACACTCACGCACCAACTACTTCTTTATCCAGGCCTGTTTGCCTTGCTGATTATACTGATTACTCCAGATCTCGGGTAAAACTGACCTCTACAGTGGTCTTGAGCATTGCCCATTTGCAGGCCAACCCAATTTTTGAAAATTTACCACTGGAATTACTGGCATGATAAAGGGGCTTATTAATCAGGTGGTAGACTTTCAAAAATCATTTCTTGGCATACAAATGGACGCTTTTCAAGACCACTACCGTGGCCAGTTTGGCCAGCTTGACCATTCATCGTCGCAGTCGGCATCATCATTATTTTTTACATTTTGGCACACATATTTCTCTATCCGGGTGCACAGATTCAAGGCTCAAACCTGCTGTACTTGGACTCGCATAAAACAGTGGTTAGAGATGTGATGGGCCCAGTAAAGCCTTAGTGTAAATATAGTGGCATTATATGTAGTAAAGAGCCAATAGACAGTCTAGGATAAAATGTGCAAATACATGAGAAACAAGGCAATATGTCAATTATTAACCCTTTAAGACTCATATCAGCCGAAAACGGCTTCTGCAGTGGTCTTGTGAAATGTCTATTTGCAGACCAAAAGAAGACTATATTTGAAAACTTACCACTGGAATGACTGGCTCGATAATCGAGCCAGTTATTGTCTGCAAATGGGCATTCCAAATGGGCATTCTCTAAGAATTGACAAGAAAATCAGAATCTTTCCTTTGTGAATATCCATTTGCAGGACAAAAGAATAGTATTTCTGAAAATTTACCACTGGAACGACTGGCCATTATGAAGATGTAAAATTTTTAAAAGCATGCTTCTCTTGGCCAGCAAATGGTCACTCCTCAGGACAATGGAGGAATCCGGTTTTCTGCCCATCTCTAGCTAAGCTCCATCCAAAACTCCACACATGTTGGGATTGATTGATCCCTGCATTCCCTGAATCTCAATTTCCAGAAAACTAGGTAAGCTGTTGAATATTTTGAAACTAATTTGACTGAGTGGCCAATAAAATTAGTTTTAAAATATTCAACAACATGTTTATTAAATAGTAAAGATATACTAATTCGTACAACAACGCTACTAGTCCGTCATCAATTAAGAGTTTGTGATGAACTTAGATACGTCATTCATGATGCAACTGATTATGACACCAGCATACATGTCACATAGCTGATTATGATGTCATATGATTGACTAAGAAACTGGAATCCACCATATCAGTCTGGTTCTGATGAGCTTGGTCGTTAAGCAGCTACTGGTAAATCTATGGTAATATCGTGGCCTGGATGGCTGCCATATTGGAAGCATTGATCCCAATTCCTACATAGCAATCCATTACACTAACCCTGCAATGGTCAAATTTTCTCAAGATAACTTTTATATGTACTAATTGAATGTCCATTTACAGGCCAAGAAAATACAATTTTTGAAAATTTATCACTGGAATGACTGGCTCGGTTATCAAGCCAGTCATTCCAGTGATAAATTTAAAAAAATTGTATTTTCATGGCCTGTAAATAGACATTCCACAAGACCATAATAGAGGGCTGTTCTGGCCGGTATGATCATTAAAGAGTTAACCACATTCAGTCCTTCAGCCCTTGTAAGCATTTACAATCCTCTAGTAATTAGCATTGAAATACCGGGAATGTACATGCTTAGACATCTTATGTGAAGCCACAGTGTAGCGGATCAGTTATGGCAGGCTCTATGTAAATCTCTGTGGCCCAGGTGTGTGTATATATATATATATATATATATATATATATATATATATATATATATATATATATATATATTTATATATATATATATATATATATATATATATATATATATATATATATATATATATATATATATATATATTTATATATATATATATATATATATATATATATTTATATATTTATGTGAAGTAATCTTAGATTATGAGTTTTAATAATCAACAAATAAATGCGGCACACTGGGTTTCATCCTTCAATAATGGTCAGGCCTGGCCTTGGAAATTTAAGCCTTTATTTGGGAAAAGCCCATTTGCAGGTAACTGAGACAATCATTCCAGTGATAAATTTAAAGGGGTCTGTGTTGTTCACCTGGAGCACTATGCATTTTTGTCAAAATTGTTGGTGGGTGGTTTAGTAGTCTTTTAAATGAGTTTGTGGACATTTTTGCAAGTCCAACATTTTGATTGGTCCACTGCGGCCATGTTTCTGACGCAGCGCCTTCCCTTGAACAAACTTTAATGGCACTCAGTGCCTAATCATATCTCCCAAATTGCGGCCCAATCCACCCAGCAGTTCTGGAGTTGTTTTGGCAAAAAATAAGTTATCCAAGATGGCCACTAAACCATTTGGCCAATCAAGTTCCCTTGAACAAACTTGGTGCAGGTTTTGCCATAGATGATATTTCATGCGTTTTGAATTGAAACATATAAAACCAATTTTGGCCTCAAAACACATCAAGTAAAACACTCCAATATGGCCACCAAACACGTTACCTTTGGTTGCCCGCCGGCGGCCATGTTTTTTTTACGGATTACCTTTGCTTGAACAAACTTTAATGGCCCTTAGTCTCTAATCATATCTCCCCAATTTTGGCCTGATCACGTCAGTGGTTCTAGAGAAGTCATTTTCGGGAAAACTAGGTCATCCAAGATGGCCGTCGAACCATTTGGTCAATCAAGTCCTCTTGAACAAACTTGGATTACCTCTTGCCCTAGATGAAGTTTCATGAATTTTGAATCGATTCCCCCAGTGGTTTCGGAAAAGAAGATTTTTAAAGATGTTTCCTAAAATCGGCCTAAGGATTCTTCCTGCCAAATATAATTGAAATCATCCCAGTGGTTCTCGAGAAGAAGTCGTTTAAAGGAAAAGTTGATGGACAGACAACAGACGGACAACGGACGACGGACACATAACAGACGGTCGCCATGGCATAAGCTCACCTGGCCTGAAAGGCCAGGTGAGCTAAAAAATAGTCTTCTCTTAGCATGCAAATTGACATTTAAATCAAAGTCAACACCTATAAATCTTGTAGAGGGCGCCACTTCACAAACTTGTTAACCATGACAACGAGGAAAATCAGATATTGATAAAGTATGGCAACCCTCGCTCCCCCCTCCCCCAACACACCCCCCCCCCACCACAAGCCCACCCACAAGCTCCCACCCACCTAAAATTTATATGGTTCTTCGGAACACGATTGACAATCTGCCACCCAAGATTGATCAAGATCCCTTCACTAAAACTTGAGTTATCACCCAGAAACACAATAGTCATTAATTGGGTCAAAGTGACCTTGACCTTTGAGGGAAACCTCCAACTCAAGCTTGGTAAACATCGCATCAGTAAATGTCGAGTTATCATCTAGAAACGAAATAATCATTAATTCGGTCACCATGACCTTGACCTTTGACTATTTTACCTAAAAAATCGAGACTTCTTCGGAACACCAAGGACAACCACCCACCCCAGGTAACGATCCATTCAATAAAACTTAGTTATCAACTGGAAACGCAATGTGTCATGGCCTTGACCTTTTTTTTTTAGACTGTCTGACCCCCAAAACAGAATGGGTTCGTCGCTCAGATTAATCTCACAATAATCACCTGAAGGCCGTTGTGAGTATTGCAGTTGGTGGCACCTGCCTGCTTGCCTGTCTGAGGCATATCTCCACTCTTACGAGGTAGAATCAACAAATTTGGCACATACATTCATATTATGGGTGTGCAAAACCAATTTTAGTTTGGGTCAAACATTTAAATTACAGGGTCACTTAATGCATACCGGAACACAGATTTTTCTCAATAACTCTGCGATATGAGAAGGTAGAATCCTGAAATCATTAACATACATTCATATTGTGGTTGGCTATCAAAAGAAAATTTAGTTTCAGCTCAAAAATTCAAATATCTACGTCACAGGGTCAGTAACTGAACCCCGAAATACACACTTTTAGCCATAAATCTGGAATGCAAGTAGGTACAATCACCAAATTTGGTACATTCATTCATATTATAAGCGGCTAGAATTTCTATGAGTTTCAGAACAAAGCATAGGATATCTAGGTCATACATCATATATCTAGGTCACAGGGGTCACAAAGTGTATACTGGAATGCACATCTTTGGCCATAACTCTGGAATGCAAGAAGATATAATCACCAGATTTAGCACATGCCTTCATATTAGGATGGTTTATGATCGTGTTGAGCTTGTGGTCAACGGATCAACTGTCTACATCACTGGGGTCTCTAAGTGCATTTTCAAGACAGACATGACACAGCGCAAAGGCGTGAGTCAGCAGCTCTGTTGAATGCATTCTAAGCATGATGTATCAATCTACAGAACGAATGGGGTGAATCACAGAAAAAGTGTACATATATAAATATATATACCTGATTACATTTCTAAACATTTTGTTCCTTTTAGAGTGTTATGCAATGACAGCTTGAAGTAAAATGACAAACACGTTAGACTCGTGGAGGCTGGCCATTCACTTAACTATCTGAATGCTCCTGGCCACCAGATAATAATTTCACTGGCCAATTACTCAAGGCTTAGACACCAAAAACATTCAGTCAAATTGTTTTCAAAATATTTAGCAGGTCCAGAGATATAACCTCTGAAATGTCGCCTGCAAAACCTCAGCGGTTAGACAGTTAATAAATGTTAAACCAAACATTCCTAATCGAACAAACTGTGACTTCAATGGACACAATTAAGTGAATATTACCATTGGTGAAAGAATTTGATAAATTGACGAAGGAAATTTGTTTATTTAAAAATAAATTCTCGATGATTGAATTATTAAACACGAGTTGGCCACACTTTAACCCTTTCACTGATGAATTCTCATTTTGAGGGCAACCATAGAAAAAACTGTGGAAGCTGTGCTGCACCGGTTTCCAGTCAAATTAATTTCAAAATATTCAACAGAATAAGTTTTATATTGAAAGAATCTACTCTTTCAGGGATTTGCCAGTGAAAGGATTAAGAAATAAATCTTTAAAAAATACATTTCATCATGAATATAGAAATGAGATTTAACCCTCTAAGAGCTAGATTTAACCCAGAACATCAAAATTGTGGCTTATTCAATATTCAAGAATACTATTTCTTTAAATTTAATACTGGAATGACTGGCTCTGTTATCAAGCCAGTCATTCCAGTGACAAATTTTCAAAAATTGTATTCTCTTGTCCTGCAAATCGTCATTCCTCAAGACCACTGCAGATGCTAGTTTTAACCGGTGTCCCCATAAGATGGTTAAATATTATGATGAAAATACATACATATGCTAGCTAACCTTTTAACTAGTATTGTTCCAATTAATCGATTTGATCGATGATTGAGCGGTTTGCATGTTCAACCAACCGATCGATCATGACTTCAGAAACCAATTTTTGTTGTTTATAAATTGACATTATTAATATAGTTTAACTGGTCAGGCTAGAAAATGAATAATTTTTGGAAAAGAATTTAAATTTAATTGTTACAACTATATATTGTATTACTCCTTATTCTAAAACATTAATTCTTTCAGCGCTGAAATAGTTTGTTAATTTCAAAGTAACCATACCAATAACATGTTGAATATTTTGAAACTTATTTGACTGGAAGCTGTTGCTGCCTAAGGCAGCAACAGCTTCCAGTCAAATTAGTTTCAAAATATTCAACAGATTATTCCTTAAATTATTAAGAATCTGTCATACCCGCAACTTGGTTTGAAATGGGTAATTATCCTTGAACATGCTATAATTACTGCATTCAAAATGTGTAAAAAATGAGAACCTGTTACGATCAATCATTAATTGATCATTGATTAGTCTATAAAACCAATCATCGATCACAAAGTTAGTACCAATTCCCAACTGTTTTAAACCTCTCAATTTCCAGTGACTTAATTTCAAGAAAGATAGACAAGGGTTCTTAACAGCTCTCAGTCAAATTAGTTTCAAAATATTCAACAGAGATATTGTATGGAATCGCCTTTTCAGGGATTTGTCGGTGAAAGAGTTAACCCGTGTTGACCATTAAACCGGCTATAAAACCATCACAACTGTCAGCAATAATGTTTCCCCAATGTACAATCATCAGTATTTCTTAGAGTACTGTTTGTACATAATAAACACCAATCTCTTGACATGAGTCTTAATGACTTGACTGTATTATTATAATAATAATTATTATATTAACCCTTTTAACCCTCATATCAGCCAAAAACGGTTTCTGCAGTGGTCTTGAGAAATGTCCATTTGCAGATCAAGAAGACTATTTTTGAAAATTTACCACTGAAATAACTGGCTCGATAAACGAAAAAATTTTAAGTGGTAAAATTTAAATTTTCTTGAAGAAATTTGAGTGTTAAAGGGTTAATGACTTGACTATTATTATTATTATTATTATTATTATTATTATTATTATTATTATTATTATATTAACCCTATAAGCCTTAAATTAGTTTGAGAAAATCTCAATCTTCCCAAAGAAAATGTTGATTTACAGACCAAGAGAAAACTATTGACTATCGAAGACGCTGTTTTTCGTCGACTTGGAGGTTAACTACCTATATCAGGTAATCGCTTAATTAATTACTAGCACGTTTTTTAAATATAATTTATAATAATTATGAGATATATATACAATATGTTTTATGTCATCGTCAGTCAGAGATAATGCATTTCCTTGTAAACGTATGATAATTATCACATTATGTTAACACTTTAATGCTGAATACGTTTATAAAAAACATTAACATTTTTCATTACTGAATGACTATTTGCAGGCTAAAAGACGATTTTTTTTAAATTTCAAACTGAAATGACAGGCTGGGTTATCAAGCCAGCCATTCAAGTGATAAATGTTTTTTAATATGTTTTCTTTTGGCCTGTAAATGACCATTTCTCAAGACCACTGCAGAGGCAGGTTTTTGGCTGGTTTGATCATTAAAGGGTTATACGTCTCGTCTTTAGTAACACTTAGTACACTGATGTCAATATTCTATCTTTTCCCGTGTCAATAGAGGAGAAACTGGTGTACATTTTTCAAAAAGCTTGGTGGACGATGTTGCTGTCTACGACGGTACAATCTCCAACCAAATTTGTATAGAAATTAACACCAGTTCATCTTTTAATTTAATTTGAAAATTTACAATTTTAACATCAGAGTGTTACGGGTTAAGCACCACACAGCTAAACTAGTGCTTGATTATTTTGAAATTTTTTTTACTAAAAGCACGAAATGTGCTTAAGTCAAATTGTTCAAAATATCCTTGAAAGCTGTTTGGGCTAGACAAGCTAATAGTACTTGAATGACATTTTGGGGATAAAAACAAGATTAATACACAAATAATTAATGAGTGTCGCTAATTAACAAGCACTACATAATTAAATTTGAAATAGCTATTAAAATCCATATGCCACTTAGACCTCTAACATGCATATCAGACAACAACGGTTTCTGCAGGTCTTCAGAAATGTCCATTTGCAGACCAAGAGAAGACTATTTTTTAATATTTATCACTGGAATGACTGGCTCGATAACTGAGCCAGTCATTCCAGTGGTAAATTAAAAAAAATAGTTTGCTCTTGGTCTGCAAATGGACATTTTCTGAGAAAAATTGTATTTTCTTGAATAAATTTGAGGGCTAAAGGGTTAATATTGTTATTTGAATAGCTCTTAGTCTCTGCCACATCTGCAGAGCTGCTCATAATTGTTAGTGACCTGATGATGACCAGACATCTCTTGCATGTCTATGTCACAGGGTGCTGTTTGCATGTCTACACCAGAGGGCGCTATTTGTAGGTGTACACCAGAGGGCAGTTATACATGACTCACATACAGTACTTACTATAATGCTCAATGATCTACATAAAGGTCATAAGGATATCAGTATCAGTATCTGAGGCTACCACTATCTGTGTGTTATAAAAGGCCATATGTCACGTTGAAATATAGGCATATTATGGATTTGTGACAAGCAGCTTAACCCTTTCACCGAGAAATCCCTGAAAAAGGAAATTTGTTGGCGATATAAAACATATTCTGTTGAAAATTTTGAAATTAATTTGACTGGAATATGTTGCTGCCCAGCGACGACTTCCAGTCAAGTTAATTTCAAAATATTCAACAGTTTTCCTGTAGGGTTGCCGTGAAAATGAGATATTGGGAATTCATTGGTGAACAAGTTAAAACTTTAGAATTATATCTCTATGTTAGATCTATATTTTATTCAATAAACAAGCCACACCGGTAACCCGGGTCAGTATAATTCATCCGTAAACCGTTTCGCGGTCAAGATTTGACAAGAGAATCTGAGTATTTGCTCATACACTAAATTTCCATCTACATGCCAGAACATTTTTGAAAATGTACCACTGGAATGACTGACTCAGTTATCAAGCCAGGCATTCCAATAGTATTTGTTCCAAACTCTCCAAAATTATACGTCTTCTCTTGACCTGTAAGTAGCAATTCCTCATGACAACTGAAGATGCGTGGTGTTGGCTAGATTGATCATTTATTGCAGACCAAAAGAAGACAATTTTTGAAAATTTACCACTAATATGGGAAATTTTCAAGATTTTTCTTTTGGTCAGCAAATGGACATTTCTCAAGACTACTACCATAAGCCGTTTTGGCCGGTGTAAGTGTCAAAGAGCATTAATTTTATATATATATATGGAAAGATGGTTAATAATCAGGGGAGATAATCACACTTATTAACCCTTTAATGCCAACATGGGTGAAGGGACAGCACTTTTGGCTTCCTGCTGATGAGGACAAATGCTTCTTATCATATGCATTGTTATTTAACTATTTAACACTCAAATTTGTTCAAGAAAAGTTAAATTTTTTTATAGGAAATGTCCATTTGCAGACCAAGAGCACTGTTTTTGAAAATTTACCACTGAAATGACTGGCTCACTTATCGAGCCAGTCATTCCAGTGCTCAATTTTCAAAAATAGTCTTCTCTTGGTCTGCAAATGGACATTTCTCAAGACCACTGCTGAAGCCGTTTTTGGCTGATATGACGGTTAAAGGCTTAAAAAACTTAAATCATTGGAGTTAGTTCCCTTGTTGAACACGCCAAGTCTCGGGTGAAACTGGACCAAAGTGATCTGTTTGTTCATGTAACATACGTCATTACCCCTGAATGAACTGTACACATTAAATATGTAACACTTATATTAGCCAAAAACAGCTTCAGCAATGGTCTTGAGAAATGTCCATTCGCAAATCAAGAGGACTATTTTTGCAAATTTACCACTGGAATGACTGGCTCGATAACTGCGCCAGTCATTCTAATGGTAAATTTATAAAAAAAAAAAATGTTCTCTTGGTCTGCAAATGGACATTTTCTGAGAAAATTTAAATTTTCAGTCAGACAGACTTTGCTGATTATTAGTATTATATTCAGGCTATTAGGTCAAGTTCATCCTTCACCTGATAAAATATGCCATATCATGAGATCACATAGATAAGCAATTCTAATATAAACTGTATATAAGGACCACCTGTATGAGCCACAAAACTGTTGTTACAAAAGACAGGTGGCCGCTTAATATACAACTCATTTATGATCAGGGTCAAGAAAGACAGTGGACAAATGGTTATGGCTTCTTGAGTGGTCTTACTTCAACCTGTCTTAAATGGCTATAATATGTTGGTCGCAAATGCAAGTGGTCATTATAGAGGTTTGATTGTGCATTTGATCACTACATGTCATATCTCTAATATATCTATAAACTAATGTATGTTAGATCAACACTGTACACATATGAGCATTGGATTAACGCTTTCACTCGGGTTGCCCAAAATGGCTTCTGTAGAGGTCTTGAGATATGCCCATTTGAAGACCATTAGAAGAGCATTTTTCAAAATCCATCACAGGAATGACCGACTCAATATCCGAGCCAGTCATTCCAGTAATAATTTTCAAAAATAATATCTTGGTCTGCAAATGGACATTTTCTATGATTTTTAATTTTCCTGAACAAATTTGTGGCTTAAATGTTTAAATACAACACAGAGGTAACCTACTTTCAAGCAGGATAAATGTTAAATTATCTATTATGACAGAAAGCAATGACAAACATGACAGACATATTTAACCTTTTAACACTCATATCAGCCAAAAACTGCTTCTGTTGTGGTCTTAAGAAATGTCCTTTTGCAGACCAAGGGAAGACTATTTTTGCAAATTGACTACTGGAATGACCTGCTCGATAACCGAGCCAATCATTCCAGTAGTCAATTTTCAAAAATAGGCTTCCCTTAGTCTGCAAAAGGATATTTTCTATGAGAAAATTGAAATATTTTCTTGAAGAAATTTGAGGGTTAAAGGGTTAAAAATAATTAATTAACCGCATTTTAATAATCACATTAAGTTTCTAATGGCCCAGATTGGGTCAAGAAAATCAAGAGTTCTATTTAGTTAGTGTCCATTTGCAGATCAAGAAAACGTGAATCTTTGAAAATTCATCACAGATGATTGGCTCGATTAACGGGCCAGTCATTCAGGTGATAAATTTTCTAAAATCCTCATCACTTGGCCATCAAACAAACAGTGCCCAATAGCACTGCAGAGTCCTGTTTTGGTCAGTTTGACCATTAATGAAATAGATATTTCCCAAATGTCCATTTACAGGGCAAGAGAATATTTTTGAAAATTTGCCACTGGAATGAGTGGCTCGGCTACCACTTGGTAATTTTCAAAAATAGCCTTCTCTTGCCATGAAAGATTCCATTCCGCCAGACCACTTCAGCAGCCGGTTTTGTCTGGCGTGACCAGTAAAGTGTTAATGGTGGACAACATTTTTTTTACCAAATAGAATAACTGTCTTATTATACGCCTGCATATATTATTAGCCAACGAAATGGCTGCATTTCTACCACGTGACCATCCAAGAAAAAGTGTATTGACCAACTAAAAAGTGTTATTGTATTCTGTCTAAAAGTGTTATTGTATTATGTCTAAACGTGTTATTGTACTTTGTGTAAGTGTTATTGTACTCTGTCTAAACATGTTTTTGTACTTTGTGTAAAGGTGTTATTGTACTCTGTCTAAAATTGTTCTTGTACTCTGTCTAAAAGTGTTATTGTATTCTGTCTAAAAGTGTTATTGTATTATGTCTAAACTTGTTATTGTACTTTGTGTAAAAGTGTTATTGTACTCTGTCTAAACATGTTATTGTACTTTGTGTAAAGGTGTTATTGTACTCTGTCTAAAATTGTTCTTGTACTCTGTCTAAAAGTAGTATTGTACTCTGTCTAAGTGTGTTATTGTATTCTGTCTAAAAGAGTTAGTGTACTCTGTCTAAAAGTGTTATTAGTCTCTGTATAAAAGTGTTATTGTATTCTGTATAAAAGTGTTATGGTGCTCTGTCTAAAAGTGTTATTGTACTCTGTCTAAGTGTTATGGTGCTCTGTCTAAAAGTGTTATTGTACTCTGTCTAAAAGTGCTATGGTGCTCTGTCTAAAAGTGTTATGGTGCTCTGTCTAAAAGTGTTATTGTACTCTGTCTAAAAGTGTTATGGTGCTCTGTCTAAAAGTGTTATTGTACTCTGTCTAAAAGTGTTATTGTACTCTGTCTAAAAGTGTTATGGTGCTCTGTCTAAAAGTGGTATTGTACTCTGTCTAAAAGTGTTATGGTGCTCTGTCTAAAAGAGTTATTGTACTCTGTCTAAAAGTGTTATTGTACTCTGTCTAAAAGTGTTATTGTATTCTGTCTAAAAGTGTTATTAGTCTCTGTCTAAAAGTGTTATTGGTCTCTGTCTAAAAGTGTTATTGGTCTCTGTATAAAAGTGTTATTGTATTCTGTCTAAAAGTGTTATTAGTCTCTGTCTAAAAGTGTTATTGTACTCTGTATAAAAGTGTTATTGTATTCTGTCTAAAAGTGTTATGGTGCTCTGTCTAAAAGTGTTATTGGTCTCTGTCTAAAAGAATTATTGTACTCTGTCTAAAAGTGTTATTGGTCTCTGTATAAATGTGTTATTGGACTCTGTTTACAAGGGTTACTGGACACTCTAATTTGTTATGTCATAAACATATTACATCACTGTGGTTAATGATTTGCAGACATCATGTAAACAACACATCATAATATTATTATGTCACTGTGTTATTGCAGTTATAAATGAACCTAACTTGTATCATCTGTGCTATATATTTGGTAAATAGAAAATTCAATAAACATGTTGCATTGAATCACTTATTTCCTTATTCAATAGATAATTTAACATTTCTGAGTACATTATTGTACTCATCTACTTTGTTTAAAAATCAAACTCCATATTGCACTAGGAAATGTTAACTGTCTCGCCGCTGGAAGCCACCAGACAATAATTTCAATTGGCAGTAACTCTGAACCTGCTGAATATTTTGAAAACACATTCACTGAAAGTTGTTGGTGCCTTAGGCACCAACAACTTTCAGTCAAATTGTTTTCAAAATATTTAGCAAGTCTAGCGATATAACCCTTGGAATACGTCATCTGCAAACTCAGCAGTCAGATAGTTAAATAACCTAATAGTATGTTAACCCTTACCACGCTGATGTCTATATTCTATCGTTTACTGTCAACTCTGAAGTCTCTATTCTATCATTTACTGCGTCAATAGCAAAGAAACGGGTGTATGACAGCAACATCTTCAACCAAATTTTTTGAAAAATCAACACCAGCTTATCTTTTAATTTAATTTAAAATTTTTTAATTTTGACATTAGAGTGGCAAAGGGTAGCACTGTCACTAATGAATTACCCAGATCACATTTTCAAGGCAACCATATAGGAAAATTGAAGAATATTCTGAAATAAATTTTTTGTTTTAATTAGTTTTATATTGTAAAGAATTTAAAATTTCAGGGATTTGTCAGTACAAGGGATAAGGGAAGCTTTGGGATCATATAAAACTGTCCTTTATACACAGGTGTCATTTATAATGAGGGTCAAATACATTGGCTCCTTGAAATCAGGACTTAACCCTTTAACCCGAAAATGTATTCAAGAAAATTTAAATTTTCTCACAAAATGTCCATTTGCAGACCAAAAGAAGACTATTTTTTAAGATTCAACACTAGAATGACTAGCTCGTTATTGAGCCAGTCATTCTAGTGGTAAGTCTTAAAAAATAGTCTTCTTTTGGTCTGCAAATGAACAGTTCTCAAGACCACTGCAGAAGCTGTTTTTTAGTGGATACGAGCTAAAGGGTTAAATGGAGGTGTCCTTTATAAGGTGATTATTTGAAGGTGTCCTTTACCTGACTGTCCCCTTTACATGGAGGTGTCCTTTAGGCTGGCTTTCCATAGAAGCTCACGCCTCACACGTCACACTATATGCGCGTTTCCATCAATGTCACTTTTACAAAGTTTTATGCAAATAGGTCAAGTAGTTTTCAAGATATTGACGAAAATCATTGAACCATGAAAAGTAGGTCACTGGGCGAGTTTTTCTATCAGATGAAACTGTATTTTCATAACACATCTGTGTATCAAATTTCGTCAAAATATGCAAAAAGTGTTCAAGATGTTCACTTTTGCAAAATATATAATTCAAAGTTTGCACCAAAAATGTGTCTCTGAATTTACTACAAAACTAGTAACAAATTTTCTGAATTTCATATCTCGGCTATTTATTATCGGCTGGAAAGACTCTACTTGCCCGGTGTGATTTTCAGAGAGATTGGATATATAGTCTTGGAGGAGAAGAAAGTAAACATTTTCTGTTGAATTTAAAAAAATAAAATCGCATATTTTTGCGTAAAATATTTATAAATCATAATTCCGAAAGTAAGTTCTAGAAATTACCTGACAACAATTTAACTGCTTGCTACAGCTACCAGTTACGATTCACCTCACAAAGAATGAACATGGCCATTCCTTGCCTCACGCGTGAGGCATGAATCGAAAGTAAAAGTGACGCGACAATGCCTATGGAGACCGTCATATTGCTATTGATATGTTAATTCTTCCGTTCACGTGTGAGGCATGAGTCGTGAGGCGTGAGATGTGTGAGGTTCTATGGAAACTCAGCCTTAGAGTGGATTGACTGTATCTATTTCTATAAGCATGTAACATTTTACAAAATTACTACACATCTAACTGGCTGAGTCTCGCTTCATGCTTAGTGAGCCAGTCATTTCAGGGTTTTTCTCAAATTTTCTTTTCCCCATTTGAAAGTAGACATTTCTAAAAACCTTTGGAGTACAGAATAATTGCCTATTAAACCCGTAACCTTTTAAGGTTCATGCTTTTCATGAAGATTTAAATATTTGCTTAGTGTATGTCCAATTACAGGCCAAAAGTTAAACCTGGAATGACTATTATGGCAGTTATGGAGCCAGTTCCTTCAGTGGTACAATTTCAAAAATAGTCTTCATTTGGCCTGTATAGCAAAAGCTTTACAGCGATTATATATATATATATATATATATAAATCCACGTCATCATACAGTTGAATAAACAACAGGTTAAACGTAAATAAAACACTAATAAAATCTAACAAGATGCAAATTAAATCAATACAGTTTGATTAAGCATGAGAGATAATAATTTAGCATAAATCTCCCACTACCTGTAATAACTAGGAGCCAGGCATTCTTGTTGTAAATTTCTTCCCAGCCTAGAAAGGGGCATTACTCAAGGTCAGTGCTGAGGCTTAGCTATTAAAGATTTAACCCTTTATTGATCAGAATTTAAAAATAAATTAAAATATTTACTCATTGGATGTCCATTTGTAAGCCAAGAGAAGACTTTTTTTAATTTACCACAGGAATGACTGACTCGGTTATCGTGAATTTCCACAAAAAAAGCCTTCTCTTGGTCTGCAAATGGTCATTTCTCAACACCACAGTAGAGGCCGTTTTTTTGCTCGGCTTGGGCATTAAAGGTTTTAAGTAATATTTAAATTTTCCCTTCTAATGAAATAATACCAGGTCAGTGAATACTGTAAGGTAACACCAGCATTCGCAAAGTATTTGAACCCTTTAATGGTCAAAATTTGTTACAAAAAATTGAAAATTTTGCTTAGTAAATATCTCTTGGCCAAGAGATTATTTTTTAACATTTACCACGGGAATGCCTGGCTCGGATATCGAGCAAGTCATTCCAGCGGTAAATTTTCAAAAATATTGTTCCCTTGGGCAGCAAATGGATATTTCTGAAGACCACTAAAGCTTGACCATTAAAGGATTAATTGATCTTACCAGAATGTGGTTTGTAAAATTAAACAACCAACAAAGTTTCATTAAAATGCTCCAAGTTGCCGCCATGTTATCAAACAAAGAAAACTGCACAGATATGTATCTTGTCAGCAATGTGGATGGATGGATGGATGGATGGATGGATGGATGGACAAGCACTGAATGAAAAATAATCTTTCTTCTTAGCCCTATCAGTAACCCAAACACAACGCACCATCAACATACCAGTACTCCAATTAGAAACCAAGGTATCAAGCAAAAGCACACAATCTGCACGCACAGACAGTGGAACACACTTATTGTCAGGAAGTAGGCCAGACAGATGGATGGGTGGATGGACTGACTCATAAAATACTCTGCTTCTTCCTAGCACCATCACCAACTTATCGAAGAAGTTCATCAACAAAATTAATGTAGATGCTAAGTTATCAGACAAGACTAAAAATGTGCACGCACACACGCACGCACGCACGCACGCACGCACGCACACACGCACACACACACACACACACACACACACACACACACACGCACATGGTCAGCAAGGGTGGAAAGATGGATAGACAGATGGATAAACACAAAAAGGGCGAAAGATGGATAGACCCCAAAAAATAATCTGCTGCTTTCTAGCCTAATAGCCAACATCCCCCATAAACTTTTATCAACTTATTTCAAGTAGAAGACAAGTTCTCCAAAAAAAAAGCCAGTGCATGCACAGATGGACGAGTAGATGCAAGCAAAAATAAAAATACACGTACCTCTCACTTTAGATAACAAAAAGCTACTTGTGATGGTGGTGTCGGTGTGCGTGCGTGGGTGTACATGTGACATTATGCATCATGTAATCTTGTCAAAATTCTAAATACAATCTTCAGATATCATAAAATTATCTCCAATAATTTTGAGGCTGCCCTGCCAGGTCTAGGCCGCAGGTGACACAGAAATAAATGCCGAATTCTTGGTCGGGCAATCAGAAGATATGGATCGTCATGCTGTTTGGAAAACGAGGTCAGTCCGATACCATGTGCACCGGAAACGATGCATGGTCAATTTGAGGGTGTATAGCTTTTAATCCAGCCTGCATTTTAGGTTTGTTGTTCATGCATTTATACAGACATTGTCCATGAAAGCTCACTTAAGAAAGCAATCACTAAAGATCACTATCACGGTGCTTTTAACCCTTTAAGCCTTGAATTTGTTCAATAAAATTTTTAATTTTTTAAAGAGAATGTCAATTTGCAGACCAAGAGAAGACTATTTTTAAATATTTTAGCACTGGAATGACTGCCTCCGTTACGAGCCAGTCATTCCAGTAGTAAATTTTCAAAAAAGTCTTCTCTTGGTCTGCAAATTGACTTTTCTCAAGACCATTGCAGAAGCCGCTTTTGGCTGATATGAGGGTTAAAGGGTTAATAACTGTGCTAATGATCAGCTGATATTACGTAACACTATTCCTTACTTAACGCTTTAATGGACATACCGGTCAAAACCGGCCTCTGTTATGGTCTTGTGGTATGTCCATTTACAGGCCAAGAGAATACAATTTTTTGAAAATTTATCACTAGAATGACTGGCTCGATAACCGAGCCAGTCATTCCAGTGATAAATTTTTGAAAATTTTATTTTCTTGGCCTGTAAATGGACATTCAATAGACAGCCACTGAAATTTTCTTGAACAGATTTGACAATTAAAGGTTTAACATCTCGGGAAAATCCACATAGACAATCGAGTGCACAGTCACATGATCAGCCGGAGCATTTCATTGGTTTACGTGATCAGGATGATCTGTATCAGTGAATCATTGAGATAGATTCATAATGATTTAACGGACATTTCCCAGTTTATCCATCCATCATATGACGTCATAATCAACTATGTTACGTGTGGGATGATGTCATAATCAATTACATCATGAATGACATACATAAGTACATTACAAATGCGTAATTGGTGAAAGACTAAGTGTTGTTGTGCGAATTGTATGTCTTAACTATTTTAGTAAAGATGACGTTGAATATTTTGAAATTAATTTGACTGAGCGCTGTGTGGCAGCAACAGCACCCCGTCAACTTAGTTTTAAAATATTCCACAGCTTACCAGTACAGGTTTCTGGAAATTGTTAGTCAGGAAGTTCAAGGATCGATCGATCCCAACATGAGTGAGGTGTGGGTGGAGCATAGCTAGAGATGGGTGGGGCACAGCTAAAACTGGAAAGGTCCATTGGCTGATCTTTGAAAGAATTAACATGCTCGATTTTCAAAAACATCGTCGACAGACAGAGTCTTTCCAATTGTTCACAATCTGTGTCCAAATTCTGCATACCTGTTCATGATCCTGTTTTTCTCCTTTCCCTTCATACAGTTATATGGTCTGTCAAATGTACACGATTTGAATCTGATTTTATCACCCATTTATGAAATTTCATATATTTTTATGGTAAGGCGCGATAAAATGATTAATGATTATAATGGAATTATTTGTAACAAGACGTTGTGGTAATTTGGAACAAGGAAACTGAATCACTTGAAACAAGTGAAGCCCTATAAATATGAGTTGTTTTTTACAAAACATACTTTGGCTTTATACTAGTTATGTGCCCGCCAGCTAAATGTAATGTTCTAAAAATATTTGAAACAAGCAGTAAATACTTGAATTAGCCTGACATATATTTTAAACATTATACTTTTAAAAAAAATTTTAAACAATGCAAACTTAATGTGACGTCAATGCACGAAAAGTATGATCTGCAAAATTAGCTCCTAAAGCTTTTAAAAATAGATTGTGAATATGCACTGTGAAAATGGATAACATATGCGGATAAATGTAAAGGGTTACCTAACAAATAATATTAGTCAACCTTTTTGAATATATATGCAGTGTGTGAATTTGGATGCAGATTGCGGATGAATGGAAAGCTGGCCTTAGCTGTCACTCATCTCTTTTCACATTTATATGGTCGTGAAAAGTCTGATTTACGAAATCATTGTCTTACTGAACCACCATCTGTCTAAATGAACCACCACCTGTCTAAATGAATCACCATCTGTCTTAATGAACCACCACCTGTATAAATGAATCACCATCTGTCTTAATGAACCACCAGTGGTATTAATGAACCACCACCTGTCTAAATGAACCACCATCTGTCTTAATTAGCCACCACCTGTCTTAATGAACCTACACCTGTCTTAATGAACACCAGCTGTCTTAATGAACCACCACCTGTCTAAATGAATCACCATCTGTCTTAATGAACCACCACCTGTCTTAATGAACCTACACCTGTCTTAATGAACACCAGCTGTCTTAATGAACCACCACCTGTCTAAATGAACCACCATCTGTCTTAATTAGCCACCACCTGTCTTAATGAACCTACACCTGTCTTAATGAACACCAGCTGTCTTAATGAATACCAGCTGTCTCAATAAAACATGTCTTAATGAACCACTATCTGCATTAATGAACCACCACCTGCCTTAATAAACCACCACCTGCCTTAATGAACCACCACCTGCCTTAAGGAACATCGGTCTTAATAAACCACCTCATGGCTTAATCAATCACCTGCCTTATTGAGCCACCTCCTGCCTTAATAAACCACCACCTGCCTTAATAAACCACCACCTGCCTTAATGAACCACCACCTGCATTAATGAACCACCACCTGCCTTAATGAACCACCACCTGCCTTAATGAACCACCACCTGCCTTAATGAACCACCACCTGCCTTAATAAACCACCACCTGCCTTAATGAACCACCACCTGCCTTAATGAACCACCACCTGCCTTAATGAACCACCACCTGCCTTAATAAACCACCACCTGCCTTATTGAGCCACCTCCTGCCTTAATAAACCACCACCTGCCTTAATAAACCACCACCTGCCTTAATGAACCACCACCTGCCTTAATGAACCACCACCTGCCTTAATAAACCACCACCTGCCTTAATAAACCACCACCTGCCTTAATGAACCACCACCTGCCTTAATGAACCACCACCTGCCTTAATAAACCACCACCTGCCTTAATGAACCACCACCTGCCTTAATAAACCACCACCTGCCTTAATGAACCACCACCTGCCTTAATGAACCACCACCTGCCTTAATGAACCACCACCTGCCTTAATAAACCACCACCTGCCTTATTGAGCCACCTCCTGCCTTAATAAACCACCACCTGCCTTAATAAACCACCACCTGCCTTAATGAACCACCACCTGCCTTAATGAACCACCACCTGCCTTAATAAACCACCACCTGCCTTAATAAACCACCACCTGCCTTAATGAACCACCACCTGCCTTAAGGAACATCGGTCTTAATAAACCACCTCATGGCTTAATCAATCACCTGCCTTATTGAGCCACCTCCTGCCTTAATGAACCACCACCTGCCTTAATGAACCACCACCTGCCTTAATGAACCACCACCTGTCTCGAACCACCATCCACCTTAATGAGCATCAGTCTTAATGAACCACCTCATTGCTTAATCAACCAGCTGTCTTATTGAACCACCACCTGCCTTAATTAACCACCTCCTGCCTTAATGAACCACCTCCTGCCTTAATGAACCACCACCTGTCTTGAACCGCCATCCACATTATTGAGCATCGGTCTTAATGAACCACCTCATTGCTTAATCAACCATCTGTCTTATTGAACCACCTCCTGCCTTAATGAACCACCTCCTGCCTTAATGAATCATGTATTAATGAACCACCCCATGAAATAATGAACCACTTAATGAACCACCTCATGACTTAATGACCCACCTCATGGCTTAATGAACCACCTCATGACGTAAGGAACTACCTCACGACTTAATGAACCACCACATGACTTAATGAACCTCCTTCTGTCTTAATGAAGTACATATCTAAATGCACACTATGATCTAAATGAATCACATGTTTTAATGAACCACTGTGTGTCTTGATAAATTACCTGAATCAATGTTGTGTGGCCATCAAGGCATTCTCTGTGGTACTAATTTATATTGCCAATTAAGCTACCTATGGTTACCACCTGTATGGGGACCACCTGTCTATAGTGACCACCTGCATACAGTGACCACCGTTCATCTATGGTCATTCACTATGCCACATTGTGACATGACAAACATATCTAGACAAGTTTCCGCCTCTCAGGCTATGCTTACAAATCATACCCCATCCACCACCCACTGACCAACTATAAACCTTTATATCATCATCCTCATAAACACCCCTGCAATAATAACAGAATGGTAAGTTCTGACAAGGAATCCTGGCATCTAGTCAGAGCAGATTGACCAATCAGACTATAGGTAAACAAGCACACACCTGCACAAGAAGACCTGTTTGAAGTCAATCAAGATGGACCTATGCTACAAGGGGATTTTCAGTGAGAAAATCTGTAAAAGGTCTTTAATTCTATCTCTAGCTAACTGTAAATACTATGGCTTTATGAATTAACCCATACAAACTTGAACACTGAAATTGAACAATCGATTTCACATATTTAATAACTAGGGACCTACCCACTAGCTAATTAGCCAAATGCTAGAAAAACTGAAATATGGCTAAAGAAAAGCAGAAGCGGCGAAATCATTGCCTACTGATTAAAATTAATTTAGTTTTCTTGATTGGCTGAATCCTGACTAATTCCAGCGTTACAGTTGTAAAGCAAAAAATCCTGTTTAAGTTATTAAATATTTTGAAACTAATATTACTGAAAGCTGTTGCTGCCCAAGGCAGCAACAGCTCTTCAGTCATATTAGTTTCAAAATATTCAGCACATTTCTTATATATAAACCCTATCATATCTGGACTGTCAAATTTATAGTATTAACCGATGATGATTGATTGCAATCACTTGTCTTATATATCATAAGTGACCTTGTAGTAAAGATGTGGCTGAAACATACTATTTGGATAACAAAAAAGGTATTTGACTAATCTAGTATTGGTTAGATCCTTGCACAACCCAGACCTGTGCCTGCTAACCAGATAGAAAGTTACTGAATATTTTGTAAATTACTGACTAGAAGTAATGCAACATCCAGCATGTCAAGTAATTTTTTTTTAAATTTACACAATATTTTGTTGTACATCACAAGAATTTGTTATATTGGGATGAAATGCATTTCATTCTGTATACATGTCACAAATGTCATACAAGATGATGCGTCCAGTTTCATAATAGAGAGATAGGTTTCTAGCCAAGCTCCGCACATTTCTAGCTAAGCTCTGCCCATTTCTAGCTAAGCTCTGCCCACTTTGTACACTCATTTGATTCGACTTTAACACTTTCAATTCTGACTTCCCAGAATATCAATTTCAATATAACTTAATACGGGTAACTTATTGAAAATTTTGAAGCTAATTTGACTAAGAGCTGTTGCTATAGGCTCACCAGTTCCAAGCCAAATTAGTTTCAAAATATTCAACAGTTTATCAAATTGCAAATTCATCAATGACAATACAATTCAGATAGTTACTGTAGGACCTTTGTCATTTTTATGTGGGATCAATGTCATTTAATTGTGGCATTAGTGTTGTACTACATTTTGATTATGGCCTCTGATACCAGGGTGACAGATCAGATAATCCCTCCCCCATCCTCCTCCTGCTCCTCCTCCTCCTTGTGAGACCAGGCTGCTATGAATAGAGCCTTCATTATGTAGTTAGTGCGTGAACCATGTTTCACAGTAAACATGTACAGCAAGAAGATATAAATTGTTAATTGCAACTGAATAAATAATTAGTCTAATTGCTATACATTAATTAAGTGAGTAACAGTAACTGATTAACCAGGTGACAACACTCAAGCTAAACATTTGTAGATCAAAAGAAGAGTATTTTTGAAAATGTATAGCTGGAATGACTGACTCGATAACCGAGCCAGTCATTCCAGTGATAAATCTTCAAAAATAACCTCTTGGTTCGCAGATAGACATTTTATACATATCTGAAAGATAAATAATTAATAAAGCGTACGTGATTATAATTCGCCGTGATAAACAAAGACCATTTAACCCTCTAACACTCATATCAGCCAAAAAATGGCTTCTGCAGTGGTCTTGATAACGGTCCATTTGCAGACCAAGAGAAAACTATTTTTTTTAATTTATCACTGGAATAACTGGCTCGATAACCGAGCAGTCATTCCAGTGGTAAATTTTCAAAAATAGTCTTCTCTTGGTCTGCAAATGGACATTTTCTATGAGAAAATTTAAATTTTCTAGAACAAATTCACGAGTTAAAGGGTTAAGCAGGTGAGAGGAAAAATATCTTCCGGTCTTGACCGTGTTTGATGTCATGTGATGAAAAAAAGGAGCTGCAGAATCGCGTTCACGCCTGATTCACTCACAGTGACCCAACGCGTACGTGCGTGCACGCTCGCACGCATATGCACGTTATGTGTAATATTACTATATTATGATTAACAGAATAGTAAATCAATAACGCACCGTATTCTATCATACATCTCTGCTAACATTTTTAACAGATTACATTCCATCTACTAAATAATTAAATTGCGCTTATAAATTATTGCCTTTGCAATAGTCTGAGAACAATCTGACTGAGTTCGCGAACTGCGTTCAGTCAACCTGTTTTCAAAATCTTTCAAATTGAGTTCGCTGAATCATTGTTATATATATTTATAAATTGAGACTACAAAGAGTTAAGAGCCTCACCTATATCTCTAGTGAATATAGACTACTAATATGGTATACTACATTATAATCAGGCAGAGAGATAATGACAGGATTGTGAACTACAGCAGAAAACCTGTCTAAATAGACCACCTAACTGAGCACAAACAATTACTCACAATACAGTTGGTCTCTTAATACAGGAGGATATGCAATAGCATAGGATATGTATTATGACACAGCGTGATAGTGGTTTTATAAGACAGGTGGTATTTCTACCTGTGTTAAATTAGTCTATATATTGGGTGAGAATGTTAGATGGTCTCTTGAGGAGGTTTGATGGTCTGTGTATTTTCTCAGGTAAAAAAGGCATCATAACAAGAAAACAATGTGCTATTGTTGACAGTGAAAGCACATGCTGTGAGTGTTAGAGCAGTGTCCAGCAGACCATTGCATATTGTATAGTGCAGCCCTGAAAATAACCTACTTAATCCTTTAACCCCTGAACTTGTTCAAGAAAATCTTAATTTTCTCTATAGAAAATGTCAATTTGCAGACCAAGAGAAGACCGTTTTTGAAAATTGACCACTGGAATGACTGGCTCGCTTGTCGAGCCAGTCATTCCGGTGGTAAATTTTCAAAAATAGTCTTCTTTTGGTCTGCAAATGGACATTTCTCAAGACCACTGCGGAAGCCGTTTTTTGACTGATAGGGTTAAACCAGAAACATGTTAGCTAATACCATTTTGAAAATGATGTAAGAAATGTTCTGATGAATATGTTGAACATTATTGGATTGGAAAACATTGCTGTCTTTAGGTTCAAAATATTCAACAGCATGTTTTATTTTGTTCTGGTAACTAACGTTTAAAGTTATTTCTAAGCTTTACTATATGAGTGGCGCTTTATGAACAATGATTGTTTACTTTTTATCACAATAAATGCAATGCTAAACAACATGGGTGAGGGGGTGAGAGGGGGGGGGGGGGTGAGGGGAAGGGCTGAGAATATCATACAGAGTTGAATTCACCTTTCCAGAGTACCCACCCATCATATGACGTCATAATGAACTGTGTGATGTGTACAATGACATCGTAATGAATAATGTCATGAATGACGTCGATAAGTACGTCACGAACGCATATTTGAAGACAGTCTATGTGTTGTTGTACAAATTGCTTGCTTTTACTATTTAATAAATATTCTGTTGAATATTTTGAAACTAATTTGACTGGGCGCTGTTGCTGCCATAGGCAGCAACAGCACCAAGTCAAATTAGTTACAAAATATTCAACAGCTTCCCTGTAGTTTTCAGGAAATTGATAGCTAGGGCATTTGGGGATCGATAAATCCCAACACGGCGAGGTGTGGGTGGAGCTTAGCTAGTGATGGGCGGGGCATAGTTAAAAATTGAAAGATCCATTGCGAGGATGATTCACTGTGAATAGCATATATAGCGCGAAGACAGTCCATTTTAACCTAAATATTTGTTACATCACACCCAACCCCACAACCGGGCCAATCAACATTAACTAAAGGATGCATTTCCCTAAGTTTACATCAGAAGTAAAGCGATAGTGGTCAAGATTTCGTTAGAAAATTAAAACTTTTGTTTAACCTTTATTAATGCCTAAGCCGGCCAGAACTGGCCTCTGCTGTCGTCTTGAGAAATGGCCATGTGTAGACCAAAAGAAGACTATTTTTTACACATTACCAGCCACAGTCATTGCAGTGGTTAATTTTCAAATATAGTCTTATCTTGGTCTGCAGATGGAGATTTTCTATGAGAAAATTTTAATTTTTTAAAACAAATTTGAGTGTTAACAGGTGAGCTATATAAAATCATTCTAAATAATGTTCAGCGGTATCTTGACACCTTTCATAGCAAAACAACCAGGACAAAAAATAAGTGCATTAAAAAAAGCAGTCCAAACTTGTTAAATTATATACATGGTAGATTAATTTCATGAGTACTTGAATGCACTGGTAACCATTTCACCCGAGAATTCCCCATATCTTGTTTTCAAAGCAACCATACAGGAAAACTGTTGAATATTTTGAAATTAATTTTACTGGAAGCTATTGCTGCCTTACAGCTTCCAGTCAAATTAAATTCAAAATATTCTACAGAATATGTTTTATATTGTAACAAATTAACTTTTTCAGGGATTTGTCAAAGGGTTCACATTTCGATGTCATATTAATTTTCCAAGCTGATTAATGAACTAGTACAAAACATGTATGAATAATGGCTAAAATTTGTCAAGAGAAAAATAAAGAAGCCAATTTTGGTCGGCATAACCATTAACCCGTACCACTCAGATGTCAATATTCTATTTTTTACTGCGTCAATAGCAAAGAAACTGCTGTACATTTTTCAACAATTTTGGTGAACGATGTTGTCCTGTCTATCTATAACAGCGACATCCTCCACAAAAATTGTTGAAAAATTAACATCAGTTCATCATTTAACTTAATTTAAAAATTTTAAATTTTGACATCAGAGTGACAATTTAGTTAAATGGTTAATATGTGGAATGTTTAACAGGAAATTAATTATGAGTCATTTGTGCAAGAAAACTCAAACATGAGTTATTTTCTTAATGCAGTACATAATTATGGTCTGTCAATATTTATAATCAACGTGTATAATCATGCGTTTAAAGCATAATTTTCTAACAATAAAATATGTAATGAGGTATACATATGCACATATGACATGTATGTGTGATAATAATCTGTCGATTAAATTATTTCCTGTAAATTTGTAGAAAATCCAAGATGATCACAGAAAAATTAACCAACCAAATTGCTCTAAGTTTTTTAACCCTCAGCACTCTGAGGTTAAAATCCTAATTTTTATTGGTTCGACAGCGAAGAATCTGGTGCACATTTTTCAACAATTTTGGTGGACGACGTTGCTGTCTACGACAGCACCATCTTCCATCAAATTTGTTGAAAAATGAACACCAGTTCATCTTTTAATTTAATTTTTGAAAGTTAAAAAGTTTGACATCAGAGTGGTAAGAATTAAGACTGTGACCATATGGTTGAATAAAATCTGCCGTTTGAAGGGGAGCCGATTGGCAGTGCTGTTAGCATGGTAGACTGGTAATCAGCCGGGCAGGGTTCAAATCATGCTCGATTGTCAGCCAATCAGGTGACTGACGAGCAAATCGAGCAATCGCGGGAAACATAGGCAATCTCCCTTGCCCCTCGTTGCCTCTCTCCACCCAGGACAATAAATGGGTATCTGTGTAGAAACTGGCGAAGTTACAAATAATGGACTGAAATATAAAACCAGCCTAGACATGGTGTGAATGGGACCTGGAATCAGGGACTCGAGAGATGCCAATCAGACCAATAACTTCAATAAAATCTGCTCAGCGATTAATGAGGAGAGTAGGTACTGTTAGAGACAACATTGACAGACCACAACCAGCCTTAGACTGCAATAGATTATTAGAGACGGACTCACATCAGAGGAGGGCTTTAGATTTCCCTTAGCTATGACTTTACAAGTCATGCCTAAATGAATACCACTCATATTATTGAGCCCAAATTAAAATCCTACTGACTGAGAGCACTATGAATACTAATTAACTGATTTAGTCAATTAAATACTCAAGCAATGGATGCTGTGGCGTTTTATGGCCATTCAAAGGTCTTATATTGTGCTATTAAAACTAAAATGGCACAAAATCAAGCGCTCAGATTTCAAAATTAACTAGTTTCTAGGAGCATTGATGAATCCTGGACCAAATGAGGTAAATCTAAAGCCGCGCTGACTGTGAGACTAGTTGGTTCGAGACCCAGTCTATCTCTGTATTAGGGCTGTAAAGGGCAAAATTCTTGGCAGATTTTGGCCCTGGTTTAAGCAAACCGGTAAGCGATAGTAGCTTGACAAAGTCATACTACTTATTCATTTAACACTAAAACCAGCCAAAAATGGCTTCTGCAGTGGTCCTGAGAAATGTCCATTTGCACACCAAGAGAAGATTAGTTTTGCAATTTTAGCACTGCAATGACTGGCTCGATAACCGAGCCAGTCATTCCAGTGATAAATTTTCAAAATTAATCTTCTCTTGGTGTGCAAATGAACATTTTCCATGAGAAAATTTTAATTTCCTTGAAAAAATCTACGGGTTAAAGGGTTATTCATTCAGAGTACAAGATGTTATAGATCACATAGAGTATGGTGTGTAAATAATGCAAACTGTAATATAATGTCAGGCACTTGTATATTGAAGATATAGTACAGGCCAGTACTAGCCATCAATATAGACAGATGTTTAATATGACATGTTTAGTCACTCAGTATTTAGACAGGTATTCTATATGATCAGTTTCAGTGTAAAGCATGATGGTCAATATAGTTAGATAATCTTACTGAAATCAAAACCGAACGACCGACCGACTGACCAACCGACCAACAAATCAGACGACCAACCAACCAACCAATCAGCTGACCGACCAACCAACCAACCAGCCGATCGACCAACCAACCAACCGACAAACCAATCAGGTGACCATCCAACCAATCAGCTGACCAACCAACCAGCCATGGCCCAATGCACATACCAAACTCTCCCTACCACCAATACATGATTAGATTGCACATGTCAGAATAACCACACTGAGGGATCAGCTTTAACTGTCTCACAGCGACAAGCCATCTGACAATAATTTTAACGCTCATAACTCAGGAACCGCTGAATATTTTAAAAACAATTTGATTGAAAGTTGTTGGTGGTTTATCCACTAACAACTTTCAGTCAAATTGTTTTCGAAATATTCAGTATATATCCAGACTTAAACCAATGGAAAATGTATTGTGCAGAAATTCAGCAGACACACAGCTAATCCAGAAAGTTTGCCTTAGGTAGGTTAGATTTATTCAATAGATAAACAGATTTTAACACAGCAATGGTGAATCCGCCCAAAATAACCTCTACAGTGGTAGTGGGACATGGTCATTTGCAAGCGCAGAGAAAACTATTTTTTTTAATTTATCACTGGAATGACTGGCTCAGTGGGACATGGTCATTTGCAAGCACAGAGAAAACTATTTTTGAAAATTTACCACTGGAATGACTGGCTCAATAACTGAGCCAGTCATTCTCTCGGTAAATTTTCAAAAATAGTTTCTCTGGGTCTGCAAATTGACATCAAAGACTAAGCAAGAATTTAGATTTCTTGAACAATCTTGACAATTAAAAGGTTACTCTACATATTCTCCTTTGACAGTATCCCAATTTAAAATCAGTCATAGGCTCTTGATTTTTTTGAAAATCAAACTGAGTGTACATTGATTGTTGGTTTTAGTCAAATTAGTATCAGAATATTCAAGAGACTATTTTTGACATAAACCCTTTCAACGACAAATTCCCCATATCTCATTTTTTAGGCAACCATACTTGGAAACTTTTCAATATTTTGAATTTAATTTGACTGAAAACCATTCCTGCCAATGGCTTCCAGCTTTATTAATTTCAAAATATCCAACAGAATATGCTATACATGTACATCGCATAGAATTTCCTATCTCAGGGATTTGTCACTGAAAGGGTTAATAACTAACTTGTACCTATATCTGGTCTTTGGTCCCTAGGTAAAACGACTTGTAATGTGTGCATATGATATTATATTTAAAGTGCTTTTTAATCTCCATTTTCACCCGACCATAGAATCAACAGACTGCTTCAAATAATACACCAGAACATTCAGTCAACAATGGCCCGTCATCGCAAACCCACACAATTTCACCAACATTTTCTACCGTACCCCTGACCATCACCAACGGTTGAATCCAAAATTAATACGCTTTCGCAGTCCGAAAACATTTGGCTAACACGTATAACAAATTTGCTTGAATTCCACCAAATGGTTCCAGAGGAAATAGTGTGATGGAAAGATGGATGGACAGAGGCAATCTCAATATGAATCCAGGCGTTCTTTTCAAAACATGCGGGGATATTACATTTAAACCTAGATACAGCCACAGGATACAAATGGGCCATTCTATTTAAATGCTAAATTTGAATCGCAATGAATAATCATTACATGAAATCAATAATAAATGAAAAACAGACGACATGTGCATGATAAATGATCAATTTCAGTGAGTCACAGGTAAAAATATTTAACAACACACACACACCCTTCCCCACCCTCAATTTCAAGACAGTCATATAGAAAAGCTGTTGAATATTTTGAAAGTAACTTAACTGAACTGGAGGCCTAGCATCATGGAAAATAATTTTTTTATCTGCAGATAGCAGCTCAATAAACCATCATGACTCTTCGTTAGTAGTCAGTTAGTGTACCTATCCAATTTTTGCTTTTAAACCCCGCCCACCTCTAGCTAATCTCCAACACACCTCGCTCATGTTGGGATCGATCGCTCCTTGAACTCCCTGACTATCAGTTTCCAGAAAACTTTACCGATAAGCTGTTAAATATTTTAAAACTAATTAGCCTAGTCAAATTAGTTTCAAAATATTCAACAGAATAGTTATTAAATAGTAAAGCCATACAATTTGTACAACAACACATAGTCCATCTTCAATAATGAGTTCGTGACGTCTTAACTACATCATTCATTATGTTATTGATTATGTCATTGTACATGTTATGTAGTTAATTATGATGTCATTTGATGGATGGATAAGGTGGAAAGGTCGATTGTCAGTCAGTCACAAAAGTTTGCTCCGAGCAGTATCTAAAAAAACTGCAATCCCATTTGGCTCAACTTTTAACCATTTAACACTCATATCAGCCAAAAACCGCCTCTGCAGTGGTCTTGCGATATGTCCATTTGGAGACAAAGAGGACTATTTTTGAAAATTTACCACGCCAGTCATTCCAGTGATAAATCTTCAAAAATAGTCTTCTTTTGGGCTGCAAATTATGGACATTTTCTATGAGAAAATTGAAATTCAAACAATTTGAGTGTGGAACCTGCAATGCAAGAGATTTCCAGACTTCGGTCATCATCCAGATAAAAGAACCTGGATCCTGATCGGATCAAATTCTGGATCTGTGGATATCTCAAAAACTATTATTACGATTTGGCTCAAATTTTAACACTGGAAAGAGCGTGACCATATTCTAGGATTCTACAACTTTGGACGTAATCAGAAAAAAATTAGGAAAACCCGCAGCTACCAAGATTCTATCTTCCTTGTTACACCACAAAGAAGTTGCTGTATCAGGTAATGTGCTTACATGAAAATGTTAATAAGAACTTGTTCCTTGTCAGCAGTAATTTATTAGTGGTCTAAATTCACCTCTTATCTCCATGCTTGCGTCAGCCAGAATGAAGGTTTACGTGTACTGACTGTGGCCCCCCCCCCCCCCCCATTAACCATTCAATAGTCTAGATTTGTAAAGACAATCGAAAATTTGGACCATTCACCGCAGGATTGACTGGTTATGTTATCAAGACAGTCATTCCAGTGATAAATTTTCAGTCTTCTCTAGGTGTGTAAACTAAGGGACATTTTTTTATTAATAGTTTAACAGTTAACCTCTTAACACTTAAGTTGGGGGGAGGGGGTAACTCAATCAAAAACTGGTGGAAATGTCCGAAACTTGAATTTTCTCTGTAACTAACGCAATGTGCTGGTCAATTTTCAGTTTGATATCTTGAAGGATTGCAAAAAGTGAAGAACAGCCACTGTGGCATACGGTACAGACAGATGGAGAGAACGCCTATATTTCCCACCATAGTGGCCACGCATTCTGTGTCGCAGTGTATCATCCTCCTGTATTAACAACCCTGAGGCCATCCATAAAAAAGATTTTGTTACCTGCAAATTCCTTTTTTTGTAAAAAGGTCATAAACATCTGTTTTTCAGATATTTAACTAGATGTCCGTTAAATATGGTTGTAATTGCGAAATTTCTCCTGTCTTTCATGATGCAATTAGCAAAATGGATTCACATCGCATACACAATATTACAACTTGCATTAAAAACATTGTAATTTGTATAGTTTGACAAATTATATATGGATGTTTTAACATTTATGATGGATGGAAAAAAATTCTTATTCCCGGTTTACAGGAAATGAAACTATTTTTTATTTTGGCCTGATTAAGTTGTCATTTTGAAATGATTTTAACCCTTTTAATACTAAAATTTGGTAAAGAAAATCAAGATATTTTGTTATTGAACGTTTATAAATTTGCAGGCCTAATTAAGAATATTTTTGAAAATTTACAATTGGAATGACTGCCGCTGTTATCGAGCCGCTGTTATCGAGCCAGTCATTCCAGTGGTAAATTTTCAAGAATATGCTTCTCTTGGTCTGTAAGTGGACAGTTCTCAAGACCACTGCAGATCTAACCTTATATCACGCAGTTAATCCCTTAGCACACGAGCTGACTAAAAACGGACATGGCTGTGATCTTGAGAACCGTCCATTTGCAGAACAAAATTATATTTTGAAAATTTATCACAGGAATGACTGACTGGTTCAATAATACAACCAGTCATTCTAGTGGTAAATTAAAAAAAATTATCTCTTGGCATGCAATGGACACATATATTTTGATTCAATTTAGCCATTGCTATCTTACTAACACTTTCAATGACAACTCTCTCAAAAAGTAAATTCCTGTACAATTAATTTATGATTCTGTTGAATATTTTGAAAATAAGATGATTGTAAGCCATTGTTGCCTAAGGCAGCAATGACTTCCAGTGATAATTAATTTCAAAATAATTGACAGCTTTCCTGCTTGTTTACTCAGAGATTGAGATACAGGGAATTTATCGGTGAAAAGGTTAAAACAGCAAGAAACCTCGAATTTAAAAATTTCAATTTTCTTATAGAAAATGGCCATTTGCAGGCTAAGAGAAGACTATTTTTGAAAATTTATCACTGGAATGACTGGCTCGATAACCGAGTTAATAGTCTTCTTTTGGTCTGCAAATGGACATATCTCAAGACAACAGCAGAAGCCACTTTTGGCAGATATGACTGTTATCTAGGTTAAGAGAATGAAAATTAACTGGACTAGGCATTAACCTAACCCTTTCACCCACAAATCCAGGAACAAGTATACATCTTTGCAATATACATGTAAAACTTAGTCTGTTGAATATCTTGAAATTAATTTTACTGAAAGTTGATGCTGACTTAAGCATTAATGGCTTCCAGACAAATCGATTTCAAAATATTTCAACAGTTTCCCTGTACAGGTACAGGCCTGTACTGTAATATTTTCAATGGTAACCCATAATAGGTTGCCTTATATGTTTTAGGGAGACATATGGTAACCTAAAGCGTAGAAAGCTCATTGATGTTCGTACTAAAATCAACACATTAAGATAACCCATATCAGGTCCCCTAAAATAAATTAAGGCAACCTCATGGAGAACGTTTTCAACAAGTTACCATAACAGAACAGGCCTGCTGTATGGTTGCCTTGAAAATGAGAAATTGGGAATTCATCGTTGAAAGGGTTAATGGTCAAGGTTAGTAAAAAGAACCTGACATTTTCCCTATATAAATGTCCATTTACAGGCCAAATAAGAGAATATTTTTGTAAATTTATCACTCGAATGACTGTCCCCGAGTCTATGTAAGCATTTAAAGGTTAAGCAAATTCAGTCAATGCAGTGGCTAATTTTCAAAAATGGTCTTCTTGGCATGCAAATGGACATTCAATAAACAAATATTTGGATTTTCCTGACCAAATTGAGCTGTTAAAGGCCTAAACCTCTGCAGAGGTTTAGGCCTTTAATAGCTCAATTTGGTCAGGAAAATCCAAATATTTGTTTATTGAATGTCCATTTGCATGCCAAGAAGACCATTTTTGAAAATTAGCCACTGCATTGACTGGCTCGATTATACAAGAACACTACAGAGGCCGGCTTTGGCCATCTTCCATCATGAAAGTGTTAAAGTTATAACGGCTTACCTGTGCATGATGTAGAAGCGGACTTTGAGGTGGTACCGACGATATACTGGTATTACTATATGGGCTTCTCAGCGGGCTTTGAGGCGGCATCAAGCCTACACTCTGCGGACTCTGAGGTAGCATCGACGCGACACTCTGTGGACTCATAAGCGGGCTCTGAGGTAGCATCGACGCTAAACTGGCATTACTACGTGGACTCCGAAGCGGACTCTGGGGCACCACGCATGGGAGACTGGCATTACTTCGTGGGCATATCAGCGGGCTTTGTGGCAGCATCGAGTTTACACTTTGTGGACTCAGAAGAGGACTATGTGGAACAGAGGCTATACTCGCGTTACTTTGTGGACTATAATAATTATTCATCATTGTCGGGGAGTGTAATGGTGCGGACCTCTCCTCCTCCTCCTGGCTGTCCATTAATGCGGATACCGCCTGATCCACCTCATCCTGATTTACCAAGTCCAGAACAGATGGTAGAGACATGTCCGTCACATCTACTGGTCCATCAAGAATATCACAAAGGGCGTCTGATAAATCGGGAATATTCTCTACGTCAACATCACATATATTTCCATTAGTCTCCATGTTCAATGATAATATGGCCTTATCAACTTCACTTTGATTGTCTAGAGAGAAACCCGCAGTCGGGGAATCTGCGAACCTGTCATTATTATATAATTCGGTTTTATTTTCACTAACTTTCTGCATTAAGTGATTGTCTTTATTTATTGAAGAATGTAAGTCACGTTTGTTTTGTATACTCTCACTTCTATGTACATCAATAAGCTTGGTGTCAATACTTACATTAAATGATACTGGCGAGGTTTTACAATGCTTTTCTCTATGCTTATTTACAGCATCCGATTTTTGCACAGTACTATGATTAGAAGATATCACAGGATCAGGATTTTTACTATCCATATGTAACACAGACACAGAATTCGCACAAACACCAACGTCATTATCGGGTGTCCGTACTCCGCATGATGGCGGCGATGCAGAATTACAACTAGATGGAGTCTTTTCTCCTACACTAGACACAGGTGAGGTTTTTAAACTTGGGCATGTCTCAACACTCCTCGGGACACTAAACTCACTCGATGAATTCGGTGGAGAGGAACTGAGCGAGAAATCATGATTGCTATCATGTAGCGATGAGCTTCCATTTGACGTAGAAGACGCATTAGCAGCATCATCCACACTCCACAAATCATGGTCACCCTGGGGTTCCATAGTAATTGAGGATAAGTCATCAAGATCATCATCAATAAGACTGTTTTCAACATCAATGTCATCAGTTGTTTTCATACTCGGCGATGTGTCAACACTCCTTGGAACACTAAATGCACCTGATGAATGCGGTGGCGAAGAACCAAGCGACAAATCATGGTTACTGTCACGTCGCGAGGAGCTTCTGCTTAATGTGGAATTAGTATTAGCAGTCTCACTCACACTCCACAAATCCTGTTCTGGATGTGTATTCATGGCAACTGATGAGATATCGTCATCAATAATACTATTTTCAACAAAACTATTTTCAACAAAACTATTTTCAGCAATACTGTTTTCAACATCAACATCTTCCAACTCAACATCTTCACGTAAAAATGAACAATCTGTCCCAATTATTGTCTGTACAAGCACTGTTTCAGAAGTGACTGTTCCGATCGGGCTACAGCTAGAGCGCTTTTTCCTCTTACTTTTACTCCTATGATTTTTACTCCTACTTTTACTTCCACCATTACTCTTACTCCGACTCTTACTCCGACTTTTCTTCTTACTCCGACTTTTCTTCTTACTCCTCGGCTGTGGCCTTTCTTCTGTCTCTAAGGAAACATCTCTAGCTTTATGAGATTTGCTACTACCACTGGAAGACATTAGATCACTGTATCGTGGTTTATGTTCCGGAACTCTCCGCTGACTATCATCAACAGGGTCATCACTACAATTAGCACTTTCACTTTTCCTTGAGCCCTTAGAGAGATCCTTTGGTCGTGCAGCTCGACCACGACCTTTCAATTTTGAATACATATCAGTCTCAAAGAGATTTAGTTTACCTTCTTCCAAATCGCGGAAGAATGTATCTTTAAGCGTGTCTACACATCCGTTAGCAAGGAGACGGAGCCCTTGTTGTTCCTTTGGCTGCAACAATGGGAATATTCGTCCCTCCATCACAGCCTATTGGAAGAAACAAAAATAGTTAAATAATTTATTAATATTAATTATCTATTCATAATTAATAACAATAGGAGCAATAGAATTGTCCTTGGATTCAGACTAACTGTACTCATTTTGGGGTCAAAAGGTCATAGACGCAGAATTATTTGGAATGCTAATTTTTTATCACTCATTGGTCATTTGGGGAGATCCAGGATTTCCACCAAGAGAATTTATCAATAACATTTCTGTACTATGGTTCTCAAACATATCGCTATAGCGTTCTTGCAGCCATGTTTTCTTGATCGGCTCAGTTGTTAATGAATGTATTCTTTTGAGTGATTTAACAAGCCCCTCAATGAGAATTTTGAAGGGGAGCAATAACTTGCTCCTCTAAGTTTAAATTTAACTCAGTGAGGCGAGTTATGTCAGTACTCACCTATATGCTGCCATTGTTAGTAAGCAATGGAGGCGAGCAATGAGATACTCGCCTAAATTAATTTTAGGCGAGTGGAGACGAGAGGATAGCAATCACTTGTCTCTCATGGAGAGGCCTGATGTAAGCCTTCAATGGTCAGATTTGGTCTCACGGAAAATATCCATTTGCAGACAATTTTTGAAAATTTAACACTAGAATGACTGGCTCTATTCCCGAGCCAATTATTCCTGTGGTAAATTTTCTAAAATTTAATTCTCTTGGCCTGCAAATGGACATTTCTCAAGACCACTGCAGGAGTCGGTTTTGACCAGCTTGACCATTAAAGCATTAACGAAGATTTTTGGAAACAGCATCTGAAAAATTGACTGATTAGAGTCCGCTAAGGTTATTTAAAATTTACACAGCGGTTGATGAGAAGCAATATGCTTTTTAAAAGTTTAGGGATGATTAACTGTTGTCATGGAAGAAGATCCCATGATCTTTTGGGACAGGCGAGCTAATAATATCTTAACTTATTTCTTTTGTAAGTTTTATCCAGCATACCTTCTGTTTTTTACGCTCTTCAAGACGTTGCGTTTTCCGTCCCTCAAGTTGATTTAAGTACTTCTGAACGATATCAATACAACTACTCAGATTTTCTTCTGGCTCCCACGTGTCCCAAGCAGAGCTGTAACCCTTCCAGCGTACCTTGTATACATTCTGTTCCTGCAAATATCAGGCAACACATATAAAATACAAAATGCAAACTTTCAAAGGAATATATTTATTATAAGTCTGCAGCACGCTTTCTGCCAAACATGGATTAAATCAGACACATGTTTGTTAATGAAGAAATAGTTAAAACAGTTACATTCCAATTGTAAATTTGTTCAAGAAAATCTAATTTTTTTATAAAAAATATCAATTTGCAGATCAAGAAAAGACTATTTTTGATAACTTACCACTGAATTCCAGCGAAACTTTCAAAAATATGTCTGCAAATAAATATTTCTCAAGACCACTGCAGAAGCCGTTTTGGCCGACTTGAGGCCTAAAGAGTTAATAAACATGATGGTGAATATTTTGAAACTAACCAAGTCACATTACTGCATAGTTTTCTGGAAATTGATAGTCAGGAGGTTCAGTTCAGGGATCGATCCCAACACGGGTGAAGTGTGGACTGTAGTTTAGCTAGAGATGAACAGTGGACTGTCATTTAGCTAGAGATGAACAGTGGACTGTAGTTTAGCTAGAGATGAACAGTGGACTGTAGTTTAGCTAGAGATGAACAGGGCATAGCTAAAACTGGATTCCTCCATTACAGCCTTCACTTATAGTGAAGTACAGTAAGTCTCTCTATAAAGGGCACTGTATGGCCCATTAACAAGTGGTCACTAATACAACTGATTGATGATGGTATATAGATTTTGGTAACAAATGATGATGCTTCTTTAAGACAGGTAAAAGCCAACCAATTTAAAGAACTGTAATCGTTTGGCACCAAAAGATGAGTGTCTGTTAAAGACAGGTTTGACTGTACATGATTTTATCATGCAAGATAAGCATGTCACATGTTATTAGTTCTGTGGCACCCGTCGCGCAAGATGGACAAGGGAGGCAAATCTTTACAAGCAAACATATAAACGGGAGACAGCCAGGCCCTCTGCACAATATGCCCTTGGAAGTTTTGGTTCAACCACCACCTCACAACATTCATGGATCTGCCCAAGTTTGCCAATTGTGACCAGGGGTTATTTTTAATGAACTTCATACATGTCATAGAACAAATTCTGTTTACTATGATCATGTGAACATGGCAAGATAATAGAAAATAAATAGGGATGTGCAAGTGAATTACACTAGCAGTTCTAGGTTATCTCAAACTGATAAAAAAAATCTCACCATCAAATGCTCTGAAATAAAACTCACTTAACTCATGGTGTAGCTAGCGTTGGAGACTACAGGGGGGGTGGGGGTGGGCAGAGCTTCAATACCTGTATAATCATTTTCTGGAATATTTTGGGAACATCCAGAATTATGGCGAAACATGGGGGGGGGGGGGTATTATAGTTTAATGTTTTTAAACTTTTTAAATGCATAGGATATTCTTCCAGAGTTCAGGAATTTCTCGCTAGAGAATCACGATCATCATAAATGTCAGAGCGTGAACTAAGTCTAACTCTTTCACGACTCTGTTACGGTCTTGTGAAATGTCCATTTACAGGCCAAGAGAACACAATTTTTTTACATTTACCACTGAAATGACTGGCTCGTCATTCCAGTGATAGTTTCAAAAATTGTATTCTCTTGGCGTGTAAATGGACATTCAATAAGCAGATATTTAAATTTTCTTGATCAAATTTCAGAATTCAATGGTTAAAGTATCGTTCACAATCATGACAATCTATCTGTGAAGTGGCTTCCAATAAAACTTGTTGATGAGCCACATTTCTGACATAGCAGCCGACTATCTGATCCTAGAATAAATCTGATTGGCCAATAGTAGTTACATCATCATATACACCACCGCTGCCGATTACAAGCAATGCGCAGCCTCATTCAAAGCAAGCGAGGGTCGCAACTAAACGTGTATAGCTGTAAATAAGTACATTCTCAAGTTATACAATCATGAATTACCTCCCTTTGAAGCTTGTTATGAATTAAACAAGAGGCCCCTCTGTATCTCTCATCTGGAATTATTGGTAACTGGCACAGGCAAACAAAACGAGATGACCACTGGAAAAATTTACTAATCTAATTTCTGTGAAGAAGATTTAGCTAAGTTTTATAAAAAATTGACCGAGTGGTCAATCTCAGTAATTCTCAGACAATCAAAGATGGCTGCCAAACATGCAAATTTTAATTGCTCCACAACGGCCATATTTTTTTAGTATCAATTTTTCATGGACAAACTTTAATGGCGCTAATTCCCCAATCATATCTCTCAAATTTCAGCCTGATCTGTTTAGTGGTACTGGAGAAGTCGTTTTCTGGAAAACTAGGTCACCCAAGATGGCGGCCTAAACATTTGGCCGATCAAGTTCCCTTGATCAAACTTGGTTCAGCTCTTGTCATAGATGATATTTCACAAGTTTTGAATATATCACCTAAGTGGTTTCCAAGAACATTTTTAAATCATATCAATCGGCCAAAATCCCAAATGGCCACCGGCCATTAACCAAACCTGAATCTCTATGCCTTAAGGATGCTTCCTGCCAAATATAAATATAATTGAAATTGGCCCAGTGGTTCTCGAGAAGACATTTCAAATTCCTAGATTGTTTTAGTATGCAAGTTTTTGGCTGCAAAACCATCCAAGATGGCTGCCAAACCGTTTATACGACAATTTCGAAAAAGACATTACATAACAAAATTAAAAATTGGCTTCAAAATCCATTCAAATAAAAATCCACCATGGCCATCAAACAATTTTGATTGGTCCATTGGTGGCCATCCTTTTTTAGGTATCAACTTCCCTTGAACAAACTTTAATGGCCCTTAGTGCCTAATCATATTTCATAAATATTGGCCCGATTCATTCAGTGGTTCTCGAAGTCATTTTCACGAAAACTAGGTCATCCAAGATTGCCGCCGAACCATTTGGCCAATCAAGTTTCCTTGAACAAAGTTGTTTGCCCTCTTGCCCGAGATGGGGTTTCATGAGTTTTTAATAGATCTCCCAAAATTCAAGATGGCTGCCGCCTGCCGGCCAAATTGGCTTATCAGCTTCGTTTGAATAAACTTAGATCTCTATGCGCTAAGGAGACTTCCTGCCACATATAATTGAAATCGGCCCAATGGTTCTTGAGAAGAAATCGTCTAAAGAAAAAGTTGACAGATGCCGGACAGATAGTCGCCATGGCACAAGATCACTTGGCATTTTAGGCCACATGAGCTAAACATGGTGTTATAAATTTGATCCAGGTAATTTCACAGATGAATACCAAGTGCAGATCTAAAGGTATTTGGGTGCATGTCTGTGTGTTGTGCATCGCACGTCACACGTGTGTGTGTGTGTGTGTGTGTGCGTGTGTGTGTGTGTGCGTGTGTGCATGTGTGTGTGTGCGTTGGCCGTGCCTGTGTATGTGTGTGCATGCTAGGACCACCCCTTGAATGCCAGAAAATTATCTCGCCAACTATTGGCAAAGTTTGTACGCAAAATTTAAAATACAGATGCTGTACATTAATCAATGTAGTGTTTTATCATCCCAGACTTTACTACCAGTGCTAATTTGGGGGTCTCAAGTGGCATTTTGAGTTAAACACCCTCAGAAGGACAATTATGAGCATCACTGAACCAGAATGCAGGAAACAGCTCCTCAGAGTATCTCTTATTCGTGTTTTCAGTTTTCATAGTTTTCTCCGCGATTAAGACGGGAATGTCCGCTCCCAGACAGACACACACACATCCCACCCAGATTGTGACCCCCTCCCCCACAATAGAAGCCTAGCTCCACCCTTGAATACAATATCAGCTCTTCAATGCATGTGTGCCAGTAATGGAAACATAACATCATAATCATAACAAATGCTTTGTATGTTTGACATTTTCTGATCAAGAGTAGTCTCCCCTGATGTAGGTGATCTGTAACCGGTTAAGCAGCGATGATATTATGGGGTTAAATACGGCTTCAAAATTGCATAATTTTCATAAGGAATGTCTGATACACCAACTGAACAAGGAAACAATAAAGGTGATGATTCAGGAACAAGACAGGGTTGAGGTTAGTAGGTTAATAAGTTGTAGATATTCACCTAATTACTAAATTCAGTCAGTCAATAAATCAATCGCTGGCTATGGCACCAAAATATGATGACTGTTGCCTTTAAAAAATCTTTGAGAAACTGGACTACATATTTAACAGAAAATAAAAGTGCAGAAAAATGTAGGTTAGTGTGACTGTGAGCTTTTACGAGCCAGTAAGCTGGTTCACGCCCTGACCTATAAATGGCCTCAACCAATACATTGCAGTCTTGTCAGACTTCGACGAAACGTCAAAATATGCCCAGATAAATAAAGAATACTCACGCCAATCTTTGTCCTTCCGACGACTTTTTCCACCTCATAAAATTCTCCTGGCCCTTTAACATCTCTTTCAGATGACTTTTCATCGTCATCTGAGTCGTCTGCCTCCATCTCTTCTGCTTTTTTTCTCGAGTTAACAGCAGCTATGTTCTGACACCTATCCGCCATATTCCCCGTACTGCGAGGTCACAGCTGAGCCAGTACAGTCCATTGTCAAGTCACGGGGCCCGCAAAACTACAAACTCCGCACAGAGGCATTCCTCCCGTTACTAATAATAGAATAGTATAGGCCGTAATGTTTATATAGTAGACCCCAGTAGAGTACAAACTATATAATGCACAAAGACACTGACATGAATATTAATTGAATCATTAACCAATTTAATTATGAATTCCAGGTATGCAATCAGACACGAAAATAGTAGGCGAATTGCTGTGATTGAATATATTTTGAAAACAATTTTACTTAAAATGGTGGTTGGCTTGCTGTCTAAGGTAAATCATCACCAATAAGGAAATAGAAACTGAACATTAGCGCTCTGAAACTGAACATTAGCGCGGAATGATCATTCAGCCTCCTTTTTCTGTCAGGGTGTCAGCGATTTATTGAATATGCATTGCATGAATGATAAATTAACCCTTCAAATATCGGTCGGTGTCTCAATTTTAAGAGTTTTACAGGAATGCGGATGAATATTTTGAAACTAATTCGACTGGAATCTATAGGTCTATTGCTAATTATGCCAAAAACATCTCCCTGTCAAAATAGTTATAAAGAATGTCACGTGTTCGCATGTAAAGGTTCGGAAAAAATGATATTTGCAGACCGAGAGAGAAAATTTTATCACTGAAATGACAGGCTCATTTATCAGCAGGGCAGTCCAGTGCATGTTAACAAATTTGTCTAATAGTCGCTTGGCCTGCAAATAGACATTTCGCAAGACCACCGCATAAGCCGTTTTTGATCAACATGGGTGTTAACGTGTTAATCCACTGAAAGAAAGTGTCGCACCTGTCTTAGAGGTACGGTTCTTGTTTCAAATCTGCAACCAAATTTACATGTAGGGGTGGGGGGGGGATGGGGGTGTGACTGGTTGAGATGGCTGTGTGATACATTATTTCAGTCTAGATGCAGAAAGTCTAATTCTCAGAATTTTTCCAGCTGAGGACATTCTGGTCAGAGGGAGCCACCATTCAGGGGCGCTCCATCCCCGGTATTGTAACAAGCACAACTCCATCCCGCTTACCCACACAAGATCAACAACGGTACCCGCATGGGCCTTAATTCGCCCTTCCAGCGTATCCATCCATCATCTGACCTCGTATGACGTCATAATCAGCTCAGCGCGTGTATGATGTCACAATCATTACGTCAGAAAGGGTTCCATATAGACCGTCATCAAATCTCAAATAGTCCGACATGTTATATGAATTGTATGGGCTTTGTAATTCTTTGCTATTTAATGCTGTTGAATATTTTGAAACTAATTTGACTGGACGATGTTGCTGCCTGCACCCAGTCAGAGATATATCGATCCCAACACGAGCGAGGTGTGGGTGGAGCTTAGCTAGAGATGGGCGGGGAATAGCTAAAAACTGAAAGGACCATTGTTACCCGCCCCGGGTATTGGACCAGTAACCTGCATTATCAGTCTAGGGGAGAATCTTCTCAAGGAACTGTTAGGGGTAAACATTCTCAGAAGCAATCTCTTGCATTCCGTGTTCATAGAAACAAAATATTTTCAAAATGTTATTTCTAAATTATAGGATTGTATAAATGATCAGAAATCTGAATCTTAACAAATACTGGGCAAAATTCATACTGATCACGGCCAGGAAGCTCTGAATAGATAATAATGTTAAATAACCCCCCTCCTCTTCTCCCCCCCCCCCCCCACACACACACACGCACGCACGCACGCACGCACGCACTCACGCACGCACGCACGCACGCACGCACGCACGCGCCCACACACATGATTAGACACCAGAACACCTTTAGGATTTACAACCCTGTTCAACTGCCTTTGGATGATAAAGGGCACGTTAGCGCTTCATGGGAGATAATTCATATCTGTAACTTGTAGTAAAAGGGAGTAAATTCCAATGTGTGCTTAATAGAATTGTATAATTATCTCCCTTATTGTGTTGGGAGATTAAACTAAAATGTGAAGGGAGACAACTAAAATAGGTTTTGAAACATTAAAGCCATAGATATATAGATAGTGTTCATATCAACGTTTAAAGCAGCTATACTTCCCGTGATGTTTCTATTACTATGTATAATATTGTCTGTACTACATGATAATTTGACACATACATTATAACTGTAAGTCTGCGTGCTGAAGTTGTTTTGACATGAGTATCATATGAAATGCTCTCCCTACCTTCTCTCTGTATATTTTGTCACCTTAATGGCAATATGATGCCAAATTGGGGGAGGGGTGTAAATATCCTGAATGGTATGGGAAACAGAATGCCATGGATATGAAATCTTCTTTAACCTGTCTATGATTTAGGGGTGTGGTGGTGGTGGATTGAGCCCAAACATCATCCTGTAATGAATGGCATCGGACAGAATATCATGATGGCTGTGGGATCTGGAATTCTCTCCCTAACATAACTCTATTGCGGTGGGCGATTTTAATGAATAGGATGGGAATCAGAACATTGGGGGATTTAGTTACTTCAGTGACAATTGTTTGACAATAAGGGGCAGTCCAAATATCGTGGGTAATTTTGAATCATGATATTGGGGCACCTCACTATTGAATAGTTGGTAGGTGAAACAGAGAACCAGGGATGGTCAAGAGATATGAAATGCTCTCCTTAACCTATGTCTGTGTGGTGATTGTGTCACCTTGGTGACAGTAGGATGTCAAATTGGGGTGGCGAGTTAAATTCATGTAGAATTTTGAGCCATAATATTTGTGCCCCCCCCCCCTCCCCCTCTAATCGAATTGTATCGGAATCAGGCATATTTTATAAATGTGTAGCATTCCCAGAATTTACGGTTTGATTTCTTCTTAGTTGTTCACACCAATGACTCAATTAGCATTGTTATTTATCCTACCATTTCATTATTTATATTTATTTGGGCCATTACTCCACCTGTTATCCCACCATCAACTTGTTCCTTTAAACGAATTCTTCTCAACAACTACTGGGCCGATTTCAATTAAATCTCGCAAGAATCACCTTTATCGCATAGAACCTGGAACATAGGCATTTCAACTAAAGAGGCCATTGTCTATAAGTAGAATGAAAAGGCCTTTGACAAAGAGTTACCCAGAATTGTACCATAAACACAGTGGCCATTTTTCTTTATGTATCAACTTCCGTTGAATAAAGCTTAATCTTAGTTTAATTATTCCATAATTATATCTCCCAAATTTTGACCCGATCCATTCAGTGGTTCTGGAGAAGTCATTTTCACAAAAACTAAGTCATCCAAGATGGCCGCCAAAGCATTTCGCTAATCAAGTTCCCTTGAAAAAACGTGGTTCAGCTTCTGCAGATGACATTTCATGATTCGCCAAGCGGTATCGAAGATTTTTAAAGACTTTTCTAAAAATTGGACAAAATCCAAGGTGGCTGCTAGCCAAATGGGACGATCAGCTTCGTTTGAACAAACTTGGGTCTCTATGCCCTAATTTAGGGTGTTTCCTGCCAAATATAATTGAAATCGGCCCAACAGTTCTCGAGAAGACATTTTAAATTTTCTATTGCTTTAGTAAGGGAGTTTATGCGGGAAAATGATTCAAGATGGCCACCAAACCGTTTATCCGACAGTTTCAAAAGTGGCAAATTTGAACTAAAGATAGCCGAAAACCTGTATAAAACCCATGTTTGCATCAAAATCCACCAAATAACAAAATCCAAAATGGCCATCAACACTACATATTGCTTGGGTCATGGCGGCCATGTTTTTCTAGCTATTGACTTCTCTTGCACAAACTATAATGACCCTTACTCCCTAAACATATTTCCCAAATTTTAGCCCGATCCATTCAGCGGTTCTGGAGAAGTAGTGTTCGCGAAAACTAGGTCATCCAAGATGGCCGCCGAGCCATTTGGTCAATCAAGTTCTCTTGAATAAACTTGACGTAGCTTTTGCCCTAGATGACGTTTCATGAATTCTGAATCGGTTACCCAAGCGTTTTTCGGAGAAGATTCTTAAAGAAGTTTATAACAAGAGGCCCAAATGGTCTGTATCACTCACCTGGAATTATTGGCCACTGGCATAGCCGAACAAAATGAGATGACCACTGGAAAAATTTACCAATCAAATTTCTGTGAAAAAGGTTTAGCCAAGTTTGATTAAAATTGCCCCAGTGGATAATAAGTAATGATTTTCTCAGAAATTTGCAGAAAATACCAGATTTCCGCTCAAAATGCTTTATTTTGATTGATTCGTGGCGGACATGTTTTTTTTACATCTCAACTTTCCATAGACAAACCTTAATGGCATTCGGTCTTAATCATGTCTGCCGAATTTCGGCCCGATCCGTTCAGCGGTTTGGGAGAAGTCCCTTTCACGAAAACCATTTGGCAAATCAAGTTCCCTCGAACAAACTTGGTTCAGCTCTTGCCCTAGATCACATTTCATGAGGTTTGCATCGATCCCCAAGCGGTTTCGGAGATTTTTAAAAGACGTTTCTAAAAGTTGTCCAAAATCCTAGATGGACACGGGCCAAATTGGCTGATAATCTTCCTTTGAACAAACTTGTCTCCTTATTCCATAAGGATGCTTCCTGTCAAATATACTTGAAATCGGTCCAATGGTTCTCAAGAAGACATTTTAAATTTCCCATTGCTTTAGTATGGGAGTTGTTGGTGGGAAATAGGCAAATTTGAAATCAGAATACCTAGAAAATTGCAAATTTGACATCAGAATACCTAGAAAGTGGCAAATTTGAAATCAGAATGCCTAAAAACCTACATAAAACCAATTTTGAATGGCCCTTAGTCCCTAATCATATGTCCCAAATTTTGGCCCGATCACTTCAGCGGTTCTGGAGAAGTTGTTTTCGCGAAGACTAGGTCATCCAAGATGGCCACCAAACTATTTGGCCAAACAAGTTCCCATCAACAAACTTCAGCTCTTCCCCTAAATCATATTTCATGAGTTTTGAATCGATGGCCCAAGCGATTTTGGACATTTTAAAAGATATTTCTAAAAATCAGCCAAAATCCAAGATAGCCGCCGGCCAAATTGGCTGATCGGCTTTGTCTCTATGCCCTAAGGATTGTTGCTGCCAAATATAATTGAAATCGACCCAGCGGTTCTCGAGAAGACATTATACATTTTGCATTGCTTTAGTATGGGAGCTTTTGCCAGGAAAATGGTCCAAGAAGGCCACCAAAGCGTTTATCCGACAGTTTCAAAAGTGGAAAATTTGAAATCAGCACAGCCAAAAACCTGTATAAAGCCAGTCTTTGCATCAAAATCCACCAAATAAAATTTCCAAAATGGCCGCCAAACACTACATATTGATTGGGTCATGGCGACAGTTTTGAAAATGGCAAATTTGAAATCAGAATACCGAAAAGCATATATAAAACCAAATTCGGCTTCAAAATACATCAAATGAAAAAATCCAATATGGCCGCCAAACACGCTACATTTTGATTGGCCCAGGGCGGCCATATTTTATGATGGATCAACTTCTCTTGAACAACTTTTATTTGGCCTGATACCTTCAGTAGTACAGAAGTCGTTTTCGCGAAAACTAGGTCATCCAAGATGGCCGCCAAAGCATTGGGTCAATCAAGTTCTCTTGGACAAACTTGGATTAGCTCTTGCCCTAGATGATGTTTCATGAGTTTTGAATCGATTCCCCAAGCGGTTTCAGAGATTTTTAAAGATATTTCTAAAGATCAAGATTCAAGATTCAATATTATTTATTTGCTTCTTGCATACCAATTTACATATTTTCAATACAGGTTGTCTGCCGAAGGCATTGCCTATAGTGGTGGCGGACACCTAACATTAAACGTACATATACAATTACACACACGGCTGAACATAGAATGTGAGATATACTTGTGAATGTACAGATACGGTGCTGAGCTAAGTAGACATAGAAAAAAGAACAAACGATACAATACATCTATGTTTTTCCTTTTAGTTATTGAGATTAGAGATTTATGTTTGAGGGGGGGGGGGGTGTGTGGGGGCGGGGGAGGGGGTGGAGAAGGAAGGAGAATGGGTGTCATGCACGCTAATTACCCCCAGCTCAACCCATAGGTTGCTATTTAGTAATAGCAGCTTGTCACGATGGCTGTAATACTGCATGTTGATGTAGTAGTAGTAGTAGTAGTAGTAGTAGTAGTAGTAGTAGTAGTAGTAGTAGTAGTAGTAGTAGTAGTAGTAGTAGTAATAGTAGTAGTGGTGGTGGTGGTAGTGGTAGTTGTAGTTGTAGTAGCAGTAATAGTAGTAGTGGTGGTGGTCGTAGCGGTGGTGGTACATGTAGTAGTAGTAGTAGTAGTAGTAGTGGGTGGTTGTTATGATAGTAGCTATGGCAATGATACAGGAAGTGTGTGATCTTAGTTATCATGTCATTATGTAATGATAGTTGTTTAGTGTGTTTTCTAGATCTAGTATGTATTGAGTATGCTAGTTTTAGTTATGTCTTTGTATGATTTTAGTGTTAGTGTTTTTTCGCGTGTGTGTTTATCCACATTATTCCACGCTTTGACGACACCAACTGAAATTCTACGTTTCCCTGTGTCTGTTCGTGTGTATCTAATGTGGAGATCATGTGTGTTCCTAGTGTTGTATGTGTGGATTGCGTTGTTGTTGGCAAAGCTGTGGGTTATAGATTTAGGTAGGATTTGTGATGAAAGGCTCTGGCAATGTTCATCATCTGTGACTTACCTATTTCTGTGAGTTTAAGAAGTTTTTGTGTTTTGAAAATGTTTTGACCCTTTGCTGTTTTTGAGAACATTTTAACGCATTTTTTCTGCATGCTTTGTATTTTTGTTAATTTGGTTTTTTGTGTGTTAGTCCAGATGACATTGCAGTATGTGAGGTGTGGAAGGATCAGTGTGGGATACATGATTTTAATTGTGGTTTGTGTTAGGTATGGCTTTAGTCTTTGAATGACCCCATGCCTCTTGCTACTTTAGCTGTAATTACCCCAATGTGTGTGCCCCAGGTCAGGTTCTTGTCTAAATAAACTCCTAAGAATTTAGCAAAAGGAGCTTATTCAATTTCCTTTTTATTAATATAGATTTTTGGAATACTGTTGTTTCTTGATTGTCTAGACTTTGAAAATAGCATGTAGTTTGTTTTATCAACATTTGTTGATAGCTTGTTTACTTTGAACCAGTTAATAACTTCTTCCATTTCTTTATTTACACTTTCGTATAATATATCTACGTTTTGGTCGGAGCAAAAGGCATTGGTGTCATCGGCAAACAGTATTAGTGACAAATTGTGGCAAATTTTTGGCAAGTCATTCATATAGAGTAAAAACAGCAGAGGGCCAAGAATTTACCTCTGAGGAACACCACAGGTTAATTTCCTGTTTTCCGAGCAAGTTGCATTAAATTGCACGCATTGTGTTCTGAAACCAGTCAAGTGCACATCCTCGGATTCCATAATAGGCAAGTTTTCCTAATACTATATTGTGATTGAAAGTATCAAAAGCTTCTGAAAGGGCCAAGAAGATGCCCAGTATATGTTCTTTCTTTTCAATTGATTCAATTATTTTTTCTGTCATTTCAAATAGTGCGAGCATTGGTGAGTGTTTCTGGCGGAATCCATACTGTGAAGCATATAAAATTTCCTTTTTTTTCTAGGTAATTGATTAATCTATTATACATTAATCGCTCCATTAATTTAGAGAAAAGTGGAAGTATTGAGACAGGCCTGTAATTTGTGAAGTTGGACGAGTCTTTTGCTTTATATATTTGAGTGACACGTGCAGATTTTAGTTTTGATGGAAATATGCCTTGTACTAGTGATTGGTTGCAGATATGGTTGAGTGGCGTTAGTAAATCAAATATGCAAGGTTTAAATATGCTTCATTTAAACCCATCCACGCCAGCATGTTTCGCAGGATTACGTGAATTAAGTACAGTTAAGATTTCTTCATTGTTAACAGGATAAGCAAAAAACGAAGAGGATTGATAAGCGAAAGTATCTGTGAGGTAATCACTGTGTTTAATTCCTGGTGTAGATATGATTTTCTTTGAGAGATCTGGAGATATGTTAACAAAATATTGATTGAAACCGTTTGCAATTTCATTGTTATCCGTGATTACCTTATTATTGTAGAGAAACTGGGTCTGTTGTGCTTTTCTATTGTTTTTATTCAAAAGGGATTTTATAATTGTCCATGTTTCATTTATATAATTTTTGGATTGCTCAAATTAATTTTGATAATAGTTCTTTTTTATGTGTTTATTATTTGGTCCAACGTATTTCTATATTTTTCAAACTTTGTCTCATTATACTTTGTTTGACATTTTATAAATGTCAAATAAAGTTGCTGTTTTTTATGACAGGCAGATATCAATCCTCTTGCCAGCCATGGTTTAGTAGGATTGTGCTTAAATAATTGTTTTTCTTTCATGGGAAATAAAAATGTTAGTGCATATGTTGTGGTGTTTGGCGTAGGCATCATCACATGACTCTATATCTATCACTTCGTTCCAGTCTACCTCAGACATGGCCTTTTAACATTTTTCAATGTTGACCTGATTCATTTCTCTACACTTAATGTTTTCGTTTTTAAATGGTCTACTGTAGGTTGCCTGTTTTTCAAGGATAAAAATTGGTAGGTGATCTGATGTGTCTGTTACGAAAATTTCTGAATGTGTTTTGCTGATGAAACTGATATTATTATTGAATATATTATCAATAGTTCTAGCCGAACTCTCAGTAATTCTGGTCGGCTTAGTTATGTTTGGATAAAAGGAATGTCCAATTAGCAAATTTGTAAAACTTTGTGAATGAGAGCAGTTTTGTTCCATCAGGTAAATATTAAAACCACCCATGAGGTAGACTGTTTTGTTTTCTTTTTGAATATCATCTAAGGTTGCTCCTAGTAGGTCAATAAATTCTCTTTTGTCGCTGTTTGGTGCACTATAGATAGTGCCTATTATTTTATTTTTTTCCTTTTTCTGTTGGGATTTCTATAAACAACGATTCAAAATTTGGGACAAGAACGGAAAGATCGTCATGCTCAGTGTACTGGATAGTATCCTTGATGTACATGCCTACACCACCACACCTTTTAATTTTTCTGTGCTTTTCAATAAACGTGTAATTTTTTATATCTACAAGGTTAGTAGGTGAAGTTGCTTTCAGCCATGTCTCAGTAATTCCAATAATTCCAAATTCATGTGCACTCAGTTCTAGAAGGCAGCTTAACCTGTCAATGTTCTTCAGGAGTGATCGTATGTTGGCATGTAAGGGTGAAAAGGTGACATGTTCCTTAGATGCTATTAAATTGTCATTGAATGTTTTTTTGTAGAATGTAGTCACATGATGGTGATGTTATGTTTAGGTCTGTTCTGTTGTCAGTAATGTTTGTTTTGCATGTATTTAGTGTAAATGGGTTTATAATTTGCTGGTCCATGTGTTCCATATGGTTGTATTTGCAATGTGGGTTTAGAAATGCAAGCATATAGTGTGTATCATTGTCATAGTGATTAAAGGGGACAGTGATTTGTTGCAGTTGATGCACCACCATGGTTTGTTATTGGTTTCAAGATGGGTGTAGTCAGAGATTTTGAGCTTAGAGCATTTCAAGTGAATCCAGGTATTACATAAATCACATAATAGTGCTCTGTGGTTCTTTTTCCCTGGTTCCTACACGTTGAGCAATGGAACTTGGCAGGCATTAGGATTTGGCAGGAGAAGATTGGAAAAAGAAGAGAGAGGATAGATGACACCCAGGTTTAGGTAGTCAATGGACTACAGAGTGGCTTCCCCATCTTGGTGCGGTAACTGTATTGATGTTTGATGGCAGCAATGGTGCAAATATCAAATATGATGTTAATTCTTATGCCAAACACTCTTTCAGGCCAGCTGTTAAATATCTAGCCACTAATCTGACTGAAGGCTGTTGTTGCTTTAGGCAGCAACAGCTTCCAGGCAACCCAGTTTTCAGAATATTCACCAGCCTCCCTAGATAGTTACTTTGAAATTGGGATTCTGGCAACTACGGACTCAAAATATACAAATCGATTTCAGCACACGCAAAATAGTAGGTGGAGCTTAGCTAGAGTTACCTGGTGGAGATGATATATACAGAGTACTTATACAAGCTATCGCATAACGTTGAAATAATGCAGTGGATAGAATAATCAACATAAAACAAAGATAATCTTGGACAACTCTGTGAAACAGACATGAACAGAAAGGGGTAAATAATAGATGGAGCTGAGCTAAGGTTACCTGGTGGTGATGGATTGTTGTCCTTGCAAAACATTGGCTAACATAGTTATAATTTGGCTAAGAGGAAATATGGGCAGCAATAACTCCCTCTCAGATTAGTCACAGGTCAGCTGTTGGACATCTCAAAATCCTATTTTGACTGTAAACAGTTGCTACCTTAGGCAGTGTCAGCTTCCAGGCAATCCAGCTTTCAAAAATATCCACATCCTACCGTATAGTTACTTTGATATTACTTTGATGTTGGGATTCTAAAAAATTATGGATAGTATACACCTGTGCAAAAGTTAAGCACCAGCAAAAACAATAGAACGTAGAAACATGATGGTACAACTAGGCTGCCATACTTTTTGTCCCCGCGTTAGCTGACATAATTCCAAGTACGAAATGCACATGCATGCATGACTTCACGCCGCTTGATGTCCGTGCGTGGCGGGAAACAGCACACGTGTTCAGTTATGTAAAAGTCCAGTTTGAGGTGTAGAACATTACATACAGATTTAGGCGACAAGATTAGGAATTTTGTGTTCATGACCGTGGTTTATTTGTACAGAGAGAATTAGCTCTTGATTGTGAACCGCTATGGCAAGACGAAGGTTAAGTGATCGTGTGAAATGGCAAATCATAGGCATGCATACCACTGGTATGTCATGCAGAGAGATTGGCAGACAGCTGAACATTAACCATACTGTAATCAGTCGTTTGATTGCAAAACATGGGCAAACTAACGAGGTGAAGGACAGGCCTAGATCTGGAAGACCGAAGAAGACTACTGCCCGTGATGATCGAGCCCTAGTACGCCTTGTTAGGAGATCTCCATTCACCAACAGCAGAGTGCTCAGCCAGCAATGGGAAACGCGCAATAGAGTGTCAATGTATACCGTCAAGAGGAGACTGTATGCTGCTGGCATGAAAGCTAGGAGACCTGTCAGACGTCCTCTCCTCACTGGGCACACCACAAAGAGGAGCGTCTGAGGTGGTGCAACGAAAGAAGATACTGGAACATGAGATCCTGGAGACGGGTACACTGGTCCGATGAAAGTCGGTTCCTGCTTCATGCCACAGATGGTCGAACTCGTGTATGGAGGTCCAGACGCACGGCGTACGACCAGCGTAACATCATGGAAGAAGTTCCATTTGGTGGAGGTTCCGTTATGATATGGGGGTGCATCTCATTTGATTGTAAGCTGGATCTGTTGACTGTACCTGGAACACTAAATGGACAAAGATATCAAGATTACATACTGGATAGAGTTGTGGTCCCTCATTTTGTAAATCATGCACCTGGAACCCACCCTATATTCATGGATGACAACGCCCGACCACATCGTGCTAGAGATGTGCATGAATACCTCCGCCAGAATGCCATCGAAACCCTACCATGGCCAGCAAGGAGCCCTGACATGAACCCTATTGAGCATATCTGGGACATTCTGGGAAACATGGTGAGAAGGAGGGATCCTCCTGTGCAGAACCTACAGGAATTAACAGACGCACTCCATCTTGAATGGCAATGAATACCACAATGGCGTATCAGTCGGTTGGTGACCAGCATGAGACGTCGTGTCCAGGCCGTCATCCAGGCACAAGGTGGATATACCTGGTATTAATAATGACAGTCTCAAACTCGTGCACAGATGTTAAACTTCGTTTTCAGACACCATTAATGACAATCTAGCCACGTGTGTCAACTGTAGGGCAATAGTTGTCAGTTGTGTCAACGTAACCATATTCAGGCCTCGTTTTCAAGTTCAAACAAAAACATACAGTGTTTCCCCACCATCATAATCAGCATTCCTCTAGTTGCATTATTACCTCTTGCACTAAGATGGATGGGTACATAAATGTTTATGCTATTGCTTTCTTCATAGCACATGAATATACCCTCGCATGTGCGTAAAAATAGGGTGGTACTTAACTTTTGCACAGGTGTATATATCAATCGATTTCAACACACGTAATGAGTAGGCGGAGCTTAGCTAGAGTTATCTGGTGGTGATGGATGGTCTCAGATTAGAAGCACTCATATAGACCAGCTGTTGAGTATCTTGAGACTAAGTTGAATTCAGTTTTCAAAATATTCACCAGCCTACCTCTAAAGTTGCCTTGAAGCTTTACAATTTTCATCAGCTCATCTCTATAGTTTCCATTGAAATTGGGATTATGGAAATTCAGTATCCAAGTATATAAATTGACTTCAGCACACATAAATAGTCGATGGAGTTCAGCTAGGGTTACCTGTTGGTGGTGGAATGTTAACATTGGAAAGTATTGGCTAAAATAGTTATAATTTGGCTAAGAGAGAGTATGGACAGCAACAGCTCTATGTCAGATTAGTCACATAATGTTTGTGAGGTCTGCAGGTCTTAGTATACATAGACAGAGAAGCTATACAAGGTTATCACAAAACATTGACATGATACAGTGGATAAAGTAATCAACTAAAACAAGGATAATCTTGGGCAGCTCTATAAAGACAGACATGAGATAGAAAGAGCAGTCCACTTGGGCAAAATAAATATTGAAGCAGGTCAGCTGGGAGCAAGGTTAAGAATTGACAAGTAAAAAGGAGTACTTATCAAAGGAAAGCAACACATAACATGCAAATATTACCCTGACTTGACCTGTCTGACATCAGTACTCCTTATGATTCAGTGGCTGTAATATTCATAATCACCTATGAATTAGAAGCAATAGTTATAGCATATATACACATACAGACATGTCTTCTGTATGGGTTACTTGATCTTGAGATTCTGGAAATTCTGGATCCATAAAATATCAAACACACGTAAAGAGTAGGTGGAGCTTAACTAGAGTTATCTGGTAGTGATGGATGGTCTCAGATTAGAAGCACTAATCTAGGCCAGCTGTTGAGTATCTTGAGACTAAGTTGACTGAAAGCTGCTGCTGCCTTAGGCATCAACAGCTTCTAGGTAATTCAGTTTTCAAAATATTAACCAGCCTACCTCTATTTTCAGCTTGAAGGTTTAAAAAAAAATGTCATCAGCTTACCTCGATAGTTTCCGTTGAAATTGGGATTCTGGAAATTCAGTATTCAAGTATATAAATTGACTTCAGCACACATAAATAGTAGCTGCAATTCAGCTAGGGGTACCTGTTGGTGCTTGAATGTTGACATTGGAAGATTTTGGCTAAAATAGTTATAATTTGGCTAAGAGAGAGTATGGACAACAACAGCTCCCTGTCAGATTAGTCACATATTGTTTGTGATGTCTGCAGGTGTTAGTATACATAGACAGAGAAGCTATACAAGGTTATCACAAAACATTGACATAATACAGTGGATAAGGTAACCAGTAATTAAGTATATAGTGTATTTGTTGTGATCAGATAAACGTGTGGGTCCTAATATCTCAGATTAAGAGTATTAATATAGGCCAGCTGTTAAACATCTCAAAACCTATTTTGACTGAAGGCAGTTGCTACTGAAGGCAGCAACTGCCTTAGGCAGCAATAACTTCCAGGCAAACTAACTTTCAAAATAATCACCAGCCTACCTGTATGGTTATTTAATATTGAGTTTGTCGAAATTCTGGATCCATGAAATATCAATCGATTCCAATACACGTATATAGTAGGTGGAGCTTAGCTAGAGTAATCTGGTGGTGAAACCAGCAAAACATCCTCTATGCTATATAGCGCCTTATCTATCTGTTTTGTGTTGTTGAAATGGTTTCCAGAAGAAAATTTCATTCATCGTATAGAGTCATGCAAAATAGTAACATACTCAGCAGGATTCGTAAATTAACCATCCCGCTGCTGTTAGCCACAGGAGAACAATTTCATAAGCAAAACATAATTTTTGGATATGCAAGCAGCATGGATTAAAATTTAAGCGGTAAATTCATATAGTTTGGCTATCGGGAATGAATAATTCAGTAGGATTGGTAAATTAAGCAAAGTAACAGGGTTTGAGGATTGAGATGGATTATACTTTTTTTAGGAATTTGTCAGTGACAGGGTTAAGTTATTGGGAATGATAACAGAAGGAACAGAATAAAATGATATGTTTGGGGAGGGGGGAGGGGGGTTGGTGCGCGTAAATAAGGTGCCATTGAATGTAAACTTAATCAAGGTGATGAGGAGCAGAAAAACTAAGTTTTTATGCATTGGGATAATTAAAGTATTAACATTGAGCACTTAAGCAAATAAATATAGTGTGAAGAACCTCTTAAGATAAATATGTATGTAACCAGTAATTATATAATGTTTTTGTTGTGATCAACTAAACTTGTAAGTCCTAATATGATAATGTCTCAGATTAAGAGTATTCGTATAGGCCAGCTGTTGAACATCCTAAAACTTATTTTGACTGAAGGCAGTTGCTGCCTCAGGCAGCAACAACTTCCAAGCAACCAACTTTCAAAATATTCACCAGCCTACCTGTATGATTACTTTATATTGAGTTTGTGGAAATTCTGGGTCCATGAAATATCAATCGATTCCAACACACGTGAAGAGTAGGTGGAGCTTAGCTAGAGTTATCTGGTGGTGATGGATGGTTTCAGATTAGAAGCACTCATATAGGCCATCTGTTGAGTATCTTGAGACTAAGTTGAGTGGAAGCTGTTGCTGCCTCAGCCAGCAACAGCCTCCAGGTGCTATAGTTTTCAAAACACTCACCAGCCAACCTCTATAGTTACCTTGGAGTTTCAAATTTGTCATCAGCTCGCCTCTATAGTTTCCAATGAGATTGGGAATCTGGAAATTCAGTATTCAAGTATATAAATTGACATAAATAGTAGCTGGAGCCGGGATAGGGTGGTGATGGAATGTTGACATTGCAAAAAATTGGCTAAAATAGTTGTAATTTGGTTAAGAGAGTATGGACAGCAACAACTCCCTGTCAATGTTTGTAAGATCTGCAGGTGTTAGTCTATATGCACAGAGAAGCTGTACAGGGTTATCACAGAACAATGACATAATACAGTGGATAAGGTAATCAAATAAAACAAAGATAATCTTGGACAGCTCTATAAAACTAGACAAGAAACAGAAAGAGCAGTCCACTTGGGCAAAATTAGTTTTGTAGCTGGTCAGCAGGCAGTAGTGTTAAAATTTGAGAAGTAGGAAAGATTAATTATCACAAATAAAGCAACACATATGATAACATGCCAATTGTACACCTAATATTACCCTGGCTTGACCTGTCTGACATCAGTGCTCCATATGATTCAGTGGCTGATATTCATGCACCACCTATGAAGTGGAAACAAGACTTATAGCATATTTGCATATACAAATATATACACAGTATGCACAATTTTGTACACATATACATATGCACATATTTACCTATATACTCATATAGCCCTACATGGACAAACGTGTAGACATACACACAGGCATACATACATATACTAATGAGTACGTGTAATCATACATGTCATATGTACTGCTTTGTTATATAGGGATTAGTCTGTTAAGTAGTGAAAAAATGAATGCTGGACGATTTTGAAAATAGCCAGACTGAGAGTCTCTGCTTCGATTAGGCAGCAGCAGCTCCCAGGCTACCTAACCTCAAAACACCCAGCAAAGCATGCCTTGTTACATACAATGCCTTGTTATTATTCAACATGAGATATAAATAACAGCACAGATGCTTTCATTGTTAGAAGTGTCAGTGGGAATCAGTGATAATTGCTAAATGCTTCGAAATTACTTTGGCTGGCAGCAGCATCCAAAATCCAAGATGGCCGCCGGCCAAATTGGCCGATCATATTCCTTTGAACAAACTCGAATCTCTATGCTGCAAGGATGCTTCCTGCCAAATATAATTGAAATCAGCCCAGTGGTTCTTGAGAAGTCATTAAAAAAATGTTGACGGACAGTCTGGTCCAAAGCCTACATAGAGACGCGTATACATTTTCTACTTAAGAGAATTTGAATGGTGATTTTGAATAATATACACATAGAGCTTTAAAACTGCACTAGGTGAAATTTTGAAAAGGTGGGCATAACTCTGTGACGGACATATTTCAAAATGGCCGCCAATTGGATGACGATCACCATGAAATTAACATATATTTTGATTGAAACAGTTTAAAATATAGCAAAAGGAGGTGGTTGATGTCTACAATGGTGTGTTCCAGTCTGTAATTTACAATGGATTTATTTAAATCGATTTTATACCACCTAGTTACTGAAATCCAAGATGGCCGCCCGTAGCAACCAGGGAAAATTTTGCCATGATGATAACTTAGAAACTATTTGAAATAGAGGGATAAAGGAACTGGCTTTCCCCACTAAATCAATGTTACCCGACTTATTGGAAGGGGTTTCAATGTTTTCCGAGAGTTAGATCGTCAAAAATCCAAGATGTCCGCCCATAGAAACCAGGTAAAAGTATGCCATGATCGTAACTCAGAAACTATTTGATATAGAGGGATAAAAGACGTGTCTTTCCCCACTAAATCAATTTTGCCTGACTGATTGAAAGGGATTTCAATGGTCTCGGTAAAAAATCCAAGATGTCCGCCCATAGCAACCAGGTTAGAATTTCCCACGGTCATAACGTCGAAACGTTTTGGCCTAGAAGGATGAATGTGTCTTTTCCGGTTAAAACAAGTTTGCCTTGTTGATTAAAAGAGGCTTGAATGTTGTCCTGGGTCTAGGTCATGATACATCCAAGATGTCTCTCCATAGCAATTACATGTATGTCCATTTTCCCACTGCCATTACTGACACTATATATTTGAGCTAATTTGACATATATTCATGACAGAGATGTCTAAGATGGCTGCCATTAATATACAATAATACAACAGGCACCTTCATCATATAGCAAGTAACAAGATATATTATGAAAAACATAACAATGTTGCAATGAGTACAAAAATAATACATACATTTATGAGTCAGGTAGGGGAACAACTGATCATACAAATGATATAAACCTGAATGCTTTTAAGTGTGCGATACACACTACTTATTTTGACAGTGAGGTTCATGTGACCTGTGACAAAATACTACACACATTAGTCCCCGTTTTGCACAAGGACACCGTTTGATGATAAATTTACAGCCACATTTGCACACAAGCTTTTCATCTGACAGTGGCTTCGGACTTTTCTCCGGCAAAATGGTGCCATGATCACAAAACCAGCCATGATTAGTGGAGTGGAGAACAGGACCTCTATCAATTAGGATATTGAGGACATTTCGTAAAATAAAAAATGATCGCTAAATATGCGTTTTAATTACACTTGACATGGGTGGCAGCTGTGCCAGTGATTATGGTGTAGTATCCTTAGTATGGTTTTCAGTCGGAGCTGGTCAGAAGTTTGAGAGGAGGTCTTGCGTCCTCGACCAGTCAATGAACCGACAATGTATTCCTCAACCTTCTTCATTGACTTCTCACTCCATTCATGGGTCTCAACGAAGGTTTCTAGGTATTTCTCAGGCTCAGACGTGAGTGCTGCATGTTTTGTCCCGATTTTGCTGGGAGCGTCATCTCCTGTTAGCATGTGCACCTTCACTAGAATCCGACACAATCTCACGCCCAGTCTCTCTGCCAGAATGTGCAGTGGTAGGTGTCTTCTATGCTCGCCAGAGCCAAACCCCACCTACAACTCATGAAAACCATGTTCTCGCCACTCCGAGATAAACGCAGCAGCCTGACCACTGCATATGTGTCATTAGATATCACCAGGAGCCGCTTGCAGCCACTATCTACCTCCCATGCACAATGAAGGAGCAGCCTATCATCCACTTCTTCTACACTGCCCATCAGTACATCAGCATGTTCTGACACTGAGGATTCCTCTGATGATCTCGACAGGCTTATCAACTCAGCTGGGACCACTTCATCATCAACAATGCATCCACTGAGAATGATAAGAATTTGTGAGTCTTGTTCAGAGGAAAGCACACGAGTAAGTCGTTGCAACTTGGTTTTGTTACTCGACGATAGCTGGAATGTGTCCATTTGCTGCGGTATAGAGACATCTGGACCTATGAGTGTCATATTAAAATCTCCAATACCTGCGCCACGCCGAGTTCTTCGACCCACTTTGACCGATGGTTCCAGATATCTGTCAAATACAACATGAAGCCTGGTTCTGGAACACAGAGATTGACCAATAGAGAACGCAGATCGTATAGCATTTGAGAATGTCCCAAATGAAGACAGATTCGGGAATGAACGGATTTTGGACATGAAGTCCAATATAACAGCCGCATCACCTCGTGGAAATACCATGTCTTCACATGATAGATGCTTCTCGATTTCCGCCATGAGCTTGTTTTTTATGGTTTCGAGGCTAGGTCGCCTTCAAAGATGACTGAAGATTGCAGAATATCGTTAGAGTAGATTGATTCCAGCGACAGTCCCCGCTCTTTCAGAATATCTACAATGTATGTTATGCTGAGTAGCAGCTAGTCTCCTCTCTGAAACAACAACTGAAGCAATTGGGGTGTCAGAGGCTGATTTGTAGTCCAGTTGGGTGAAGTTTCGTTTTGAGATAGTGACCGACAGTTCATTTTTCTTCTCAAGAAATCGTTTCTTGCGAAACTCCTTGTAACAGCGATCACCATTCACGAGAGCCCGATGCAGACGCACAGACACTTCATCATCAGCTACCTGCTTAGTGAAAAGGTTATGCGGCTTAATACCGGGTGCTTGAATTATGATGGGATTACCTCGGTTGCACACAAAGTCAAAAGTCATGCTACATTTTTGTTCAGATGCTCTGCTTTTCGACCTATAAGATCATGGTCGACCATTGCAGATTCACTCTGGTCCATTGACCTATAGTTTGCCATCTCTCTCAAGTTGTTCGAAATGAGAAGAATCTCATGAAGGATGAGCTGCCATTCATCCACAACAGCTGTGTTTTTCGTCTGGCCCACGATTCCGCCCTTGCTCTTTGACGCTTTCTAGATAGGCTGCTCTAACTTCATGTCTGGTGCCACTGCATTGAAGCAACTGGAGCAGACTTGCACGACAAAATGTACACATACACAAGTTGTTGGAAGACCTCAGGATGAGTGCTTTGTAGGAGCTTTGTAGTTTCAAGGTAGAATGAACCATATCAGAGGTAGTTCAGTGAGTCACTCTCTCAGAATATGGGAAGAGACTTCTTTACAGATGCTATATGCAGTGTGAAGTTGCCCTCACGATCAGACGAGATAACATGCTTGATATTGATGACAATCTGCTGGAAGACATTCCAGTACTGGCAAACCTCAGACTTGGAATCACACTTCTCTAAGAATGACTGAAACATCTGTTGGATAGAACATGAATGCAAAAGCAGCTCAGTAAACTTTACGGCTGAGTTGCACTTGCTTGTCCCGCACAGAGCCTCCCTCAGTTCAACTGCACACGTCATCATATCACGATCTATCTTCCGCTTATGCTGCGTAAGCCATACACAAAATCCCTGCCACATATGCCTTGAAACGATCTGACGTAGTGGGTGCCTTCCATACAGAATTCAATGTCAGATTGACAAACACCTCTGTCTCAATAAGGCCGTCCTCAATGCCAGACCCTCGCAGATATCGTCCAGCACACTCCAGCAGTATCTTCACCCAGTGAAACATCCCCATCATACCACGTATGTACGGGAATGTAACTGGCTCAGTCATCATGATATCAGCGACTGTATGGAAGATGCCCTAGTCACAGAATACTGGAATGATGGACTGCGATGGGTTAATCTGATGGCACACTCTTTGGAAATTCTGAAGGGCCTTGCGGACAGTTGCATAGTCCATTACATGGGAAGGTATCATGGGTATAAACCCTACATGCATCAGGGGCACCATAGCAGTGGATATCAGAGTATGAGAACCACTCCATGTTGACAGTATACCAGATTCAGTGCCATCATCGGGTAGACCATACCTGATGAAAGAGATGATGAACTCGCGCATGTTAGCTGTGTAGATAGCAGAAACATAGTCAATTACGTCCGTGATATTTAGTTCTTCTTAAACATTGAAGCTTGGTGGAAGAAATGGTCTTTTTGTTGGTTTGGAGTGGCAAACAATACATTTTTCAGGGTCAGGTAGAGTAGCAGTAGGCTTGGAAATCAGAGTGTTAAGCCCCTTTAGTGTTGGAATGTTTTTGCTTTTTCTATCCGCCATTGATGTGATCAACTTACCATCACCGGAAACGATAGAAGACAGATTACGGATCAGGGTACAGGAAACGAAGCAAACTTCAGTCTCAAGTTAGTCTTAAAAGGTACCACCCCTGACTCTCATTCCAAAACTTCAGTCTGAAATATGTGCATCTAAAATAATCCTGTGACAATCTTGGGTTTTAAAAACCTGGGATAAGCTGAGTGATACGAATGTTTTAACAATACGTTTAAGTGGCGGACAGCGACGAGATGGAATGGACATGCCCTTTATGTGAGTATGAAATGTTAGATATTCTGGAATGCGTGAGCCATGGAAAGCTATCCAAAATGCTGTGAAGTAGTAGGGCCGGAGTCAAAATGATACCACCTCCCTCAACTGGCAGCCGTTCGCCGATCCGTGGCCCCCACAGCCCTCTCAATCCCTGGGGTATAGGAATTTGAGACATCGGCCACACAAATACATACAATTCCCCATGTCTCTAAATGGGATGGCTCACAGAAAAAGGTGCTATCTAAACCCAGTCTAAACGCTGGGCCCTGCCCCAGTGTGATCCACAGCTCCCACCACCATCTCTCCGGTGTAAACAAAGTTTAAACAAAGTTTAAAACACATTAGGCCCTGCCCAACCCCCCGACGGGGCCCCCCCCCCCCATACGGGACGGGCATTGCACTCTGTGTAGGCTCAAACAAACACGTAGTCTCTGCCAGAGTCGCATCGGCATGATGGGACCACCCATAGTGTCTTCCATCCACCTTGACAACGCTCACCTGGTAGGATGCTAAAGTGCTTAGCATTTGCACCACGGCAGACTCTGGCATGTTCACATGTTAGCAGAGAATCTGGTGTTGAGCAGGTGTCTCCAGCAGACAACCACGTCCTACCCTCTCCACACCATAGAAGTGGCAGACAGACTCGATCTCTTCACGTGGGTGAAAGTTGTCATAAATGTTTCTCTGCAAGGGGTCGACCCATGGATTGTACTGGTGGTCATTCCGGAAGTGGGCCCACTTGGCATCCAATATCATGGCAGTCTCAGTACCCTGTGCCACTGCTGTAGACGTCAGCATGAGCAGTATGATGAGAATCATGCCTATACATGAAGAGTTAAACTGACCAGAGTGAACCCCTCGAGAAATATCTGTGCCAGATCGAGCCCTGTTCCATCCGGATCGATAGTGATCTTTATGCCCTCAGGGGCAGGGGCTAACTGCTTCACGCTGCTGCCGGCTAAGAAACATAGCTCTAGGACTATAGGAGTCATTTGTGGGCTAGTGAGTCCGACTCGCTGAAACAGTTTAACAGCACCCTTGGCTATGGAGACATGTGGCACACCATCTATCCATAGGATGCCCTCCTGGAGGTTAACAGCTTCTTCTGGTCCATCGAATGGACGACGTAGCATGAGCTTTCCACCTGTAGCCCCGATCCAGTGACCCACCCTCGTCAGGGAGACACCTTCACCTATGTAGGTGAGGAAGGATGATCCTCGATTGTGGAGCTTTCGAACTTTCCCATCCCTTTTCACAACAGTGGAGAGGGGAGTAACCTCTATGTCAATGACTGCGGGAGGCCTATATAGGGCAACCATGCTTGCCAGTCACCCCCATGTCCAGTGCAGTACCACACTTCATTCTTCTCAAATATGAACTGCAGGTTTTTTGCCAGGGTCAATAGCAAGCCATCATGGGCCATCGGTGGGGTACCGCTTGAATAGAGTTTGACCAGATGAAAGCTGAGGTTGTTATTTAGGGTGTTGATGTCTGCCACCTCTGTATCCGAGATCTCAATCAACGGTTCAAAGATGTACTTCCTCTTTGGGAAATCGTACCGAAACACGATCTTGTGACCATCTATGTTGCAAGCCAGGCGCTCCTTCATCACATCCTTGAGGTCTGTGAGCAGCTCCACCCCATCACCACCAATGGGGGTGGAGGGAGAATGCCTTTGAGCTTGCTTCCTACTGTAGGGCGAATGACTTGCCATCGCTCTCTTCTACCTAGGCAGCATCAACTGCGTACACATCTGCCAGGTCAGCAAGACCAGTCGAGTGAGCAAATATGGGTTCCATAGCACGCTATAGGAGGGGTTTAAACAAGACATATAACCATGCCAATTGTCCGACTGCTGCTCTCCGGTGGTGAGAACATAATCTCACCCTCTATAGAGGGGAGTCGGGTGGTACAGTACCATGTAGAATGGGTCCTCTTTGAGGTGCCCCAGCGGGGCACAACATACATACACGCTGATGTGCTACATTAACCTCCGGGCAGTGCACACAGCAGCTCACTAGTAGAAGTCGGCCGGGATGTGATAGAGTATCTCCCAGGTGCCAGCACCAACCTGTGGAAAGCTATCAGTCCTAGCCTGTTCACACCTGTAAATCACATATTTGACAGTCCCCCCCCCCCATTAACATATATGCTAGCACGGACGGGATATCAGATGCCCATTTAGAGTTTACACTCTTATTACTCATTGACCTGATGACAACATGATATCATAACAGCATTATCTGAACTTGGCCGAGATGATGAAGAAAGAGGTTCGCCCCTTCATGACCCCTGCACAGATAAAGGCCTTAAATGAACAGAGGTTCGCACTGCAACAAGAAGGAGAGCGACTATAGTGGGAGAACTGGTATCAAGAGAACGTGAGCCTTGCAAGGAGGGGAAGGAACAGTGAAGGTTCCTGATACAGGCAGGCCCTCCTGGAGGAGAGTAAGTGGGACGATGTCTTCACATACGACAATGAGCCAGATGTAGCAAAGACAATGGATGAGGCAGCAGAGACCGCGGATGAGGATGAGCCAGAGAGTAAGTGAGACAATGAGCCAGATGTCTTCACATACGACGATGAGCCAGGCGTCTTCACAGACGAGGATGATCTAGATGTCATACAGTGGGAAGAGGAGATGGCGCAGAAGTGTAAGATCAAGAAAGCCATCCAGCGGCAGACCTACTATCTTGGTTATAAGGTGAAGTTCCAGATGTCATGTCTCAGAAAGCTAGTGGCACCCGACATATTGCCGGATGACATCTGTCTAAGAGACGTCTGTCTCAAAACCAGCAAGCTGGCACCGTTCACCAGGCTCGCCAAAATGTACCCTTCTAGGACTCATGAGCAGATTCTGCAGGTGATGCAGGTTTAATCTCCAGGTATACTATGGCAAAATTAGAGTGGCAGAAGCAACCAGAAATTTACCCCTCCCTGATGGCTGATGAGGGCGGTACCATCCATGGCTGACGACTCCAGCAGATAGATACCATCAGACAGAATCTCGGCTATGAGGCAGAAAAGTACAGAAGAACATGCAGGCGATATAAGACAGCCTACAACGTCCTCGCGCGTACAACCACTGCTGTGGATGTGATTGGAGCCAGTGCTGGGGTGGCAGCTGTGGCCACTCTCATTACAGGGGTGGGGGCCATCGTCGCCATCCCGCTGGGTGGCGTGACTAGCCGCCACCGTCTTGGCCACGGGCTTGGGGGTGGGGCAGCGGCAGATCACAAGGAGGCTGGAGAAGCATGCTAAGTACGTGGCACTGGTACATAGTATGCTACAGACTATCGACAAGTCTGTCAGCAAAGCTCTCGAGGATGGCCAGGTCACCGATGAAGAGTACCACCATATATTGAAGGTCCAAGCCCTGTACTGCACAGAGAAACCTAAAGTGCGACAGCAATACCTCAAAGGCTCCACCTGGCGGGTTCATATGGAGGAGTTAAAAAACAAGATGTTACGACTACAAATAGTGTGCTGCCTGTACAGTAGCTTTAAGAACACCAGTATAGATGGCCTTCCCACTGAACCTCACGATAGTCATCCAGAGCCAACCGCCCCTCCTGGGTACAACCTTGACTGGCCTGAGAGGTCTACTGGATGATATACCAGAGTTAACACCGTTCTCCATCACAGTGGATGGATCGTCCCGAACCAGCTTCTCCGTCAACCCACGACCGCTGACCAGCCACCCCATCACCATCAAGAATGCGAAGCAAGCTCATACTTGGATGGCTGCTCCAAGCCTCTCATACTGGAATCAGCAGCTGAACTTTGCCGTGTGGTGTGCCATGGCAGGCTGTGGAGTAAGTTCCACCCTGCTTCACTCCTATTCTGGTACTCCTGAAGCTGTGCTCATCGCCAGCTGTCTCAGATTCCATGTGTACTTCATGGTGCGACGAATCCTCCATGAGCTGGGTGCAAGCCTCCCTGATACAAACGCCTTCGACCCACAGCTCAACAGTCATAGCGTCTCAGCGGCCAGCAGACTACAGAGAGAGTTCAGTGCTCAGCCAAACTATCGGTGGCATGGTGGTGACAACAGCGGTCTAGAGGTTATGTACGGTGACCCGAGACATGACTACTCAGGATTCCCCTATCGAACCCCCCCCCCCCCCGACGAGTAGGCCGTCGGAAGACAGCGACAGATCCAGACTCCGACCCTGGAGTGCTGGTGCAAAATATGCACATCACTGGCTTGTGGCAGGACTATCCAGATGTGTGGAAGTACTTTGTCCCACACACCACCTCAGGCCTCACACCAGCAGGGATCGTTCAGATCAACCAGTCCCTGGAAGCACTGTGCTACTGCCTCCTTACGGCACAGACCCAGCTGCGGCATTCTATAGATGGTGTTAGTAGAGCAGAGGTCCAGGCCATGTTCATCAGTCTCGTTGAGGATATGATCATCGTGGCAGACCCCAGTAGTCTTATTGCTAAGTTCCAGCAGGGGTTGCAGAAGGCCCGTCGCAAACTTGACTTTGCTATTTCGCCACACTTACGGTTGATTCCGAGCAACATGATCGTGAACATCGAGGACCTCCAAGTCAGGGGCTATAACAACATGATAGTCGAGGGGAGTTCCCCCGGTGTCCATTTCGGCTTCAACACTGCCATCAGCGTACCTATGCATAGTATGAGCCATATAGTCATTCCGATCCTGACACTTCAGCCAGTCGGCATGGCAGCTCCAGGTGCCCCGACACTGCAGCCAGTCAACATGACACCGCTTCCCGTGGTAGCTCTATTGTGTGGTGTATATTTGGCCTAGCTATCGTGGCGCTCGGGATCAGCCTACTCTGCCGCTAGCAAATCAGCTATAAGACTATCCTGACTCTCTACAGTGAGACACTGGACCAGATTGGCATGCCCTACAGCCCCTATACCCACTGCCAACATGCACATCCAAGGGCTGGAGGGTTCCGCAGTGCATCATTGTTCCAGCTTGTAGTATCGCAGAACCTTGTTCAGCTCTGAGTCCGGTGAGGCCATGGCAGTCTGCAACTGCTGGAACACATCTGACAGATACTGCCGATCCTTGTAGAAACCTTTAGCTCGCAGGAGCTGCTCGACGATACTCCCGCCCATGATAAGCTATTCGAGGAAGCAGATCTGTCCCTTACCAAATCCTAGATAGAGCTTCACAGCTGTCAGCTCCTCTGTCAGCTCAGCACCGGAGAGCTGAGCAAGCTCATCTGGTGTTTTCTTCTTGTAGTCCTTCAACTCCCTCCAGAAGACATCATAGTACTTCTCGCAAAACGTGAGCCCAGACATGTTTAAGATGTCTCAATAGAGAGATGAATATTCCTGAGTACCAACCCGGCCACCTGGTAGACGCAGACTGGGAAGATCTTATTAGCTCTCTCGACAGGGGACGCAGATGCCAGGGGACTTTATTGCAGGTGTACAGAGTGCAGCTGAGCTGTACCGCTTCATCAGCAAGGAGACAGGTGAGCTGTCACACTTCAAGCCATCTCTGGAAAAGGCACAGACATTCACCTACAAGTTGAATCCAGCCAGGAAACTAGCCTGCTCTACACATCATCGCTAACAGACTGAGTGGAGACCACAGCGGTCTCCGCTGCAACTTTTTTTCATTCATCAGAAGCTTCGTCCGCAGTCTCCACTACTTCGTCCACAGTATACACTGCATTGTATACTCAGTGCTTAAACAATGACGTCAATGGTACAGATCGTGAAGCAACTGCTCGAGAGCCAGGCGAGTCTTCAGAAGGTGGAGAACCTGCTGTGAACCAAGACACAGAAGTTACTGACCAAAGCAAAACGTCTGGCAGTCCATGTCACCAGTAATGTGGCAGCGAATATGGCCGTGGTGAAGATGACGGGGGGAAATGAGGTTCTTCCCGCCGCCACTGCGGCTGTCCTCGCTACAGTGGTGAGTGGGGTGGCCAGGCACTGTCTCGGAATAACTCACCCCATCCTAAAGATCGCCCTAAGTGGTGCCTCCTACACTGTTGCTGCCAAGATCATGGGTGAACGTGTTACACTAATGGATGCCGTGGTCCTAGGGCTAGCAACGAGTGCAATGGCTGAGATCATCGTCACCTACGTTTAACCCCTCTGAATAGTGAGAGATGGATCATGAGACCCCTGCAGCATATGAGGCATGGCGTGCCAGAGGGTGGTGTGTAGCCCATAGTCGAGCACGCGGACTGAGGATCGCCAATGCCCAGGAATGGTGGACCTCCCAGAAGGCTTGCCCCTGCATAGAGGGCCAGTACCCTGAGCACTGCTACCTATTCGACATATATATATATATATATATATATATATATATATATATATATATATATATATATATATATATATATATATATATATATATATATATATATATGACTCTGTCACTCACAGACCTAGAAAGCAAAGAGCTCAGTTCAGAGGACACTGTTTCCCCTATCTCCTTCCTACACTTCGATGAGAAGGGAGACCCGCTGGAGATCCGAGGTACCATCCCAGCTAGAGATCTCATTGGGAACACTGATACGGTAGGACAATCGGCCATTAACAAGGCCAAGACTGTATACAAGGGGATGGGCATCAAGGAGAGGGCGACGATGCGAAGTATGCTCGGAGTCGATGAGGCTGGAGCCATCAATGTTATGGATGATTCCTATGCACAGGACCTGGTTAAGGATCTACTGAAACCACGGAGCTCATTCCGACAGGATTGAGAGAATCTCAAGATAGGCACCCTCGGCCTGAGCCATATCACTGTCGACGGCCAAACAGGTGCTACCGCCAGCCTCCGGCTACCAGAGGTGAAGAAGTCAGGGTTCTTTGGTTTGCCATTTAAGACCACAGGATAGTCATGCCTTCCCGTGCATGTATCATACAGATACTGGATGTACAAGACACTGTGGGTGCTGACACAGGACCTCTACACTATCTTCTCATCCGCTGCTGGGATTTCATGCTTGATGCCTCCATCGCATCCTTCGTATCCACCAGAGGTGCAGGATTCCCCGCTCTGCAGGCAAAAGAGCTGGTGCAGGAAGTACTGCCGTTTTCTCTGTTAGATATAGACGAGGCTACCGCTGACCAAGTGCTAACCATGCTCTCGCACACATGTCTGTACCATTCGACAGTAGGCTGGCCGATGCTGGCCTGGTGGTGCTGACCATTGCCCCGTCAGGACACGGGAAAATGGTCTTGCTGTGGGCTTTCCTGGCCGAACATATACACTCTCAATACATCATTCTGGTGTCTGACTCCGCCACTGAGGCAGTTGACAGTAACCACTTGTTCTAGTTATCGATGACCCTGCAATGGACCAGAAGACAGTCACCTACCTCAGCAACATCACCAAGCGCATCCAGCACACAAAGATAACTGTCTTCATCCGCTTTCAGAAGTACACGCGCGAGATCTCGCCAGACATCCACCACAATGCCCGGTTGCTATACTTCAGCTCCAAGTGTGGACGTGCCCTGCTCGAGACCATATACGACAGCCTAACCCTCAAGGAGACCAACGGGGACTTTATTGCAGGTGTACAGAGTGCAGCTGAGCTGTACCGCTTCATCAGCAAGGAGACAGGTGAGCTGTCACACTTCAAGCCATCTCTGGAAAAGGCACAGACATTCACCTACAAGTTGAATCCAGCCAGGAAACTAGCCTGCTCTACACATCATCGCTAACAGACTGAGCGGAGACCACGGCGGTCTCCGCTGCAACTTTTTTTCATTCATCAGAAGCTTCGTCCGCAGTCTCCACTACTTCGTCCACAGTCTCCCCTGCTTGAGGACCCTCGTGCACGGTCTCTGCTGCTACTTCGGCAGTTTTGGCAGAAGCTACTTCGTCCACGGTTCCCGCTGCTACTTCGGCAGTTTTGGTAGAAGCTACTTCATCCGCGGTCTCCGCTGCTACTTCGGCAGTTTTGGCAGAAGCCTGTGGCTTCTTCTTAAGATGATACTTTCGCTGAAACTCTTCCCACTGAGGGTCATCTTCTGGGATTTTGTCAATCCGGTGTATCTGACGGTAGACCCACCTTCCCCATGAGGCCTTAGCATTCCCCTTCATGCTAGGGGGATCCTTCCAGTCCTTTTCTGGGAATTTCACAAATGCATCCAGATCACTTGACACTCTCCAGCGCCCTTTTGCATTGAAGATGTTCTCAACAGCCTCCTTACGGCCAACAGCCTCCCCCTCCTGAGTACCGTTTGCTACAGCATCACTGATCGCATCCCTGAGGTAGTCATTTGCTCCAGACTGGATTCTATCCAGCCACTCTCGTTCTTCCCGGCTATGGAGTCTAAATACGTCAGCCCACTTCCCGACCATTAGTAGATATGTGGGGTCGACCCTCGCCCTTTGGAGAGCTAGAATAACAGGACTGTTGGTTGGGACCTCAGGTAGGAGTGTCCTGCCCTGGGTGCTGTCAAACTTTCAGTAGAGTATCCGAGTCAGGGGTTCTTTTGTACTATGAGCTAGTGCTTCTTCCTCTATGGCGGTCAGTATCTCCGCATCAGACGGAGGTGTGACCTTGGCTCGCTCGTGGATAATGTTGATGTCACGAAGCAGTCCTCAGACCCTGCTACAGTGGGACAGCGCAGGCCATGGCTGTCGTGCTGACTGTCGTGCCGACTTGTCCTGATGCCAATAGACAATCTGCTGGAGAACTTTACCAAACATGGCAGCCCTTTAAAACCTCTATATACCCAGACCGTAAACATGCTGCAGTATGTGCAACATCCAGATGGGGCCATTGAACCCATGACATCGCACCGCACTGATCCTCGGAAGGACTGCCTGATGGTCATTCGACCCAGTATACACAATGAGAACCCATTGTCCGCTGCTGGAAAGTACATTGACTTTGCAATCTCGGCACAGATCCACGAGATCAAGAGCATGACACTCGAGTTCAAGCTTCAGAGAACAATAGAACAGATGGTAGATCTCCCGCAGGTTCTGAACAGGTGGGAGATCGTGCAGAGCAACAGCACCATGGACACCATCTATTTGAACGATGAGTACCGAGTCCTAGGTCCGCAGGCTCGTGGCCCAACCTTCTATGCGAAGGGAAAGGGGTACTACGCTGTGGGGTGCAATGAGGGGTTCACGGAATTCGAACTACGGGCAGGTGTCGAGAAGCCTGTGGCAGTTTGATTCTTAACCCTCCTCGAGAACACACATGTGAATCCGGCTGCCATGCAGGATAGGCTGTTCCTCCGGCTGTACACTGAGCAGCTCGCAGATGCGACGATGAATGCTCCAAGACTTCATGTCTGGCATGGCGAGAATGACCAGGAGCTGAAGCAAACGGGTTCCAAACAGCGGAATGTGCATGTGGAGCGAGATCACCAGCAGGTCCAAGCCGCACCTAACCAATGGGTAGAGCTGACATTGCATCGTGGTGCATCGGACTGTGTCACTATTGCGGTCCTGGTTCAGAAGGGAGGAGCCATCCAGCAGGTGGATAAGCTAGACGACTTCAAGCTTATGGTTGCTGGGACCAATGTTCTTGGTGAGGTATGCGAGCTGTCTGATTGCCAACTCTACAGACAGAAAACTAAGTCATATGCACTTCTGCACCTAACCAGTGGAAGCGACGACCTCGAGTCGGCACTCGAGGGCCGTCACCACCTCGGGGGCAGGGACATCCCACCTAATCAGAGCAACCAGCTCAGCTTCAACATCGGAAACCTCATAGCTGGGACTCCCTCATTAGGTGTGACGGTACTTTACTTTGCTATGTATGTATGTATGTATGTATGTATGTCGGATTTATATAGCGCCAATTCCAAACTGAATTGCTCAAAATTGCTTTACAAAATTTAGAATGCTCTTTGGAAAAGATATGTTTTTAGTAGTGATTTAAATGAGTCAATTTTAGAGCAGTTTCTAATTTCAGGTGGAAGAGAATTCCAGAATCGCGGACCGGCTCGAGAAAATGCATGATCACCAGTAGTTAAGTTTGATTTTGGTATGGTACATAGTAATTGTGTGCTAGACCTAAGAGACCTTGGTGCTGCTCTTTGCTGGATTAAGGATTTTAAGTACGGTGGGCCAGATCATTTAGGCACTTGAACACCAACAAAGCCACCTTGTACCATATACGTTGTCTTATAGGCAACCAGTGCAGCTCCAATAGGACAGGTGTGATATGATCGAATCTTTTGGTGTGTGTAATCAGTCTAGCTGCTGTATTCTGCGCTCTCTGTAAACGATCTAATTGGCTAGATGGTATGCCTATTAACAGAGAGTTACAGTAGTCCAGGCGTGACGTGATGGTAGCATGTACGAGAGTTTTGACCGCATTTTCATCCAGGAAGCTGCAAATTTTGCTAATGTTCCGAATGTTCATGAATATGGAACGGCAGACAGTGGTAACATGAGCTTCCATCGAATTGTCAAATGTTACGCCTATGTTACGGGTACTAAGGTATGCATGTCGAACACATCAGGTATTCAGCTTGAGCATGTGTAGAGCACGACTCCTGTCGTCACAGCTGCAGATGCCACCACTACTATAAGCTCTGCTGTCCTCTGACCTGTCGATGCTTCATAGTCGAGCGTTGGCTCAGATATCTTTACAGCCTCGTAGTACTCATCGAGCCTCTCATCTGCCTCTTTGAGACTCTGGTTGGCCTGAGCTTGGAGTTGTCATCAGCGTGCCTCCCTCTGGCGCATATGCTCGAGTGCTTTGCTGTACTCAAACTTCATATTTGGCAGGAAGCATCCTGGCAGCATAGAGATTCGAGTTTGTTCAAAGGAACATGATCGGCCATTTAGCAATTATCACTGATTCCCACTGACACTTCTAACAATGAAAGCATCTGTGCTGTTATTTATATCTCATGTTGAATAATAACATGGCATTGTATGTAACAAGGCATGTTTTGCTGGGTGTTTTGAGGTTAGGTAGCCTGGGAGCTGCTGCTGCCTAATCGAAGCAGAGACTCTCAGTCTGGCTATTTTCAAAATCGTCCAGCATTCATTTTTTCACTACTTAACATAATATTCCCTATATAACAAAGCAGTACATCTGACATGTATGATTACACGTACTCATTAGTATATGTATGTATGCCTGTGTGTATGTCTACACGTTTGTCCATGTAGGGCTATATGAGTATATAGGTAAATTTGTGCATATGTATATGTGTGCAAAATTGTGCATACTGTGTATATATTTGTATATGCAAATATGCTATAAGTTTTGTTTCCACTTCATAGGTGGTGCATGAATATCAGCCACTGAATCATATGGAGCACTGATGTCAGACAGGTCAAGCCAGGGTAATATTAGTTGTACAATTGGCATGTTATCACATGTGTTGCTTTATTTGTGATAACTAATCTTTCCTACTTCTCAAATTTTAACACTACTGCCTGCTGACCAGCTACAAAATTCATTTTGCCTAAGTGGACTGCTCTTTTCTGTTTCATGTCTATTTTTATAGAGCTGTCCAAGATTATCTTTGTTTTATTTGATTACCTTATGAATGGTCAAGTCCCTTAACTTCCGAGGGTTGGTCGATAAACTACTGTTCAGCGAGGATCCAGCAGAGATTAGACACCAGTGTACGGAGGTGTTTGAGGAGGTCTTCAGTGATGGTCAAATGAATGACGGCCATCTGTTCGTCTGTTTAGAGTTCACCCAGGCCGTGCATGATAGGACAGGAGTGGACGTCAGTGATGAAATCCGGGAGTTTATCAACCGTCTTTCTAGAGGAACTCTACTATCAGCCTGGTGGATATTACCGTGAGCCCCCTAAACTACTCGAGGCTGCACGTCACAAGGGACCCAACTTCACATTGGAAACAGTTAGCCAGTGGCTCAGCCTCCAGGCGATATGGCAGGTATACAGACCTTGTCCACAGCACATCAGGCATGCCCATTTCGAGGAAACTGTCCCGAACAGAGTTCACCAGGCAGATGTTCTATTCCTTCCACACGACTCAGTTGGTCGTAAGACCTACAAGTATGCCCTCACCATCGTCGATGTTGCCAGCAGGTACAAGGCGGCAGTACCTCTCACAGACGAGTCAGCTGGCCAGGTGGCCCAGGCATTCCAGGGTGTCTACGAGGCTTCGGTAAATCCCCTCCAGTGGCCAGAATTGTTGCAGGTGGATGAGGGTAAGGAGTTCAGAGGTGAGACTGCAGCCCTCATGCGGAAACACGGTGTGGCAGTTAGGCGAGGTGAGGTAGGGCATCACTGTGCCCAGCCTATCATTGAGCAGTGGAATCAGACACTTGCAGAGAGACTGTTCCCACACCAATACGCCCAGGAAATGGCCACGCCGAGTGAAGGTTCTAGAGTATAGGTGAGAGGGCTGCCTGCTGTGGTGGAGAGATCCAATGCCGAGGTTACTAGGCTAATTGGGAAGAAGCCAGTAGAGGCTATCAGACACTCTGCTAGTCACAGCTCTAGAGGAGCGAACAAGGGAGAGGAGTGCCTACCACCTGATGCTCTGGTTCAGTGCCTGTATGAGCCTGGTGAGCTGGAAGGTGGTCGATGGCGTGCAACAGATCCTAACTGGTCGATAGATGTTCACAGACTTGACAGGTATGTGGAGGCGGGGGGGGGGGGGGGGGGGAGGGCCGGCATACACTGTACTACCTAGCACGCCAACACGGAGTGCCTAGGCGACCATTTGTCATAGAAGAGCTTCAGCTAGTCCCTGAAGACACACAGCTACCACCCCCTAGGGTGCTAACATGATACTCGATGGGCTCGGTATGGACCCCATCTGGCAGCAAATGGTGCTTATCATAGTAAGCGGAGAGTCCGAGTTTTTCCTGCACATACGTCACCATACCCTGGTTGTGCATGTGTGGGCTTCAGTTTTTAGCTCTGTCCTCCCCGCCATGTAGGGCGCTGTAGAGCTTCTGCCAAGAGACCTTATTCTGCCGCTTTGACATTCCCTTAGCCGAGCACTTACTTGCAGCTGTGCTCACCACGTAGTAGCATTTGGAGCAGAGAGCGATGCCATGAGAGCCTTCGAACTCGAGATTGAACAGTCCCGGAGTCCGTCCAGACCATTTGTCCCAAGCTAGCCAGTCCCGCTTATGAGCCTGGTACTCTGCTCGCATCTCAGGGCGAATGACGTCGTCGAGGTTGGAGCCTGCTATAGCGATATACTCAGAGTCAGTGTCCATCTGCATGTACTCAAAGCTGTCACGAGCTACGTATCGATCGAGGAAGTCGTAGTAGAACTCCAGCATTCGCAGCTTCGCGAGCTCATAAACAGCTATCCCCACCTGGAAGGGCCTTCGAATTGTGATTCTCGGCTTGCGACTCTGGAGCTTGTATGACCCACCGAACCATGCACTACACATGGCCTTGTCTACCACGCATTCATCCTTCATGAAGCTGGTGTTGCTCTGATGTTCTAGGGCCTCGATGAGCTTCCCGTAGGCACTATTGCCGAGGAGTTTGAAGAGATCTGCCAAGAGCGCTTTGCTCTTATCTTCATCTCCCGAGCGGCGGGCCTCCATAACATTCTCCACCTCAGCAAACCCAAACCAACTGTCTGCTAGGAGTGCCTCCTTAAAGCTAGCTACACCACTAGCACGGAACCAATGGTGCACTGTCTCCTTACCACATGGCATCTCTTTGGCCATCGTTGACGGGTACAGAGCATTTGTGTCATAGCCAAGTAGACGTTGGCAGACATGCTCACTCTGGCGGATTCGAGTCACACCAGCCTCATGGTATCTGGTGAACACGATGCTGGGACCGCCAACAACAGCACCCTTCAGCATCTCGTAGGCTTCCTTGTCCAGTGAATAGAGGCTAATATCCGACATGTGCTGAGCTGTTCCATGTAGGAGGTACTGCAGTGACACACCTGGGAGAGACACCGCATCTTTGAGGATGTCTATTTCTCGTTCTGTGTAGAACTCCTGCATCCGCTCGAGGGCTTCGATGAATGGACTGACGTCCAGGTTGCTGTAGTAACGCAGCCAGTCGCCGAATGTCCATATTCCATGCTCGCTGAATGTCTGGTTACACTGTTCCCACTCTTATCGTGTCAAGAGGTAGCCACCCTTGAGCTTAGATGTCCATGCTGAGTAGTCAGGAAGCCCTGGATAGTTGAGCTTCTCATGTGTGTGTCAAACCATTCATATGGGAGTCAGCTCTTGTGCTGTGTACACCCGTAAGCTTTGACCCATACCTCATACAAGACTCCTGGGGCGAGGTAGTTCAGCACATCGAGAAACCGTAGCTCAGGAGTTATGAGGAACATGGTCAGACTAGCCTTCTTGGCGACTTTCACTCTACCTGTACTGTCAGTCAGCTCATCGACAAAGTACTTCTTGATGAGGTTCAGGTCATACCGCTCAGAGTTGAACCCCAGTACAGGCACTTGGTCACACCACTCGTTGATCAGTCGCTGCTGTTGCTTTGGGAGCTTGTCCAGGTCTGTCGGTATGTACTGTGCCCTAACCCTTGTCCGGATTAGAGGCTCGCCGTTGGATCTCCAGCATGAACTCTCTGATCAGTTCTTTGGAGTCAGGATTGCAGAGGTGAGTGGGCTCACTCGTGTCGCCCTCTAAGGAGCAGCCAACTGACACAGAGATTGGTATGTGAGTACTCTCAATCGTGAGAGTCTCTGTAGGATGAGTCTTGATAGCATCTAGGAGTGCTTCGAAGTCGTAAACTATGAAGTGTGGGTATGGGACAGTCCGAACTCGTTTAGGGATGCTTGGGCAGCATTTTATACAGCACTCCCACTATACCACAAGCATGCATCCAGAGGCTCTCAGCTTCTCCTCTCTCAGGACTACCTTGCGGTATCTTTGTTCGGCATCCTCACCTCGCTGGTGTTGTGGACACCCGTGCCAGTGACAGCCATGGAACTAGTAAACGGTGTTGGTGGTCGGATCATAACCATCTACGGGAGCACCCTCGATCCAACGCTCGCCACCGTGCCCACACTCTACATGGTGTATGTGTACGCCTCTGTTTCTCGACTCATACTCGATCCAATGAGCAGCCGCTGAACTGGATGGTTGGGGCGCATAGAAGGCTTTCTCATACGCAGACTGTGGCGCCTCAACCTTCTCGCCAGGACACACGATTTTTGTTTTGCTGCCTGTACAGTAATCAGCGTGGTGTTGAAGACTGCATGCCTGTGTAAACCTCTGCTGACAGTGACTGCAGACTAGTGTATGTGCCAGCTTGGAGATGTTCTTGATGTAGAAGGCGATGGTCATGGTGTCACAGTAGTGAGCCGCTTGCCTGATCATGTGCCAGGTGCCCTCTTCGGTTGGTTCATACACGTGAATCCCGATCTTGGCAAAGAGCTCTACCTTGTCCAGCTGATCCAGCGAGGTCTTGCGGACATCAGGTACTGTCTTGCCGTAGAACTGTGTGGCAAGCTCTCATGCAGGAGCCGTACTTCTATCAGCTCTCGTTCCTCGGTGGACTGTTAGACATCTCCAGAGACACATGTTGTCCCTGTAGGTGTCGAGGGCAGTCATACTCTTCTTCTGTCATAGCCAGTCTGGGAGGGGGCCTGTCCCAAGCAGAGGTTGGCGGTCGATGACAGCCCTGACCTCAACGTTGATTGATCAAACGAAAGCCCACTTGGTGTTGGGTCAATCGATATTATCTGTGTCGAGGTGGGCTTGCTCTCTTGCTACCACCCAGTCATGAGCTGCTCCTATCGTGTTCAGCCACAGGCTCCCTGGAGCATTCTTGTGGAAGAGTATCACCCTACCGTCTTCGATGTGATGGATGCGATAGGTATGGGCGTAGCAATTCAGCCTATGGGGGTAGAAGGCGTTCTGGACAGTTTGCTGGCTCTTTTGCATGATCTGGCGTGAGAGGTCTCCTTCAAGACCTCTGAAGAATGTCCAGCATACTGACCGGCGTCCTCCATCCTCTGTCTCCCTTTCGCCGAGATGCTGGTCGAGAATAGCCTCATGCTCCGGGCTAAGGGTTCAGACCTCGGCCCCCTCATCACTCGCTTAGTGATCCTGTGTAGGGAGGTAATCACTGCAGTGGAGGGCCCGCCATCCGCCTCGCTACAGTCTTGGCTCACAAACTAGCAGTCACCTCCTCATCCAACTGACGAAGCTCACGGATCTGCGGCGCTTTCTTGTGGGGATTCAAGGAATCATCTTTGGTAAGTACTGGAAACTCCTCGGCACAGGCCTGTCTGATCATCTGGCGCAGATCGGCTTTCTTGACCTTAGACTAGCCTCTAAGGCCGAATTGTGTTGCAACATCGCGAAGCTGTGCAACAGTAATCATGGTGTATATCACTGTGGATGATTGTCTCTAAATGGGCGTTCAGACCCTATTATGTGTGGTTGATCACAAGGCGATCAGTACCTGAAGAAACCTGTGGGTGGTCCGTCGTGTGGATGTGATATCGACGGAGACTATGTGTTTGTGTGAGATGTGGTCGATGTTCAGGAGAGCTGATGTGATACGTGGGAGTAGTGCGCGCATTGAGAGGTTGGTGGGCGAGGGATCACCGCATTTCTTGTTCCCACTCTTGTTCCAACTCGATTGCAGCATCCACATCAAAACTGCAAACCATTTCTAAATAATTCATATACTTGAAGAGTTTGTCCATCGCTATCACAGTCATCGGATAACGTCTGCGACACGTAAGGCATGTAAGTAGAACTGACGAGCAGAATGTTGGGATCCCTGAGCTTCTCCATTTCTCAAAATTTTGATCTGCATAGTTGCCCACATCACGCAATGGCCCGGGTCCTTTTTCTCGTTGCGCCGCACAGCCTACATCATGCATGCATGACCATAACTCTTCAGACCAGCCCATTGTGTGTAATATTGTTTGTAGATGAGCGTTTACATGTAGTTGAGTGATTGGGTGTTTACACGTAATGTATGGTTGTGCATTCACACGTAATTTATGATTGCTGGTATACCATTATGAATGCTGTGTCTAATTGGGTGTTAACGCATAGCAGGTGGGCTAACTAAACTACTATTCTTGACTTTGGCCCAGTCGAGGGTCTGTGGTCTGCAATCATGGGTTTTATGTGACTGTGTGAGTTGGTCTTGATGTGATGTCATGCTTCTCGGGTAACGGGTAAAGAGTAATTGTAGAAATGTTTACCATTTGCTAATAACACATAACGAGATTTGAACCTGTGATTTTAAAGTTTACCATTTGCTAATAACACATAACGAGATTTGAACCTGTGATTTTAAAGTTTACCATTTGCTAATAACACATAACGAGATTTCAACCTGTGATTTTAAAGTTTACCATTTGCTAATAACACATAACGAGATTTGAACCTGTGATTTTAAAGTTTACCATTTGCTAATAACACATAACGAGATTTGAATCTGTGATTTTAAAGTTTACCATTTGCTAATAACACATAACGAGATTTGAACCTGTGATTTTAAAGTTTACCATTTGCTAATAACACATAACGAGATTTGAACCTGCGATTTTAAAGTTTACCATTTGCTAATAACACATAACGAGATTTGAATCTGTGATTTTAAAAGTGTATAATACAATGCATTAACTATCTCGGCCATGTATGCATTAATAAATAAAGCTGATAAGTTATGTGTTCACACGTTGCTGTGTTGCTGCGCTATCAGGCTCGACTCTAGATCTTGACATCACTTCACAATAAAGCAGTAACAGCAATTTCACAACTCACGCTCAGAGATATTGAATTGCATAGTGTTCCCCGGCTGCAGACTGGGGTTCAAATCCACTCAAAAGACATATATGACCAGGTTAGATAGACCCACCGCGAACCCCCCCCCCCCCCCGGTGCGGGGTCAAAGCACCACACGCACGCACGCACGCACGCACGCACGCACGCACGCACGCACGCACGCACGCACGCACGCACACCAGCTGGCTGGAATAGCAACAGGGTAGGGTAGGATAGGTAGGATAGGTACATAGGTAAGATAGGTACAAAAGTGTCCCACAGATAGAAAACCCTCCTCAGGATACTGGTCAGAATAGAGAGAGGCCGGCCACTGGCCGGTATCCTGAGGAGGTTCTCCCGGACATATGGGGGCCGCACGGGAGTTTTATATTCGCCACAGCCTTCCATGTCCGGGAGAACAGCAGCTCCCATCTCCATCTAGAGGCATACACCAACCACGAAAATCACATGTCTCAACATCCCTATGCCCCCATGGATTGAGAGGGTGGTGGGGGCCACGGATCGCCGAATGGCTGCCAGTTGAGGGAGGTGGTATCGTTTTGACTCTGGCCCTACTACTTATGAAGATGTGAATATTTCATGATTTTGGTTTGTAAGGATCTGAATATCAAACGCTGGAAGTGGCATATTGACATTTGCATGTGACCTTGACCGTGAATTATAAAGTTAACATCAAAAATGGAATCAGCATCCTCTAAAACTCCTATAGACATATATCATTTGACTCTCTGCGTTTGGTTCAAAAGTTGTTATAGGCCATTATGAGCGCTGACGGCCATATCGGATTTTTCCAAACATGGCAGCCTGGACCACTTATGCCTGGGTTTTCAAAGTTCCACTTGGTGCGGTTTCGAAGCTCGATGTGCCATCTACTCGAATCAAAACTCAATTTATTTTAAGTAGAGAATGTATACAGGGCTCTATGGCAGGGCCAGGACTAGGCGCCATTCTGGCCAGGTGAGCTAGAAATCGGTTAAATACAAGATGGCTGTCGGCCAAATTGGCTGATCTGGTTCATTTGAACAAACTTGGATCTAGGGCTGTTCGATTATGGAAATAAATAATCGATTATGATGCCTGGAAAATAATCGATTTAATCGGATAATCGATTATTTAATCTTGAAACTTTTGAAGGAACAACTGTGTAGTGAGGGGTGGATGGGGGGGGGGGGGGAGAGTGTATAGCTTTCTTAAAATTAATAATAATAAAAAGAGGCCCAAGGGCTTCTGGCGCTCACCTGGACCATTAACATTTTAACCATTTGCATTTAAAGACATGATGGCCACCAAAAGAATTGACCAATCAAAATTATGTATTTACGTTCTGAAGCCTACCCATCTAGGGTCCTTCCGCCTGAGATTGATTTAAATCTGCCAAGCGGTTAATGAGGGGTAGGCTTTTAACTGATGTACCAAAACTTTTGGAAAATCCAAGATGGCCACCCAAAATCTGACCAATCAAAATCCTGCATACCAGATCTGAAGCCTGGCGCCATAGAGTGTTCTTCCATCCAACTTTATGTGAAATCACCCAAGCAGTTAATGAGGAGTAGCGTTTAAGCGATATTCAGTACATTTTCATAAAATTCAAAATTTTTACACAAGAATTGACCAATCAAAAATCTGTATACATGTTCTTAAAACTACAGCAATAGGGTCCTTCCGGCACAACTAGGTTGAAATCCGCCAAGCAGTTAATGAGGGGTCGCGCTTTGACAATTTCCGGTAATTTTTTTTTATAAAATCTAAGATTTTCACCCAAATAATTCATCAATCAAAATTATGAAAAGAGTTCACGACAATAGAATCTATTTAGTCAAATTTGGTTGAAATATGTCAAGCGGCTATGGAGGAGTAGCATTTTGACCATTTCCGGTAGATTTTTCATAAAATCTAAGATTTTCACCTAAAGAATTGATCAATCAAAATTCTGAATAGATCTTCTAGCACCTATCATGGTAGAATCCATATAGCCAAATTCGGTTGAAATATGTCATGCGGCTATGGAGGAGTAGCATTTTGATCATTTCCGGTAGAAATTATCATAGAATCTAAGACTTTCACCCAAAAAATTGATCAATCCAAATTCTGAAAATAACTTCTAGAACCTATCACGGTAGAATCCATCTAGCCTAATTTGGTTGAAATATGTCAAGCGGCTATGGAGGAGTAGCATTTTGAGCATTTGCGGTAAATTTTTAATAAAATCTAAGGTTTTCACCCCAGAAAATGGATCAATCAAAATTCTGATTAGATGTTTTAGAACCTATCACCATGGAATTAGTATAACCAAATTTGGCTGGAATACATCAAGTAGCTAAGGAGAAGTAGCATTTTTACAATTTCCAGTACATTTTTCATAAAATCTTTGATTTTCACCCCAAAAAAACAGACGAATCAGAATTCCGGAAAAAATCGTCTGGAGGGTACCAGCATAGGATCCTTCCAGCCAAATATGATTGAAATCGGTCAAACCGTTAAGGAGAAGAAGTAATTTGACGGACAGACGACGGACGGACGACGGACGGCCGCCATGGCATAAGCTCACCGGCCAGGTGAACTAATAATGATAATAAATAAATAAATAAATAAAAATGCCAGATTTTCTTTAAAAACTAACAGAATACGCAATTTCGTAAATTGGTTCCTTGTTATGTTTAGTTTACCTCAACTAAGTAGGCCTATGAAAAGACCGCAATACGCTCAATAGGACAAGCTGTGACAACCAATCCTCTGGTTGGCTGACCGCGAGGAAGAACCCCGCCCAATTTAATAACATAAATTTGGAATCCATTGTTCACTCGTTCCCATTGGATAATGGTTTTAAGAAACCAGCGGGTATGCCCATATTTGCAAGCCAGTAAAAAGGCGGCAATCTAATTTTAACATTACAGAGATTAACTTTTAACTAGAAGGTACAGTTTCAAGCAACTGTAAATCTGCGTGCTGAAGCTGTTTTGATAAGAGTAGCGTATGAAATGCTCTCCCTACCTTCTCTCTGTATGATTTTGTCACCTTAATGGCAATAGGATGCCAACTTTGTGGGAAGGGTCTAAATATTCTGAGTAATTTTGAATGGTCTGGGAAACAGGATACCATCGATGGTCATAAAATATGAAATCATCTCTAACCTCTCTATATGATTTAGGGGAGGTGGGTGGGGTTGAGCCCAGATGTCATTGATAAGTTTGAGCAATGGAATGTGTGCCATTACCCAGTAATGAATGGTATCAGAAACAGAATATCATGTATAGTTCTGGAATGTAAATTCTCTTCCTAACATAACTCTGTTATGGTGGGTGACTTTATTGAATTGGATGAGAATCAGAACTTTGGGGATTTAGTTACCTTAGTGACAATTGGTTGACAATATGGAGCAGTCCAAATACCATGGGTAATTTTGAGCCATGATATTTACGGCAACTCTCTACTGAATGGTAGGTGAAACAGAATAACAGGGATGGTTTTGAGATATGAAATGCTCTCCTTAACTTATATCTGTGTGATGATTGTGTCCCCTTGGTGACAATAGAATGTCAAATTGGGGTGGAGTGTCAAATGTCATCTATAATTTTGAGCCATGATATGTGTGCCCCTTCTTATTGAATTATGTCGGAATCGGGCATATTTTATCAATTTGTAGCAATCCCAGAATATACGGTTTGTTTTCTTCTTAGTTGTTCACGCCAATGACTCAATTATCATTGTTATTAGCTCACCTGGCCAGAATTGACAAGTGAGCTTATGCGATGACAACCATCTGTTGTCCGTCTTTCCGGCATCCGTCTGTTGGATGAATCAACTTCGAATTTATGAGTCGGCGAACAATCAAGGCAATATAAGACATAGAAGTTCACCAAATTTCAAGTCGATCGGGGAATAATAAGAAAGATCCTGAGTAATTATAATAATCTGCGATATTTTGAACAAAATTAGTTCGAAATTTCTTTCAGATTCTCGGCACCAGTTTTCGTAATTTTTACAAATTTTTGTTTTACAGTTTTTCGAGGATGGCCCGATTTCGATTCCGTAAAGTGCTGAATATGGATGCGCGAAAGAGAACTACACTCCGAACGTGGGGGATTATTTTTCAGATCCGAGGTCTAATAAGCCGGATATCGGCGGTTGAAATTTGAATGTGAAAATGCGCGTTTTGGCTGTTATAGACAGGTTTTTATGAGATTTTATCATTTTTCTGCACGCATCAACGTAGTTTGCAGCTGGCTAACGATGTTCCAAAGTTTGCCCTTGCATTGGCATTTTGTGGGCAAGGGGACTAATTCCTGCCAAAAACGAAATTCGGTAACGTTTAGCACAAAGAAACGACCTTGATATTTAACCTTTGACCCCAAAATGAGAGGAACTCTTCGAGAGCAAACGGGTAACATCCTAGAAAAGTATGGTAGTGATCCCATCGAAACTCTAGGTGTAGTCGCACTTCAAAGATAAATATTGATAATCTCCATACATTTCCTATGGGACATTTTTGCCCACTCAAAGGTAGGTAGCTCGAAAACTGCTGTGCCGATCCAAATTAAAAACACACGCCGTCGATTCCACCAGGTGTGCTAGGAGAATTTATGAAAATTTTGATCGAAAATTTGTGAATTTGTTCGTGAAATGGTAATAGTATTTTTATTTTTATTTATGATATAGATTTCGCCCGCAGTGCCTATCTACGACGTTTCCCTATGTCACCGCATTAGAAAATTCGAATATTTCGAAAATCATTTGACTGCAAGTTGCTGCTTCATTTACGCAGCAACAGCTTTAAGTCAAATTAGTTCCAAAACAATAGGCAGAATTTGTGAAAATTCGCAATCAAATTTTTGTGAATTTACTATGAAAAGCAGTAATAAATTTTTTTAATTTTTTCGCAAAATAGCCACCAACACTTCAGCTCATAGCCTCCAGAGGGGGGGGGGGGGGTATTAAACAGTAGCAAACAAATGTTCCCGATCATTGGCGTATCAGGCAATTACTTATATAAAGATTCACGTGCATAGATTAAGGCCGTGTTCTCACTAGAGAGTTAATCGGGAATAACGCTATACTTCAAATTCCGCAACTTACTCTCCACGAGAATTCGAATCATAACTGACCATTTTCCGCCACGGTAGCTCCTTTCACAAATTCACCAATATCTATGACAATAACGACGACGCTACTGAGGAAGAGCGCCGCTGCTACAATGACAATGCCCCTACAATAATAGGACAGCAATGTGGGTAGGGTGGGGGTGGGCGTGTGTGTGTGTGTGTGGGGGTGGGGGTGGGGGGGGGGGAGTGGGTGATGTAAACGATCTCGATAATGATAACCATGTATATGGAAAGATACAAACATAACACATGAAGGTGACAACGATCACGACGACGCAGATGACGACAACAACGACGACAATGACGACAACGAAGACCATCAGCAATAATAACAAATAATCAACAACAACAACGACAACAACAACAACAACAACAACAACAACAACAACAACAATAACATCAAACGACGACGATGACCATGACGGCAACAACGACGACAACAAAAGCAATGACACTGATAACGACAATGGCAATAGCAACAACAAGAACAGTAAAGCCAACAACAACAACAATAATAATAATAATAATAATAATAATAATAATAATAATAATAATAATAATAATAATAATACTAACTATGACAACGATACAATAATTATAATACGAATGATGAAAATGGTTATTATATATAGATTAATTAATTATGTGAACAATGGTCTATACTGACTACTGACTATTACAACAACAGCAGCAACAACATCAACAGAAGCAACAACAACAACAACGACGACGACGACGACGAAGACGACGACAACAACAACAATCAACGATGATGATAACACCATATAATAATGATAATAAGAATGATGGAAATGGCGATTATATATAAACTAATTAATTATGTTAACAATAATGTATACTGACTAGTACTATTGATATTAACATATATGAACGCTGTCAAAACGGGGAAACACTGTAACCTCCCCCATCTATCGCTATATAGGGATCTGGGTGTAAAATAAATACAATACAATACAATACAATACAATACAATACAATCGTTATTCCTGATTATGTCTCTAGTGAGAACATGGCCTATGACTCGGGAGGTGCAGGCTTGAACGTCAGGAATATATGTTCATACAACTACCTTGCTATAACAATAACAAGAGGCCCAAGGGGCCTGTGTCGCTCACCTGGAGCACTATGCTTTTTGTCAAAATTGTTGGTGGGTGGTTTAGTAATCTTTTAAATAAGTTTGTGGGCATTTTTGCAAGTCCAATATGGTCGCCAAACACGCTACATTTTGATTGGTCCACTGCGGCCATGTTTCTAACGTAGCTCCTTCCCTTGAACAAACTTTAATGGCACTCAGTGCCTAATCATATCTCCCAAATTGCGGCCCAATCCATTCAGTATTTCTGGAGTTGTTTGGGCAAAAAATAGATTATCCAAGATGGCCGCCAAACCATTTGGCCAGTCAAGTTCTCTTGAACAAACCTGGTGCAGCTCTTGCCCTAGATGATATTTCATGCATTTTGAATTGATAACCCAAGCGGTTTCGGAGAAAATTTTTAAAGACATTTCTAAAAATCTACCAAATTCCAAGATGGCCACCAACCAAATTGGCCAATCGGCTTTGTTTGAAAAAACATGGACCTCTATGCCCTAAGAATGCCTCCGGCCAAATGCACTTGAAATCGGTCCAGTGGTTCCCGAGAAGACATTTTAAATTTCTCATTGGTTTTGTATGTGAGTTTTTGGCAGGAAAAAGATCCAAAATGGCTGCCAAACCGTTTATCCGACAGTTTCAAAAATGGCAAATATGAAATCAGAATACCCACAAACATATATATAAACCCAATTTTGGCCTCAAACTCCATCAAATAAAAAATCCAATATGGCCGCCAAGCACGCTACATTTTGATTGGTACACGGCGGCCATGTTTTTTTATGGATTACCTTCCCTTGAACAAACTTTAATGGCCCTTAATCTCTAATCATACTTCCCCAATTTCGGCCTGATCACTTCAGTCGTTCTAGAGAAGTCGTTTTCTGGAAAACTAGGTCATCCAAGATGGGCCGCCGAACCATTTGCCTAATCAAGTCTTAATAATAATAATAATAATAATAATAATAATAATAATCTTTATTTAATGAGGGTAAACAACGTCAGTAAAATCTGATCTTCCCGAGGCCCTCAGAAAGAATGCACACACATGCATACACACGCACGCACACAGACAAACTGACAAAAAAAACCACTGCAAGTACACTTACACACAAATCATACTATGTACAAATATATACAACATATTACAAGTAGAAATAGTCAGTTATTAGTCAAAAGTTTACATACATGTATTATATCCTGTGTACAAATGATATACAATTATTAGAATGCTAGCTATTTATTTATTTTCTTTTTTTTATTTTATTATTATTATTTTTATTTTATTATTTTGAAAGCAGCGTGGGTGTCACTGCTAAACACACTTTAAATCATGTCATCATTAACATACTTAGCTGGCTTTATACCTATGCCCTTGGAATTTAGAGTGTAATGGCTCTGAGTTTATTACTTTATCATTACATTTGATTTATATATTCCTGAAGATTGGACTTGAAAGACATTAAAGTGGTAGACTGTGTAACAGTTGAGGGTAGAGAATTCCACAGTTGTGGGGCTGCATGTGTAAAGCTTTTCTTTCCATAATCTGTTTTAATCTTGGGAACTTGTAGATGATTAAATGTCTTTGAACGCAAATTCCTAGTGTGTGCATCCTCGATTGAAATGAACATGTCTTTTATGTAGCTGGGAGCAAGCCCATTTCTCGCCTTGTATGTCATAATGCCTGTTTTAATCATCATTCTTTTAGTTAAAGTTGTCCAATTTAGTGTTTTATATAATGGCGCTGATGGTGTTCTATAAGGCATATCTAATATTACTCTAGCAGCTCGCTTTTGTAACTTTTCTAACCTATCCAACAGTGTAGGTGAAGATTGACAAAATACAAGACTGCAGTAATCTATGTGTGAAAGAATATAAGATTTATAAAACAGATTTCTTTGTTCTGTGTTAAGATAATTCTTATTTCTCTTTAGCATATAGATCAACGAAGAAATCTTTTTACACAATTTGCCTATATGTTCATTCCATGTAAGTGCATTATCTATATTTAAGCCTAAAAGTTTGTCAGATTTAACAACGTTTAGGTTTCCATTGCTTGTAGGTATTATAACATCATGTGTGTTTATATGTTTTAATTTATACCTACTTCCCAACATCATCAATTTAGTTTTATCTGTATTCAGCAACATTTTATTATCTACGCACCAGTTTTCTACAGATTGCATACCGTTAGTTAAGTTTTTTCGTATTTCAGAGCAATTGGAGCTAGCAGTATGCATAGTCGTATCATCTGCATACATATCCATAAGGTTATTGACACACATAGGGAGATCATTGATGTATAAAATGAACAGGAGAGGTCCCAATACAGAGCCCTGCGGGCTTGAACAAACTTGGCTTACCGCTTGCCCTAGATGATGTTTCATGAGTTTTGAGTCAATTCCCCCAGCGATTTCGGAAAAGATTATTTTTAAAGACGTTTCCTAAAATCGGCTGAAATCCAAGATGGCCACCAGCCAAATTGGCCGATCAGGTTCATTTGAACAAACTTGGATCCGTATTCCCTAAGGATGCTTCCTGCCAAATATATTTGAAATCGACCTAGCTGTTCTCGAGAAGACATTTTTAATTTCCCATTGCTTTAGTATGGGAGCCTTTGGCGGGAAAATAATCCAAGATGGCCACCAAACTCTTCTATCCAACCGTTTTGAAAATGGCAAATTTGAGCTCAGAATACCCAAAAAGATATATAAAACCAATTTCGGCCTCAAAATCCATCAAATAAAAAAATTCAATATGGCCGCCAAAGATGCTACATTTTGATTGGCGCACGGCGGCCATGTTTTGTGACGGATCAACTCCCCTTGAACAAACTTTAATGGCCCTTAGTCCGTAAGCATAGCTCCCAAATTTGGGCCGGATCCCTTTAGCGGTTCTCGAAAAGAAGTTGTTTTCGAGAAAACTAGGTCATCCAAGATGGCGCCGAACCATTTGGTCAATAAAGTCCTCTTGAACAAACTTGGCTTAACTCTTGGCCTAGATGATGTTTCATGAGTTTTGAATCGATTCCCCAAGCGGTTTCGGAGAAATGTTTTAAAGACGTTTCCTAAAATCAGCCAAAATCCAAGATGGCTGCCTGCCAAATTGGCCGATCATGTTCATTTGAACAAACTTGGATCCCTATGCCGTAAGGATGTTTCCTGCCAAATGTAATTGAAATCGGTTTATCAGTTCTCGAGAATTTTTTTTTTTAAATATCCCACTGCTTTAGTATTGGAGCCTTTGGCGGGAAAATAATCAAAAATTGCCGCCAAAGCGGCCAAACCATTTATCCGACAGTTTCGAAAATGGCAAATTTGAGCTCGGAATACCCAAAAACATATAAAACCAATTTCGGCCTCAAAATCCATCAAATAAAAAATCCAATATGCCGCCAAACACGCTACTCTTTGATTGGCCCACGGCAGCCATGTTTTTTGACGGACCAACTTCCCTTGAACAAACTTTAATGGTACTTCGTCCCTAATCATATCTCCTAAATTTTGGCCTGATCCCTTCTGCGGGTCTGGAAAAGAAGTCATTTTCAGGAAAACTAGGTCATCCAAGATGGCCGCGGAACCATTTTGTCAATCAAGTCCTCTTGAACAACTTGACTTACCTCTTTCCCTAGACGATGTTTCATGAGTTTTGAATTGATTCCCCTAGCGGTTTCGGAGAAGATTTTTAAAGACGTTTCCTAAAATTGGCCGAAATCCAAGATGGCCGCCGGCCATATTGGCCGATCGGCTTCATTTGAACTTGGATCTCTATGCCCCAAGGATGCTTCCTGCCAAATATAATTGAAATCGGTCCAGTGGTTCTTGAGAAGAAGTAATTTAAAGGAAAAGTTGGCGGACGACGGATGGACGGATGGTCGCCATAACATAAGCTCACTTGGATTTCAGGCCAGATGAGCTAAAAACCATCGATGCATTAGCTGTATTGCAAGACTAAATACTAAATTATGCCTGATCAAAATCGATTTTTTTCGATTATTTTATTTTACACTAGATTATATAATCGCCAGGAAAAATAAGCGACTATCGATGAAATATTGATTAACCGAACATGCCTACTTGGATCTACATGCCCTAAGGATGCTTCCTGCCAAATATGATTGAAACCGGCCCATAGTTCGAGAAGTCGCTTACAGAAAAAGTTGACGGACGCCTGGTGGCAGGATGTGGGATGGTCGTCATGGCATTCTGGCCAGGAGAACTAATAATAACTCAAATCATTTTTGGAACATTCAACAGCTTTCAAACATGCAATGGATGAATCAAATGTCATAATCAATTATGTTACATGTACATGTAGGCTTATATCACAATAAAAATATGTACAGAGTAGCATATCTAGGTCCGTCGTGAACGCTTTATAGTCCGTCAAGTGTACGAATTATATGTACTATTTAATAAACAGTTTGGGCAAATCAAACTAGTTTTATTATTTTCTATAAGTTAATATAGTTAATACTCAATAGCTTACCTGTATAGTTACCTTGATTTTGGGATTCTTAGAATGCAGGGTTCAAATTATATAAATCGATCCAAACACACACAGCGTGGGCATAGAGGCATGGGCATAGCTTACCTACAAGTGGGCAAGACATAGTCAGAAAGGGATCCCTTCATTGTGGATGGCTATCGTGAAATAGATAATCAGCTGTTGGAAATTCAGGGAAGATTCTCAAGAGCACCAGATATTATACATAATTTAGCCGTAATTGCCGTGGATAAATTACAAATAATAATATGTATAATTGGTTCCTTTGGAGGTAGTATTAAACCATGTTAACCATTTAATGGTCAAAATTAAATTTTCGCTTAGTAAATGTCAATTTGCCAGCCAAGAAGGCTATTTTTAAATTTGCTATTGGAATGACTAACCTATCAGACCAGTGGGAATCTTTAAAAGATAACTCGTCTTGACCTTCAAATTTATACATATTTGACCATTAAAGAGTTAATTCATTTAAATCATCCTTGAAATATACATGTAAGTCAGAACTTAAATCAATAAAGGCTAAAATTGCAATATAATAATTTTGAAATTTCGTTTGAGAAAAAACCATCTCTCTCTAGATCACCGTGTATTGACAAAACAGACTAAGTAGCTATAGTCAATTGCAGATATTTAGGAATGTGTGATTGTCGGAAATGGCAGCTGCTACATATGTTTCAAAAACATTACTGACTACAGCCTGTCGTTAGTTAAAGCAACAGCAGATTAAAAGTCAAATGCTTAAATTATAAAAATATTACTGAAAGACTTGACAACAAAAAGATGTCATATAAACAAACACTTTATTCTCAAACAATTCCAAATCAAAATTGTAAAAAGTTAAATTTATAGTACATAGATAGATGTAAAAAATTAAGTACACAAATTAGTCCTTCACGTTTTGGCCTTGATTGTCTCGTTCATGTGGCTTATTAAGCTACAAGTGTTCATCTGAACTAATGCCCGACAAGTCACCATCTAGGAGGGAAATCAGTGGATGTTGCACATTCACACTGACGTACATTTCTTCAGAAAGTATGGCAGTGAAATCTCCAAACGGTTTCCATGCGGCACAGCCATCTTCCAAGACCTGGAGATTAAATTAAAACAAAAATCTTATTGACTTGTAACCCATTAACACTCAAGCTCGCCAAAAATTACTTGTGCAGTTGTCTTGAGAAATGTCCATTCGCAGACCAAGAAAAAAACGATTTTTTTTTACAAATTTACCATTGGAATGACTGGCTCAATAACTAAGCCAGTTACTCCAGTGTTACATTTTCAAGAAAAATCTTCCTTTGGTCTGAAAATTGACATTTTCTATTAGAACATGTTTTCGAACAAATTTGAGGCTTAAGTGGTCAATATCACAGTGTGACCTATGGTTATGACCTTCGTGAGAGTCATTGATATGCCAGTGCCTCAATTTTAAGATTACTACAGTACAGCTCAGAATGTTTCGAAACAAAACGAGGTGTAGAAATTTGTGTTCAATATTTTGAACCAAATTGTATTGCCTAAGGTAGCAAGTTTTCCAATCCAATTATGTTCAACATATTGAACAGAACATTTCTTACTACATGTAATAAGTTTCTGGGTTTTTTTGGAAACATTAACTTATTTCTGAGCTGTACTGTATACAAGAATGCTGTTGAATATTGTGAAACTAATTTGACTGAAATCTGTTGCTCCCCTAGGCAGAGCAATAGATCCCATGGAAATTGGTTTCAAAATATTCAACAGAATATTTCATACATCAACAAGAGCTCCGCAAACGGCGCATAATACCCCGCCCTGATGACAAACCGGTGTATGAGAGCTTTCAGAAAATAGCGATTTCTTCCTCATACCTTTACCTGTCATCCTATGAAGTTTCAAAGTGATCTGCTAAACGGTCATGGAGTTATTGTCTGGAAAACAATTTTCAAGATGCCCGCCGGTGGGTGGCAGCCATATTGGATTCCGGATCATCCTCTATTTCAATAATTTTCCTCTTCATGTGAAATGGAGGAAATAGAGTTGTCATTCGGAAACCTATTTCCAAGATGGCTGCTGGTGGCCATATTAGATTTAGGATCATCATCGATTACATTAAGTGTATTCCTCAGACGTAGTTCAATCATCCTATGAAGCTTAAAATCAATTCGATAAATAGTTAACGGAGTTATCGTCAGAAAATGAATTCTCAAGATGGCTGCTGGTGGCTGGCAGCCATCTTGGATTTCGGATCAGCGTCAATTTCGATAGCTTTCTTCCCCAGGTTTAGTCCAACCACCCTATGAAGTTTCAAAGCGATCCGATAAATGGTAACAGAGTTACCGTCCAGAAAAGACTTCATGAATTTTGAGGCCGAAGTTGGTTTTATATGTTTTTAGGTATTCTGAGCTCATAGACTTGAAAGATGGCCGATGGTGGGTGGTGGCCATTTTGGATTTCGGATCATCGTCAATTTCGACATGTTTCTTCCCCAGGCATAGTCCGACCATCCTATGACGTTTCAAAGCGATCCGATCAACAGTAACGAAGTTATCATCCGAAAACCAATTTTCAAGATTGCCGGAGGTGGCTGGTGGCCATCTTGGATTTCGGACCATCGTCAATTTCGAGAGGTTTCTTCTCCAGCTCTAGTCCAAACATCCTATGACGTTTCAAACCAATCTGATAAATATGAGTCGAGGTATTGTCCGGACACCACTCTGCCGCTCGCACGCACGCACGCCCGCCCGCAAAATAATTTGTTTTTGGTCTGTGGTCTTTTAAACGATCGACTCAGTGGTTCTCGAGAAGACATTTTAAATGCCAAACTAGTTATCCGACACTTTCGAAAGCGGCAAATTTGAAATGAGCATACAACACAAATAACTACATACATGTACATGTAAAACAAATTTCCGCTTCAGAATCAAATAATAAAAAATTGTGTCCTGTCAAATTTGGTTGAAATCAGTAGTTCTTGAGAAAAACTTTAAAGAAAAAGTTGACGGACGGACGGTCGCCACGGCATAAGCTCACACGGGCACTCTTGGCCACGTGAGCTAATAAATGCTAATGTGTAGGGTAAGAGAAAAGTAGTTTTTAAAATGTAATGCTAGGATGACTAGCTGGAATACCTAAGTCAGTCATTCAAGTGTGACATTTTTTAAATGCCCATCTGGCCTGCAAATGTACATTTGTAATGGACAAGCAAACATTTAGATTTGCTTGCGCAATCATGTCCTCCATAAGGCATGCCAGGTCTTTAAATTTACATTATTTCTCACCACCTATCAGGCCCAGGATCCATCAATCACCCTAGAAATCAGAGTTTTGAAATCTGAGAAATGGATTTGAGCCATTTCAGAACTTTAATATCATCATAAGATCTCTAAATAGCCATAAAATGTCACAGAATCCATCTCTGAATATTCAACCGACTGTAAATCAGTTAATTACAGTTCATACCAGCCAGTAGGATTTTAATTTGGGCTCACTAATTTGGGCGGATTTGATTTGGCATGTTTGGGCATGACTTTTAAAGTCACGGATAATGGATAATCAAAAGTAATGTGTCTCTTAACCATTTAACTATTGAAATGACAGTATTTCAACTTCAAGAATACTATACAAGGAAAGTGGTTGAATGTTTAGAAACAAATTTCAGCTGGAACCTATTGGTGCCATAGGCAGCAAGCGCTCCCATTGAAATTGGTTTCAAAATATTCAACAGAAAAGGATTTGTTCTTTTTGTTCTGTAAGGGTTAAATGTTTGGTTAACCATTGTACCACTCTGATGTTAATATTACAGATTGTCAAATTAATTTAAAAGATGAACTGGTGTTTATTTTTCAACAAATTTCATGAAATTTGATGGAAGATGTTGGTGTCACAAACATCAACATCTTCCACCAGAATTGTTGAACAAGAGGCCCAGCGCTCACCTGGACCATTAGCATTTGAACCATAAGCATTTGAACAGCTATAATATTTAAAATTCAGCAGTAACAAGACATAAAATACAAAATAGGGAATTCAGTACAAGCGAAATTTAGCGGGCAATTAATGATGAACGCTTACCATGTATAGTTTCCATCCAGCCAATGAAAAAAATCCAATATAACCATCAGACCCAAAATTTTGATTGGTCCTTGACAATCATGTTTTAAACCAAACTTTAATTACCATTAGTTATCGATGAAACTAAATCTAATGAGTTTCAGCCTGATCCATACAGCAGTTCCTGGGATGTCACTTTGGAGAACAAGGTGGCTAATGGAGCAAGCGGTTAATGAGAAGTAGCGTTTGAACGATTTCCAGCCATTTTCTGAAAATTCAAGATGCCCGCCAAAAAAATAGACCAATCAAAATTCTGTATACATGTTCTGAAGAATACCACTCTTAGGGGCCTCCTAGACGAGTTCGTTTGGAGTCGGCCAAGTGGATAATAAGGAGAAGGCTTTTAACCGATTTCCAGAAATTGGCCAATCAAAATTCTGTTTACAAGCTCTGAAGCACACCACTCTATGGTTCTTCCAGCCAAATTTTTTGCATACAAATCCTTCCAACCGAGTTTGTTTGAAATCGGCCAAATGATTAATGAGTAGGCTTTTAACTGATTTCCAGAAATGTTAAGAAAATCCAAGATGGCAATCAGAAAATTTTACCAATCAGAATTATGTATACCAGTACATGTTCTGAAACCTATCAGCCAAACTAGTATCCTCCCAGCCAAGTCTGGTTGCTCAAATTGGCCAAGCAGTTAAGAAGGGGTATGGTTTTAACCAATTTCCCAACATTTTTCGGAAAATCCAAGATGGCCGCCGAAAAAATAGACCAATCAAAATTCTGTATACAGGTTCTGAAACATACATGTAGGTGCGGGAATAGAATAACCATTTCAACTCACACTACCTCGTGTATATATTTCAATGAGCTAAATATGAAATCTGTATATTCTGTAAGCAATTTCCATAGGATGTGTTATGGATATAGTATAACAGTACTTAGTTTCAGTCAAATCGTTTTCAAAATTTAATTACTTCTCCAAAATTGAAAGCCAACACAACACATAAGGAAATTTCCCGAAGCATTACAAGTCAGCAAATATTGTCAATGGATGGAAAGAATGGGATAGTGGGCCCATCTTTCCACACCACATTCACTTAGCATAGCAGTACCCACTGGGCAATACAGGAAAAGGTACACCTTCACATGAGAGAGACAGATTTATCCCAGTCACATAAGGATATTTGTAAAATATAGAATAAATTAGGTTAACACACATACTGCTGAATTGTCAGCTTAACCTTTATGCTGCTGAATTATCAGCTTCAATAATCTAGTTCAAGTTTGCTAGTTCCCTGAGATATGCATTTGTTGACTTTCTGTCCTAGAATAAAGAGTTACTTCCGCTATGCGCTGAATATGCTAAATCTCAATTTTAAGGCAACTACACAGGAAAGCTGATGGAATTTTTAAAGCTAATTTGAGTGGAGGCCATAAGAGAAGCCAAATATCAGTCGGTTTGTCAAATTTTTTTACATTTCTAGCACCGAAGCTATATATGTACACAAGTTGCAAATATATCTAGCTTGTCAAACTTGTTATCGTTCTATGTAAAATTATATATGATATGACATCTATATAGGCCAGCACATCAATGGTATAATTAGTGAAAGTCAAAAAGAGGCCAAATTAGTGCCCCTAATAGACAGGTCTGAATATATATATAGTACTCCCAGAGTTTTCTCCACTTGACTCTGCCAGTTTGGAGTGGTTGTGATTTTTAACCAAAATATGTTGAATTTGAGTAATATTTGGAAAATTTTGATTTTGTCCCTTGCTAATAACACTACAAGGCACTGGTTAGGACTGACATTTTGGTTGGAGTTCTCCACTAACCTCAAGGCTGAACCTCAACCCTGGATACAGGAAGATGATTATCCACACGACATCTCAGGGAAATTGCTTACAAAATCTACAGCAGGTTTCATATTTAGCTCATTGAAATATATACACATGAGGTACTGTGAGTTGAGATTGAAGAAAACTTCAATTTCCCTTTCTCCGAGATCTAACAATACTTACCATTACATTACTTATTGATAACAGCACCCTCAGTTGCTGTGCCCTAAGAATCCTCAGAGTTAGAAAGCTCTAACCGGCTCCTGGAACCGGGTACCCTCCCCAACAAATGGGTACCCGCCACCATGAGCCTGTTACATTGCTTGCATAGCTACCAAACAAGAACAAACTCATGGCTTGCCTCCGTGGGGCTGGGAGGCAGCGTCCGTAATGTAATGGTAAGTATTGTTAGATCTCTGAGAAAGGCAAATTGAAATTTCCTTCATTCTCCTTCGATCAATACTTACCATTACATCACTTATTGATAACACCAGATTTTATCAGTAACCTGGTGGGAAGGGGCAATCCATACAAAGCCTCTCACTCCCAGAGAAAGATCTAGACTTAAAACTTGTCACACAGTGACTTAAAAGGACAAACAAGTTTGGGACCGAATCACATTCACATCACCGCCCCCCCCCCCTCCACCCCACCCGCTTTCTCCAAAAAGTGAAGAGAACTATCGAACATGCATCTCGCCTGAAAACACAAGTATGCCAAGAGGGTTAACAGCTCGTGACACACATAAGCCTGGGAATGAGCATGTATATATAAGATGAATAAACATGCTATATAAACATAATACAAAAAACAGTCAAACTTGAATTACCTCATGAATTATGGATTCCAGACATGGCGCCACCAACCAATACACTTTCGGCCAAACGTGTCGCATACGGTTAAATTCCTCTCGCCTGACCATGTCTGTTCTAACTACTTTTGCTTTTCAAAGTTACTAAAAGGAAATTAGCAGTGTGGCCACTAGACTACCGTTTCAAAACAGCTAAAGCAAGTGGATTGGCGGAGTCTGACATGTCTCTCATATAGTAATCCGTGAAAGAGGATTCACAATGTCATTGTGAAACGGCCATAATGTCCTCTAATTGAATAGGGCATTCTAGGCGGCTATTCCTCTAACATCGTGAAGCCTAGCACATTGCACCTCGTAATCTCGTGGGTAGTCTGAATGCATTCTACTCTCTACCCAACGAGAGATAGAATCCATGGATGCGGCGCCATATGGCAGATCCACAGATGGCTATCAATTGACCATAGAGAGCCCGTCCGTTTTTTGTACTTGGTCAAAGCATGGACTGGACACCAGGCAATGGCATCACGATCAAACCTACTTAGTTTCGGTATAATGATCGGTTTGCCGGGATATTTCAAAGATAGATTCTTTGACATAAATTCTGCTCTTGGCAGCAGTCGCAGACCCTATCCAGAGACAATAAATCGGTCACTCTCTGCTGCAAGACCATGGATCTCACTGCGCCTTCTATCTGAGGAAGCTGCCAATAGAAAGACTGCCTTAAGAATCAGATGCTTTAGACTAGCCGAACCCAAAAGTTTGAAAGGGTGCTTGGCAAGCGCATTAAGCACCAAAGATAGACTCCAGGCTGGAATGACTACCGGTTGTCTCGGTCGGAGATTATGCTCATTCCCATCACCATCACGTTTAACTGGGCCACCTCAGGACTATCCCTGTTGGCTAGACAAGAGATAACTGGTGCCAAAGCTGACTTGTATCTAGCAAGTATGACATGAGCTAGTCCTGTAAAAAACAGCTCACAGAAAAAGTCTGCTATTTGCTGAATAGTGGATTGAAAGGGATCAATATCCTTTCCTTCACACCACTCTGCAAAGTTGTTTACCTTGTGGTTATATAACTTGAAGGTTGACCTCGTCGCGGCTGTGATGAAACTCTCCTTCCGACGTCGAATGTTGTTTGATAACATCCACACAGTCAATTTGAACATCCCAGGCTGCTCGTGTAGGAAGCGGCCCTTGGCCTGGGAAATTATGTTTGGAATCTCGGGCAGCTGCACTAGATTGTCCACCAGCAGATCCAGAAGATCAGTGAAGATTAACATGGAGGGAGCACATCCAGAACGCAGGGGCAAAGGCCAGAAGAAAGCTAAACATCATGAGGAAGCTGGCAGGAGGAACAAAGTGGGGTGCCAATGAAAGGATCCTCAAGACCATCTACCTATGTGCCGTACGACCACACCTTGGGTATGGATCCAGCTCATGGATGACAGCAGCTAAAGCTCATCAACAGAACCTCGACAGAGTACAAAACCAGGCACTGCACATCATCACTGGTGGAATGAGATCAACACCAATAGAAAAAATGGAGCAGACAGCAGGCATCCCCCCCCCCCCACTTAGTAAAGGAAGGGAATGCAAAGCACTGATCCAAGCTGCAAAGTTCAAATCGTTCAACAACCACCCGATGAAGATCAGGCAAGCACAGCTGTCATCAGGAAAACTTAAAACATCAGGTTTTGTGACTCAACCCACACCCTTGATCCTCCACCCTGGGAAAACAAACTAGAGAGCATAGCTATTCGCACCACAGTACCTCATCTCACAACCAAAGATGAACACAGTGATGTGAGCAAGAAGGCCCTGACCCTAGCCATGCTGGAAGAAATGTACCCTCAGGAGACATGGATAAGGATCTACACGGATGGATCAGCCAATGATGCAATTAGGAGCGGAGGTGCCGGACTGCACATACAGCATCCAAACGGACAACATGAGTCAGCTGCAATACCGACAGGCAAACACTGCACAAACTACAGAGCTGAAGTCGAAGGACTGGTCCATGCAGCTAATACCATCAGCAGAACAGCAGACCCTATTTCACAGATTGTCTTTTTATCTGATGCCCGCTCCGTCCTTGAGGCTATCACCAAAGGTAAGTTGCCACAACTTGAAGAAGCACTACAAACCATCAAATGCTTTCGGATAGCATTGCAGTGGATCCCCTCACACTGTGGAGTCCAATGAAATGAGGAAGCAGACAAGATGGCAAAGGTGGGTGCAGAAGAGAATCAGACAGAAAACATGGTTACACATACAGAGATGAAGACTATCATCAAGTCACTTTATAGAACACCTCAATCAGAAGATGCCTACCATCATCTCTCGAGGCCAGAGCATTTTTCGTCTCGGAACTGGACATAACAGACTAAACATGTACAGGCGGTTCCACCTTACGCCATCACCCGCATGTCCTTGTGGAGAAGCAGAACAGACCACAGAGCACATACTTCAATGTTGCAGTACGTATCAGCTGCTGAGAGAAGAGATCTGGCCTTTGTCAACCTCTTTTCTTGAAAAAGCTGTATGGGCCTGTGGAAGAACTGCAGAAAACCACAGATTTCATCTTGAGAACGGCTCTCCAAGTGTGATACGGCGATCGAAAAGAAGAAGAAGTGAACCACATCCTGCTGGACTAATATGGCGCTATTAGCAGGACCAGGCACGGCTCCTCCCTGATCTTCAGCAAGACCTTCGGTAGAAGGATGGTGGGTGGGTACGCATATGTGTGCATCCCTCTCCAACTTATCGTCAGAACATCTGTATCAACGGCATTTGGATCTGGAATCGGCGAGACATAAGTCATGATTTGAGCATTTTCCTTTATGGTGAACAAGTCCACGTTCAGTTTGCCCCAATGCTCGAAAATCCTTCTTAGAACTGGAGGGTTGAGAGATGATTCTGTTGGCAGAATCAACTGTCTGCAAGACAAAGTATCCAGAATGTACAATTGCCTAGGAATGTGAGCTGCTTTCGAAACAACTGAGTACCTCCTGCACAATTGAATCAAGTGCCACACCTTCATACACAGTGTGGGTGACCTGGTCCCTCTTGGGCGATTTATGTATGATACCACTGTCGAATTGTCCGACCGTATCAATATCACTACCCTGACCTCTGGAAGAAATGTCTCCAGTGCCAGTTCGACTGCCATCATTTCTAACAGATTGATATGTAGCTGACTCTCTAGTTGAGTCCATGTGCCCGAAACCTGGTGTTCTCGCAGACAGACCCCCCCCCCACCCCTACAGCGATGCATCCGTGTACACGGACAGCTGGGGTAGGGTAGGTGAAGCGAAACTCCTACTAGGAGATTCTGATGCTCCTTCCACTATGTGACATTATCGGCTCCAAAACTGGTACCAGCTTTGACAGGGGTTCTGTTCTCAGTTTCCACAGAGACATCAGATACAACTGGATAGGTATTCGCATTAGAGCAGCGTACAAGATTATCTGCTCCATGGAGATCATCATGCCCACCATCTGAAGAAACCTCCTCACCTGAATGTGGTTTCCCAATTGAAAGCTCTTGAGGATGACTGTCACAGACTCCACTCTGGGCTCTGATAGGTAAACCCTGCCTTCCTTGAGATTGAATCGCATCACCAAATAAACGAAGTTTTGAGTGTGTGTCAACTCGGATTTCTCATTGTTGACTTACCAGCCTAGATCTGAACGTAACTTCAGAGTCAGAGCAGTATCCACCTCTAACTTGGCTGGCGTGTCCGCCTTGATAAGCCAATCGTCTATGTAGGTGTGAAGCGCCACATTCTCTCTTCTGAGAAACACTGTCACCGCAAGGACCACTCTGGTGAAAACCCTCGGGGCTGTCGACAGGCCGAATGGGAGGACTACAAACTCCCAAACACGGTTCTGAAACACGAATCTCAGGAACCTGTGACAACCTCTCTTCATTGGAATGTGAAAATATGCATCTTTCAGATCGATTGACACACACCACATTCCTTCTCTCAATCCTGCCATTATCATCCTTGGTGTATCCATCTTGAACCGAGGTGTATGGATAAACCAATTTAATGGCCTGAGATTGAGTACGGGTGACTCCACCCTACCCTTCCCCCCCCCCAACCCTAACCCTAACCCCCGTGCTCTGGGGAACAAGGAACATATCTGAATAGAAGCCTGGAGTGTTCTGGTTTGCTGGCTTTCTTGCTCCCTCCAGAAGCAAACCTGACATTTCGTTTTTGATAAAGTCTAACTTGTCTAGCTCGCTTGGTACGGGAGTCCAGACAGGTGCCAAAGACAGATTTTGTGGTGGAAAATCCCACTAGTCTGGCATGTATCCCTTAGAAATCCATCCCAGGACCAGACTGGCTGACGTCACACTTCGCCAAGCCTCAACGAAACGCATGAGCCTTCCACCCACTATAGGCACATTGACGCCTAATGCAGGTGTCTGGCTAGCAATCCGCTCCCCCCTCCTCCCTCCCCTCCCCCTTAACGAGAGGGAGAGAACCATTTTGGTCTTGGCTTGACTGGCCTAACTGGCACCGCTGTTTCTGTCGCACATGTGTGGTCCAGATGGATACGAAGGGAGCTATCATACCCTCAAGTACGATCCGCTTCCTTCTTTCCGCCCTTGAAGGACTTCCTCTTGCCATTACCGCTTCTCGGGCGATCAGGGCCACCACTAGGGTGGGCAGGTGCCTCCACAGCCTTCATCGCCTTCTTAGCCGCAGCAAGAGCATTAGAAGCTGGCTTGGCTTCAGCCTTGCTCTTATGCTTCTTTTGCTTCTTGGAGGAAGGCTGAGCAGTTTTGATGCAGCCCCTAGTGTGTGCGCTTGATGCACCATCTCTAGCTGCATTTAAACCGCTAGCCAACTTTGCACGATGTTCGCCGATCCTCTTAGATGGCCCATGCTTGGCCACCAAAGATGCTAGGACTGTTCAGGGGTGTTACAAGCAAACGCTCCCTGACAGCCAAAGCCAGATACATATGGTCAAGGACCATCTGCCTCCTGAACTTTGTTACTCATGCCTGCACCCTTACAGTGCGCCCATCGACAGCACAAGGCCGCCGTTAATGCACGAAAGCGATGCAGGTGGCACAGGGTAGCCTGTCCCTGCTTCAGCCCACACCGACTGAAGAAAGCGATGTGAGTGCTTGACAGCATTCATCGCTGCCATCTCACCCTCATCGCACAGGGGCAGGACTTTCTCTGAATGCGCTTGGCGTTTGTCCACAAGTACCTGAGCAAGGCTACCCACTCCAACACTTGGAACACCAAGGTCCACGGTCCAAACGGTCATCCTCAGTAACCATTGGGACCGCACCATACCGTTCGTATTCCCCCCTGAGGATATGGCATCTTGCCGGCATCTCCTTAGAGGCTGCAGGGAGCTGGCTCTTCGTGGAAAGTTGTTTTGTGTAGATCGCTTCTAACAACTTCTTGAACTTGGGATTCAGTCCTATAGACTGGATCCGAGCCACGGGCAAGACCCCCATCCATATGGATGCAACTGACGGATGGTGCATGTCTTCCTCGGATGTGGTTGAGTCTGTCCACCTCCGAAGACGACACCCCATAAACACATCAGCAGTTGATGTGCTTATGGGTCTACCAGTGGTGGCCTCCCGGCAAGGAGCCACTGCTGGATAGCCAACAACACCAGTACCGCACGGTTCTGCCAACACCCAAAGCTGTTCCATGGAGTAGGCCCACATGGAAAACCGTGCAGAGCCAACGGCTCTTCATGTGTAGCCACCGGACCAGGCGAGATAGGTCTATACCTGGTCAGCAACTCCCGTCACCATGTCGGTTGGTGGCAAACCAACCAGCACTGGACAGGTGCCCGGTACCGGTGCAGCCTCAACTACAGGTGGAGTGGCTGCCATGGCTTGTGTCAAATCAGACAAATGGAGGTCGGTTCCATACAGAATGGAATCGACCACCATACGCGGTATCTCGGGCCGCAACAACCTCTCCTCCTTGGCCTTGTCAGCCTCAGGCCCTGAAGAGTCGTCACAGGAAGAGGAGACACTGGAGCTGGCTTGGTGGATGACTCCCATGCCTGACGGACCAGCTACCGCTACTGGACCACCTGGAGGTGACCGTGGAGAAGCAGTACCCATCAGGCCGGAGTCTGACAGGACCGCCAGGGGAACCATACGAGATAGCACCCCCGGTAGCCAGTCCAGAACCATGTCCAAGGACAGGATCCATACCAGACACAGAAAGAGGTTGGAATCAAATACGACACCAGTGTGGGTAGGGCGCTCTGCAAGAAGCCTTGCATAGCATGCCCAAACCATGCAGGGGGTGTCATCTCCGATCCCTCTGACTGCGGACGAGAAGCACCCCCAGAGGCAGAAACGGACGCTCCTCAATTTGTTTTCGATTTGCCTGACTCCACATCAGACCCAGTCAAGTCCTTCTAGGCAAGGAACTTTACCTGTTCGATGGGCCACACTGCACAAATTTTGCAATGGTCATCAACATTACACTTCGAACACCTGAAACAGACATGGTCCTTGAAGATGGCTGATGAATCTGTGACATTCAGTACATGAAGGCGGAGCAGGCTTGGCCTGTAAAACAAGCACAAGGCCCCCACAAGCAAGCCGAATGACACAGAACGAAAGGAAAACATAAAATTTTCAAATAGACAATAAATTATAAGTTAACCCTCCAGTACCCAACACCCGAAAACCTTGCAACCAAGATCGGAAGGCTGGTGATAAGAATGAGAACGGGCCAATAATACACCCATAAATTGATCCTGCAGGATGTATAAACAAGCGCCATCAGATGGCATATCCCCCCCCCCTCCCCCCGGATCCAAACATTTCAGATAAACATACATCAAGAGTGTGCATACATGTAACGTTAATTGTAAAGGACAATGTTTTAGAAAATCTAATCAATGGAAAATGCAACTCATAAAACCTAAATTCCTTTGTCTCTAAGTGTAATGGAGTTTATGTATTGGCTTTAAGATATTTAAAGGGTGGTAACTCTGTAATGAATAATTTTTGGCCGCGAAGAAAGTCCATGCACAGCTGCACATGATACTGATATTGTCGACACAATTTTAAGTTAATCCATTGAGACCTCTAGGAGGAGTTGCGTTGACAAGAAATGATTGTCAGAAATGGATGGACCAACAGACGGACATAAATACATTTTGGACAGACAGATGGGCGTACTGGTATACGGATAGCACATGCACACCGTCACGTGGAAATGATAACACTTAGCAAGTTTCAAAAGAATACAAGCTAAACTGTAGGAGTTGCGTTGACAAGAAATGATTGGCAATGCAGTTTATGTATCAGTTTTAAGATATTTAAAGGGGGATAACTCTGTAATGGACACTTTTCGGTCACGAAAAAAGCACATGCACATCTGCACATGATACTGATGATGTGGATGTAATCTTAGATTAAGTTATTGAGACCACTATGAGGAGTTGCGTTGAAAAGACGGGGGCAGACGGACGGACATGCTGATCGCTATATCCCCCCCACCCCCGTCTTCCAGACAGGGGTGGGGAGGGGGTGGGGGGATAAAAACTGAACCAGGAACTGTATCGGATACATTCGCGGTATATTTAAGAACCATTTCCAAAATTATACTACACAAACGAATGACAAACGATACGAGAAGGAACAGCATAATGAATTAACTCTACTGCTGTAGAACATGGTAGAGCTGCAGAACACACATCTTAATCAAGAATTTTGACATAACCGATCAATGCAAACAGATCGGTAATACACGCAACACGTGACAAAATTCATAAGTTTCTGGTACTAAACGCACGCAGCTACCAAGAATAAGATGCGCGAATTAACGAAACATTTAATCACCAAAATAATCCGAGCCGTAAATGGGTGTGACGTCATCCGCTCGGACCACACGGTTGAACGACTTAAGCCAATTTTAGTGCTAAAAAACTGTAGGCAATGCCTGAAACATTTCATATTACTGCCTGATCGCCGTTGGGGCTCAAAGGAAGCAGTCCTATCTGGCATATTTCGTTGCACCATACGTCCCAGTTCCGGGGTCAGAAAATGGGGCATACAACACACACTAAATTTCAGAAACATAACTCTCCATATAACTAGATAAATAATATAAATATACGACCTGAGCGTCGGTGGCGGTCTTCATTATAATCCAATTATATTCCAGGAAGAAAAAGCACAGAAAGCACAGTAAATAACCACAGAAAACACACAGATATTTCTCTGAGCAAAAAGGCATGTTGGAGGCTCATGGTGGCGGGTACCCGTTTGTCGGTGCGGGTACCCGGTTCCAGGATCCGGTTAGAGCTTTCTAAATCTGAAGATTCTTAGAGTACAGCAATGTGGGTGCTGTTATCAATAAGTAATGTAATGGTAAGTATTGGTCGAAGGAGACCGTAATTTCTAGCCAGATAACATATCTTAATGACAAATTACATCACTAATTCATATACATGCATGCCTACCCACGGGTTGTGCCTCTAGAGATTTTGAAAAATCGGATGCCTTGATAGAAGACTGAGAAACAGTTGGACTGATCATCTGAGTCACAATCCAGTGGTGAATCCAGCATTTTTTCAGTAAGGCCAAATAGTGAAAATAACTCCCCATTATTTTGAACAATTTTAGGAAAGTAAGAATTCTTAAGAAAATATAATATTTTGTCCTGAGAAGCCATTTCTTGCATTCTGAGTAACAAAATTCTGTGGAAATTATCTCTACCCCTAACAAAATCTTCTAAGTTCCTATCCATGAACTATGTTAATGTTATACGTGCGCCAAGTGTAAATGCAGGCTGAGTTTCGTCTGTCATTGGGTGACACCATTGGAGCAATGGGAATCAGTGACATGTTTGCGTTGGCCATCTCTGCAACCTAAGGTAGTGTATATGGATGGTATGTGTGTGCAACAAGGTGTACAGTTTGACTTGTGTATTTTTGTTGTGTAAATGTGTGGAAATTGGCTATTCAATTCAAGAATAACTATTGCAAAACCAGGCGGTCTGAATATCATGGATGGAGGCGATCGTTGTACAAATTGGGGAACACATCCTTAGTCAGTCACAAACTGCGCCCGCTAACCAACAGCCAATTTATCTGCCCATGCCATTCGCTACATTATCTTCCCACTAAGAAACCATTTATCCAGTTTGACAGAATGCCCCATATACCATAGTGATTCCATTTGGCTATGAGCTTACAATGTGAAACCATGTCGAAGGCATTGGAGAAGTCCAAGATGCATATATTAACTTGATGGCCTAAGTCAAAGGTCTTTGCTAGGTCCGAGATGGTAAAGAGTAACTGAGTAACACAAGATCGGCGTGGGTGAAACCCATGCCATAGACCCGTGAGAATACTTTGGTTGTCCATGTGCTTCATTAGATAAGATACAACAATGTGCTCAAGTAGTTTAGAACATACACACGTTGGTGAGACTGGGCAGTAATTGAAAACTGTATCCTTGTCATCTTTCTTGTAAATGGCCAATGCGTTTGCATTTTTCCAATCATCTGGGTCTTGGCCTGTTCTGAGCGATTGTGTGAATAATAATGTCAGTACTGGCATGGGTTCACATGAGAGTTCCTTGAGTAAGCGATTGAGGATGCGGTCTCGTCAAGATGCTTTGTTAGGAGATTGTCTTGCACGCCATTCTCTGAGATAATGATAATAATAATAATAATAATAATACAGCATTTGTAAAGCGCCATGTGTCAATGTCAATTTTCAAAGGCGCTTGTGAAGAGATGTGTTTTTAATTTTTGTTTGAAATCATTAATTGATTGGATGGATTTGATGTGGACAGGTAGCTGGTTCCATAGTCTCGGAGCCACAACACTGAAGGCTCTGTCCCCACAGGAGCGTAAATTCGATCGCGGAATTTGGAGCAATAGCTTATCCACAGAACGAAGTCATTGATAGGGTCAATGTCTGGAAATAAGGGACTGTGTATAGGCGGGATGCCTTCCATTTAACGTGGGTGAATACAGAGCGGAACTGATTATTTAAAATCTTGACTTCATCAGCACTGGACATCTCCAGCATCTTTCCTCTTTGACTTTATATATGACCAGCATGGTTTGCTGTTCAGTTCATGTAATGCATCGGTTAATGTTCTATTGATACGCTCCTTGTGGGCCTTCTTAATGGATTGATGCAAATGTTTTTTGAAATTTTTGTAGGAAATCCAGTCTTCAGGTTGTTTGCTTTCGTGCGCCTTGTTGTATAATCTGTGTTTTCGCCCAATTTGGCCTCTCAAAGATTTTGTGAGCCATGGAAAGTTATACCTTGTAGATTTTGAGTTTGGATGGTATGTGTTTCTCCATCATGAGTTGTGTGTGTTCTTTCAGGGCCTTCCAGTTATTATTTACAGGTCTACTACCACTTGAAGTTAGGTAGGCTGAATTAAATCCCTAAGTATCCTCCTTGATGTTGTTCCAGTTTGCTTTGTCATAAGAATAGATTCTCCTAGGTGGTAGAAGGTTGTGTTATGGCAGAATCTCTGAATCTACTACTGCTATGTCGTTTTCACTGATTCCTGGTGTGACTGATTGGGATTTGATTAATGATGGCATAGATGTGAGGTGTACATTTAGGTTCTGTTTCTCTCTGATTAACATGTGGTGTCTGTTAGCAAGGGAGTGTTCATCCAAAAGGTCCAGAAGCATGTGCTGTTCCTCAAGCTGTTTGGCATTGGATTTGACTGAGGTACTGCTCCAATCAATGTCACCACAGTCCAGGTCACCTGCCACTATAACATTCTTGTCACCTTTGGGGTAGATTCTGGTGATTGCATGAATTAATTCATTAATAGGTTCTGCTCCTGAATGGGGTGGTATGTAGAAGGAACATATTTACATCGCGGGTTGCTTAGTGACCGCAACTTCTGCTCATATGGATTCAGAATTCAACTCAGGGTTTTCGACCTGTGAGACAATGTATCCATCCTTAGACGCAAGAAAGACTCCACCCCATGGTCTATGCACTCCTTACAAAACACTTCTTTCTGGTAGCATGAAGGGAATATTTCTGTGTTGTACACTTTGTTCGTGATTTTAAATGCACAGCCTATTATGACATCTGGCGTAACGTAGTCTATAATTGTGTCCAGGTGTCGTGGTCTTACTACGCAGCCCATTCACGTTTACTATCATGGTTCTCCAGTTATTACCCTTGGCTGGCAAGACTAATGGACCTTTCCATTTTTAGCTATGCCCCGCCCATCACTAGCTAAGCTCCACACACACCTCGCCGTGTTGGGATTGATCGATCCCCAAATGCTCTAGCTATAAATTTCCTGAAAACTATACAGGGAAGCTGTTGAATATTTTGTAACTAATTTGACTGGGTGCTGTTGCTGCCTACGGTAGCAACAGGGCCCAGTCAAATTAGTTTCAAAATTTTCAACAGAATATTTATTAAATAGTAAAAGCAAACAATTTGTACAACAACGCATAGACCGTCTTCAAATATGCGTTCGTGACATACTTATCGACGTCATTCATTATGATGTCATTGTACGCATCACGCAGTTCATTATGACGTCATATGATACGTGTGTACTCTGGAAAGGTGAATTCGTCAACAGAGTGACTACTTTTGTCTTCTGCCGGTTGAGATTGTTTACTGGCTGATGGATGTACAGTGTGAATGGGGCAGCTAGTTTGTGTAGGATTGAATACTGAAACTGGAGAGCTTAGGTGAGAGTTTGCATTTTCTAACACACTGAAACTGTTTGTTGTATCAAGTTCATATACGTGGAAAAGATGATTATCATAGGTTGGTGTGCCACATTTGTTGCATATTCATGCACCTCTGGATCCTTCATCATCCAGTCTATGATAATCTGCAGTGCGCATATCAAGGCATGACTCGTTGAACCAGACGGAACATTCATCACAAGCGAGGGCCTATGCTGACCAACGAGCTTGAAGTTCGCTGTAGCCACATGAGTATATTGATGATGGGCCTGGATTTGTCTCAATGTCGCCATTGAATATTAAAGTCAGAAGAACTAAGACGGTAGCTGAATATCTCTCTTTAGCAGATGAAACATTATGCAACTTTCTGAGAATAGTCAATAGCGGTGGCTTTGGTGTACTAACAGAGTGGGTTTCATGTAATGCACCTAGTAGTGGTGGCGGTCGAGCTGGTGTTTGATTCACATGTAGTTTGATGAATAATGCTATTAGCAGAATATATAGTACAAACTAATTAGTCATGTTAGGTTAGGTTGTGATGGCGAAATTTTTGTCCATGTTAAGAATGTACAGTTGCATCCCACGCAGAGTGAGTATCAGACCATTTGTACGCTTGAGTTCGATTTTAAAGATATTTCGACAGTTTTAGAATAACACATCAACTTTAGGATCGTATTTTTGACTTCGATTTAAAAAGAAAATTCGAGTTTTAGAAAGGATCTTCAGCTTTAAGTCTATCACAAATTTCGACATCTTTAGGGTGTCACCTTAGCGTTAAGTTCCTCATAAAACATTGGTCTTATTTGCTGTTAAAATTGTTATCAGTAGCGCCATATATTGGTGTTAACACTTAGAATGATGTATCAATTATAAACTGTGTAGTTAACACAATGAGAGGCGTATTTAAACATTAAAACTGAGAGAAAATTTGAGTTAAAAGGTTCAACCTTTCGAGAGATTTTCAAACACGCCAGGCTAGCGTGCATTCACACATAACTACTCAAGATGCTCGATTGTTCATTATCAAACGCAATATTTTTTGCCAGATTTTTGCCACCCGGCCATTTTATTTGGGGGGTTTTAACGTGTATCATGGTACACAAGGCTAGTAGACTAGGCGAGTCTATGCTATTATGGTAGGGGTAGTTTTGGGGGCAGGGTAGCGACAGGGCAGCGACACCTCTGGGTCGGGATATCTATTTGTGAATGATATAGGCCAAACATGTGGAACCCTAGTATACAGTTACACGTTTTCTTGTGCTTAAATCAGTAGTTTCCGAGATGGCCATAGATCCAGATCTGGGCTATTTTATCCTGATCATGGCCAAAAGTCTGGAATTCCTCTTGCACCGTGGGCTTTTTTCTTGTGTCAAAATCTGAGCCAAATCGGAAAAGAAGTTTTTGAAATATGACTCTGGATACGGAGACATCAGCAAGTTAACAAACGAGACCAAAAATGCCACTCAACTGATCCTTAAAGGTCCCGGAAAATGTATATTCGAAAATGCATTTATTCCTCTAAATATATTGGGGCCAGTATTACAAAACACGCTTTATGACGTCATCGGATGAAGGCGGGAAGATGACTGTCGTATGCAACTATGCCTAAAAACACAAGGGTATACGCGTTCAAGCGTGTGTACCACAGGAAGTAATAGAGATATCGCAATAAATTTTGTGTATGCTAATATTCTCAAATTATTTCAAATGTAATCAGTATTTTATAGAAAAACGTCTACAGAATCATGAGATAAGTTGAAATTGTATCTTATATTATAACGCATTTCAGATATAAAAATAATAATAATATCGTATATTTGGAGAAATAAAACCTTGAACTAAAGTGCTGAGATTTCTGGCGGCAATCACAATTCCCCATGAACTAGGAAATTTGAGGATTTTCCGGCAAAAGACTGAATTTTTTTGGCAGATACTTCTGATCAGATGTAACGATTACACCAAATTGTTAACTTATAAATCATATCATACATTATGTTACTCTAACTTTTCTGTTGATTTACTACATATAGTGAGCTTGCAGTTATGGATTAAAATAAAAACACGCGATTTCTACTACATCAAATGTAAACAAAGGCGCACGCCTTCATCCGATAATAAGGCCACAGGCGGGTTTTGCAAAATTAATAACGTCATTCAATCTTAATTTTGCTAATTTCGGAAAACTGAGCTAATTTACACGTAATAACTTTTATAAGTGATTTCTATCATAGTTTCCCTATGCAATTTCGCTAAGTAGGTATGTGGCATTTTAGGGGACCTTTAACCATACAAAAATCATTGTTTAACCAGCCTCTACTCTCCCCCCACAAACTCAACTGAAATAGCAAAGGTCACACACGCTTTCTTTGCTATTCTCTGCATTTAGCACACACGAAACAAATAGAACAATACACATGTACTGCTCCAAGTATTGCCGATACGTCTGCCCATTAACATTATGCATGGACTATTTCACCATAAATATGTGCTTTGCACGCTTCTACATGTATCTACGTTGTCAACCTATGTGCGTGCGTGCGTGCGTGCGTGCGTGCGTGAGTGCGTGCGTGAGTACGTGCGTGCGTGCGTGCGTGCGTGTGTGTGTGTGTGTGACTTGTACATTAAGTCTTTGAACTTTGTGCAAACAAGCACCAGGTCTTCATTACATCTGTTATTTTACTCCACCTCTTGCTGTGAGAAGATTACCACATGGCTGCTTATATTCGACTACATGCTTAGTCTCGAGGAGAGAACCATATTGAAAATTTAGAAAATAAATTGGTATTCCTTACCCTACTGCTGTATGGGTGATCCCATCGAGGCTGGAAATCCATATACAGATACAGATACAGACAGACGCACATACAGACAGAGTCGAATACTCTTCCCTTATAGTCTTGGCCAATTGCCATCTGAATACACTCCAGCCCATACTGAATGGTTTGGCTGCGCCACAGGAAGGAGATCCGCACCTTGTGATTGCATGAAGAGACACAAACATGGAGAAGGATACTCGGATAGCGATAAGCACAGAAAAATACAACAACGGCAATGAGACCAACTATCGTCTCCGCAACTCACCATGTAGCCAAATGCTAGGTGCCGCAGTGTGCAAACATGAGTCTAGGCGGCACACCGCAGCTAACGCAGGGAACACCCATCTGCACCACTGCATTTCCACAAAACAGAGCTAAAGTCTTACATCTAATGTCACTGAAATGTTGACAGGTTCAAGACTTCATTAAGCAATAAGAGTCATATCATTCAAGAACAAACCAGATATCTACAACAAAGAAAGAACTTAAGAATTGGACTGAGCAAGCCATACCATACATCATCATCACCATCATCATCATTTTACGAGGCATAGGCTATTGGCTTGTTATTGTATCCGTGTTTTTTGGTGTAGTATGGCGTGTTCAGTCTAATTCAAACGTTCCTTCCTTGAAGTCGATTTCTAGTTTCTTCTTGAGTGATTTGACTGTTGTTGCTTAAATAAGTCTCCTCGAACCCTTTAGATTTAAGACTTTGACTCTTACCACTCTGATGTCAATATTCTATATAACAAAGAGGCTGGTGTACATTTTCCAACAATTTGGTTGATGATGTTGCTGTCTGCTACAGCAGCGTCCTCCACAAAATTTGCTGAAAAAAATGAAACCAGATCATCTTTTAATTTAATTTCAAAATTTAAAATTCTGACCTCAGAGTGGAAAGAGTTAACACTGATTTGTGGAAATGCTGTGGTGCAAATGTGTGTTCTCGTTAGCTGTTGTGTGCCGCCTAGACTCATGGTTACACCCTGCTGCGCCTAGCATTCGGTTACTTGTTGATTTGTGGAGGCTGTAGTTGGTCTTATTGCTGTTGTTTCAATGGTCTGTGTTTATCGCTATCCCAATCTCCTTCTCTACGCTAGTGTCTCTTCATGCTTGCACAAAATGTGGATATGGAAGAAGATACCTATCTACCGATAATTGAAATCGCTGCAGAGCATTTCTTGCTGATGCACAGGCTACGGCAAGATCAGTCTACTGTATTGGAAGAGTTGCAATATGACTTTGCGATGAGATGGTATGCATATGCCTGTTCAGTCGAATTCAAGTGTTCTTTCCTTGAAGTGGATATCTAGTTTGTCTTGAATAGTTCAACTGTTGTTGCTTCGACTATTGTAGCTGGTAGAGAATTCCACTGTGGTACCACTCTATTAGTGAAAAAGTGCTTGCGAATATCTGTGTTGCTGCGTTTTATGTTGCACTTGAACATATGATCTCTGGTCTGTGTAGTACTGGATGGTTCGAAAAAGTAGTCCTTATCAATGGTATATAGATCCATGATGAGCTTGAATGTTTCAATTAAATCTCCTCTAAACCGTCTATATTTCAGTGACGCCAGATTTAGGGTTTCAAGTCTTTCCGTGAAGCTATACTCTCTGATTTGCGGGACAAGTTTTGTTGCTCGTTGTTGGACTCTTTGTAATAGCTGTGATTGCCTTTTCAAAACGTGGTGACAATGCCGATTGCAGTATTCGAGAGTAGGTCTCACTAGAGACTTGTATAAGAGCATGTGTAGCTTGCAGGGTAGTGTCGGGCCATTCCGGTGTATCATGTCGACTCGCCACGCCGCAAGTGCACGACGAATGATGATGCTGGTTAGTATCCAGTCTTGGGGTAACGGACCTTGTACGAGACTGCCCTGCGGGTAACAAAAACTGGCTGCTAAGCCCGGTGGAACTCAATCGTTCCGGTGGGGCCGTGCGACCATCGTCGCGAACATTAAACACAACTGTCTCATCCCAAGAATTTGTGTCACCAATATGCCTGTCCATAGCAATTTCGTGATCTATGGACTTACAAGATTTGATTTTGGTGACCTAAAAATATAAGTCTATACAATGATTTTACCTAAACAATTGTAAATATGCTAGATAAAACTAAAATAAGAGCATACGAAAATACGAGACATAGAGACAGGTAGATGAACTTTTAAACATGGGGCTCCCGGAGGTACCGCACAGACTTGTAGGTCCGCAGAGGTATCCCCACACGGGAGGCTCCCATACACGAGACTTAGCTAATTAACTTAATATAAGTTATTATACCTCTAAGCTGAAAGGAAGAAGATTATCTCAGACGAAAAGTTATGTGCCTCACACAGGCACTACTCCTAGTGCTAGTTTGGGTGAGGAGTATTATCCTCGCGTGGACCGTCGTCGCTGAATCCTTGCAAAAGGCAAGTGCCTCACGTGGGCCTCCGTCTCGGGAAGGTGTCGCCACTGCTTAAAGCGGGAGAAGAGTAGTAGGCAAAAATGGGCCCACTCTAATATTTCAACCAAAAATGTTTGAGAAAGAAAAGACAATACCTAGTGAGATTATGACTATAGGGTTGCGTGCTGTTTTACGTGAAGACGGGACGAGCGATTCCCGATGGATTCCCTCATCACTGTCTTATGTGATTCTTAGTATGCTGAATTAGTAGTTACCGCTTTATTTATGCGGGCCTTCTGCTTTGCTTAATTAGCTGTTAGTTGTTTTGAAAACGAGAACTATTTTTGGCCGCAAATGGCTGGTATCTACCTAGCTATTAGACACGGCTGTCACTGAGAACAGATGCCCTAAGACATCAATACTGAAAACAGCGCTCATACATGTTACTTAGTAAGATCTCCGAACTGGATAAGAATCTGGACATCCGACTCCGTAACCACATAAAACGTTACAAGACATAGGTTACTTTTCATGAAAGCATTATTAGACGACTGTTCTATCGTTATGGTGGGGTGAGAGAGACGAATACCCACCGCAAATGTCCTTCCCGCAAGGGCGTGGCAGATCTAAATATCATGCCCAGACATTATTACGGAATTTGGTGGGGATACGCATCTCGCCCATCACCGGGTCCTATGGAACTAACTGTTTAACCTGTCGTTAGGTTTATATACAAGTCGCCCTGTTTTGCACTGCGGTGTTGGAGGTTGGTTCAGTAAATAAAATAATAATTAATATATGTTTTCGCAGTGCTTTCCTACATTGGCTAAAGTGCTAACTACTAAGTATCCAAAGATACAAGGGGAATGTATGTGATACCACACGCTAGCCATCACCGCTCGGAAACCCCAACAGTTTCCTAGAGTCGGATCAGCCCATGGTGCGGATGGGGACATCCAAACAGTTAAGAAGCCACAAGGCTGAGTGGAGCATGAAGAGAGACAAAATCCTGGAGTTATGAGTCTTACCGGAGTGCGGGGCTAGATTATCACAGTGCCGGAAGAGAAGAGTATATTACCGAGTTGGTAATAAAGAAAGTGTCTCTAATAATTTTGAACCTATCCTATCAAGCTGAATAGAAAAGGTTTAGTCGGTAGCATGCCAGGCTAAACAGAGTTATAGCACGGACAGCAAATCTCAGTGAAAAATCTAACTGTGATCTCAGTGATCTCAGCGAAAGATCTTGTGATCTAACCAGAACAATTAATACGGCATTAAATGACCAGAAGTATATATCTTAATACAGGGTAACGAACCTACTCCGGTGCGGTTAGTAAAACACCTTACAGGAAATGAAAATAACTATAAACAAATACAGAAATTATAACTAGCGGTCCTAAGACCGTTACGGTACCTTTTAGTCATTGGGACCGTTCTTACGGATACAATATAACTAACGAAATACATATAGAGAAATATGTGAAGTATAGTTACTTGAATCCTCGGTAGTCATTCTTAAGTTAGGCTACCGTATTACTGAAATTGATATGTCATTCCGTAGTGGACGTGCGTTGATGCATTCTCAGGAGGCTGGAAAGTTCCCGCAGGTTGGTTCGCGCAAGCTGCTTTCCGCAAACAAGATTCTTGCAAGAACACTCATGGTGGGAATACATCGCTCAGCACTGTAAGCCTAATAGGATGTCTAACAAGCAGTCAGCAAAAGATACGATAGTACTACTGTGGTGAAGAATGCTCCCGTGCACCAATGGCATGGATGGAAATTGTAAACAACCCGATCACAAGCGGGGGTTGTCAGATGCGAATGAAGATACAAAGCAAATCTTAATGGTGCAGTGTACGTCAGCCAGCTCTGAAGACGCACCGGGCAGAGTTCACTTGCTGCGGTCGAAAGTCAGAAGAACCTACACGATATTAGTGCGGTGACAGTTGAAATACCACTTTTAGGCATCATCCATCAAAGAACATCCTGCCTCTACATCTTTAGACTCACATATTCAGGCCATAAAGGCATCACCGCAAATTTGTGTTCTGAGGTAGATATTGATATTCGTGAACAGCAATCAGAAAGTTCCAAATTACTCCCGTAAGTAGGGAGTTACAAAATTGTTTTAGTGTGGTGGGTTGGGCAACTGCCAGCCACATGAGAAAAAACCGACACAAAGCGAAGTAATACGCATATTGTCAGTCGCGCTGATAGTAGCTGGTACAGATTCAACTTGTTCGGTCCTTGGCTGAGGATGCTCTCGATCTCTGGATCGTGTCTCCTTTTATACTCCTCGTGACGTCACAGGCGCAGGCTCCAACCAATCATCGTTCGAGCAACAGCCAATCAGCGCGTAGCTAATAGCAGCGCAGTCGAATGTTCTAGAACATTCTAGAAGTTCTGCGTCCACGTGGTCATGATGTCACACCAATATTTTGAAGATAATTAAGAAGGGTTTTCCGTGGATAACTCAGCCATCTCTTAACCGATTTTGAAATGGTTTACAGATTTAAAAAGCCCGTTGAATTCTGGTCTTGATTAATGCCAGATTCAACGGGAACAGGCAATCAATAAGGATTACAGGGTGTGATCTCGGTATACTAAAAGCGCCATCCTATCTTGGTCGTAAACTATGTGCTCCATCAAAAATAGTATCTAGGCGCGCGCATGCGCATTATGCGCATTAACGAACTTAGTCGTTTTCGCAATGCGATCTCTCTCATAGGCCCATATACGCTTATGGCTCTACCCAGGGTGTGTGTTCAGGGAACGAATCCAGGATGGGCGGCACATACCAAGATTAGCTGGTACAGCTGGTACCCGACCGGTCGATCCGAACTACACATGAAAGTAGATGGGCCTATTTTGATAACGGTTCTTTTGATTAATCCTATTGTGCTGTTTGCCTTGGATACACTATTACCTATATGAATATGAAAAGAGAGGTTTCGATCAATATTCACTCTCTGATTATGATACAAGGTGCATATCTGGCGTATATGTCATATACTATATAGTTTGTTGGTTATTCCTGCCGCAATGTAGAACATGGGTTTTACCTGTCTTGAAAGATAGCCATGTATGTGGCCACTTAATACTTTGTCTATGTTGTCTTGGATCTTGGTAGCTTGGTTGCCATATATTTTTGTCTCATCTGCAAATATTTTGCAGTGGCAGGTTATTAGGTCTGTTAGATCATTTATGTATATCAGAAAGAGAATAGGTACCAGGACACTTCCTTGTGACAGGCCGCTTGTTACGTTTATCCAGTATGATGTTGCATCATTGATCCTTACTCTCTGTCCTCCATTACATAGGTAGTTTCCCATCCATTTTACTAGATTGCCACCTATACCATAGCTTCTGAGTTGTGTTTGGAGTCGTTGATGTGGTACAGTATAGAATGCTTTTTGGAAGTCTAGGTATACTGCATCTACAGGTTCGTTTGAATCAATGTTGGTTGTTATATCTTCGAGCTACTCTAGTAGTTGAGTTTTACATGATCTATTATGTCGGAATCCATGCTGGCATTTGGTAAATTGATTGACTGTTTCCAGAAAGTCTGCTATGCTCTCCCTTATGAATGCCTCCAGGACCTTACAAAAGGTGGAGGTAAGATTGATTGGGCTGTAGTTACTTGGGTCGTTTTTGGATCCTTTTTTGTGTACATTTGTCATTTTCCATATCTTAGGTAATACGCCTTCTTCTAGAGACTTGTTAAAATTATGCATAGTGGTTCACTAATTTCTTTAACAGTTTCCTTTAATAATCTCACTGGGATTTCATCAGGGCCATTGCTTTTATTGGGGTTGAGTGTTTTCAATTTGTTTTCCATGTTATTATTATGTCCTTTAATACAATACCATTGTTTCTGGTGCTAATGATTGATGTATATATTGTAGCGAAACTGAGGGAGGGGGCCATAATGCTCTGCTGGTGATGGTGTGATGCTAATTTGGTGTAAGCGTTACACATTCTAGGTCGCGGCTTGCCAATCTTTGTGTTGCCACCCGGAGTTTTCTTTGGCAAAGTTAAAGCTGAAGGCTGAAAAGTGAACTCGGGTAGTGGTGCTATCAACGTTGAAATGCAGACCGGTTTTGGCGATCTCATCAGGAAAGATGGCGACTTGTCAGGCTCTTGGGTGTGCGTGTGCGTGTGCGTGCGCGTGTGTGCGCGCGTGTGCGTGCGCGTGTGCGTGTGCGTGTGCGTGTGTGTGTGGGGGGGGGGAGAGTTTGGTGTGTGCGTGCGTGAGTGCGTGCGTGCGTGCGTGTGTGTGTGTGTGTGATGCACCCCAATTTGCCCCGTCTCCTCCCACCACCCCTACAGTTATTTTCCCTTCTTTGGAAATCTATCTCGACAGATCGCCCATCACACCAGCCAGTTGTTCCATCTCATGAACAACATTGTTCCTGCCCCCAGGACTACAGGAGTTCTCATATCGCTGTATTCCATGCAAAGCTCAAGCGCTTGATGTGCTTGAATGATCCAATGACTACAAGAGGACAGGCCACACTGTGGGTCAGATGACACTGAAAAGGGTGAAGTACAGGTTAGAGGTGCAGGCCGTGCAAGTGCTGAGGTTGTTAGACTGCAAAAGGCCGTGGTGGCACCAGATTCCTAATGTGTTTACTAAAGACTTGTGCCTAGTCTGCTAATTCGAAAAGAAGAACAGAAGAAATGCTTTGCTACAAGGATAAGCAAAGATAGATAACGGCAAATTGGTTGAACACTGGGATCGTGCAAACTTCTTAGTCTACCCAAGGAATCCTCAGTTAGCAAACAACTTGTCGCACTCTAAGATTTTTATCGACCAAATAACGAAATAACTAGCGTCATTCCTTACTCCAAATGCTTAGCCAGTGGTTAAACTTATCCAACTAGCGTGTAGTGTAAAGTGTGCAGTTGCATCGAGGACAACTTATATTATAATTGTCAATTGAAAATTGACCGGATGATTTTCATAAAACTTGGTATATATTGAATTTAAGTGTCAACTAAGCAGCCCTAAACATTAGCTAGCCCAGAGACTAAGTTTGAATAATAAAGAAGCTGGCAATGGTTAACGATGCTCAGATGTTGTACCATAAAATATAGCGATTGAGCACACTATCTGGCAACAAAGCCTATATGGCTATTTTGGCAATGTTGTGCTGGTAACAATCTGGCAACAGTTAACATGATCAGGTTTTGTCCCATAAAAACGACAGCGATCGGGCAACAACACGCCAATATAAATTCCATCCAACTTAAATATTTGCTAACTGAGATTGATAATCAACAAATACTAAGAAAGAACTCGGACACCATCTAGAAGTACGTTGAATAACCTGTTCAAGAAAAGGATCTTGTGCCGCTTATTGGACAAATATCAAGATGCTTCCACCTAAAGGTTATTCCAAGAACAATATAAGTAAATGGGCTGGGACGTCTATTGACTAAATTCTGAGACAGCCAGCAAATAAGCTCATGTATAAAGGCGTAAGAACGATCGCATCAAAATTTGGTAGTCAGGAACTGAAAGAGCCTAGCTCACCTTTCTATTGAAAGTAGAGTAACCGCTCTGGCAACCGGGCGAGTATGGATGAACTTAATTGAATGACCTTGACATTTGGTCTATAAACATGTCCGAGTTTCTGGACTGAATTTAGCTTATTTGAACTGTTTGAAATCATGGGCAACGGAGATTAAGTTTAAGTTTAAATCGATCAAGTAAAATTAAAGTTTACACTGCCCTGTGTTAAGGATGACCCGTCCTTTCCCCGTAATGCTACACTTGGTTTATGTGAAACAGGATTAGTCAATTTAGATTCAGGATGCGATTGTGCCAAAAGATTAAATCTAGTACGACTTAAAGAATGATTTAGAAAAATAGTAATTAGATTACTTGCATCCCAAAACTGGAACAAAATCTGGTTCACCTATCCTACCCTAACCAGAAGTGAGTCCGAACGTACTAGATAATTAATCGATTCAGAAAGGATATTACGTCACAAGTGCCCGAACTGTTGCTAAGGCTGGCAGGCTCCTTTTAGCATCAGCACGGCACTTTACAGATGGTTATGGCACAATAAATAAGACTGAAAAATATATCTTAGGTGTAGCGTAAAAAATAGTCAGTAATTCATCTGCATATCCTAATGTTAACGAGTGTGCCTACGTGATGTGACTAAAATTCAGTTTTATTCTGGATAAATCAGTACAGATATTTACCTGCTATTAAGCAGGGAAAAGATGCCTCCTAGTTCTCGGCCTCTTGTGTTCCGGGTTCGTGTCCTCAAGCTAACATTTAACTCTGAATGAAATAACTGAATTAGTCACAAATTAAGAAACATATGCACAGTACAATCGACTATGGATTAACCAGTTAGGTCGGGAAAAACTATTACAAGTGTTAACACCAGGTAAAATGCCTTTCACGTTAGACGTGTACGGTAAAAATTAATATGGCAAGAGCACACAAATTATAACTGGCTTCAAATTATTCCAAGTCGCTACATTAAGCGAAACACTGTCGGAAAACTATGTTCTTTCTACCAGAACTTCAAAAAACTTTGACCTACAGCTATCAAAATTTTAGAAGTTAGCAAGAGACCACATAAGCGGGGCACAGATATTGTTGACGTGTCTACGTTTGAGCACAGACGCAAAGAGTAGGAAAATCTGAGAAGACTGTAGTTTTATGAAAATGTTTCAAAAGGAAAAACATGCACAAAATACATGCTATCAGATCAGCAGGTCTGCCTGAGCGTAACTCCAATTTGACATGCTCCCATATTACCTCTGAATGTTGTCAAACATTCTGTTCAAGACAGCATCTGTCAAATAATGGCAAAAAATCATTGCAATGCCCATTACAACAACTTTCAGCAACATCATTTGAAGAAAATCAGACACATTCCAAGACATCAGCATCTTGACCAGAATCTCTAAACAGGTTATCAAAAACAGGAGGGTTAACATGACGGGCTAGCTGCTAATTGTTATGCAGATCTGAAACATAACAAAAGCTGTACCAGTGAAAATATGTGTTCGTCTCCTTGATCTTGATCTTGATCTTGATTAGTTATGGCGAAACATCTAATGGACATTATTTTTGCTGCGCATTCATCAAGTAGCTAGTTTAGACATGTTTTTGGCCTCTGATTAATTCAGTAAATTTATTTGTAGGATTTGCAGAATGTTCTGAACTGCTTACAAGAGCCTGTGATAGTTTGTTCCAATCCCTTGTCGTACTGGGAATAGAGCCGAATTTAAAGACGTCAGTTCTTGCATAAATTTGGTTGAAGTGGCTGCTGTGCATGTTTTTGGTATGGTATTCCGAATTGGAGTCTGTAGACTGTCTAATGATATCTTTGCTTGTTGCTGTAGACCTTTGTAGAACACAATAAGGTGGTTTCGTTTCCTTTTGTCTGACAATTGTGGGAGTTTTAGGGTTTCCATTATATTTGTCATACTGCCTGGTCCGTAGCAATAGTTTGAGGTCATAAATCTAGCTGCATGTTTTTTGCACATGTTCTAGATTGTCCTGAAGAGTTATCTGATGAGGGTCCTAACGTGTACTTGTATATTCCAGAACTGGTCTAATCAGTCCAACGTATGCTTGAAGTCTGATTTATTGGGAACAGAATGATACATTTCTCCACAATAGTCCTAAGGTTTTGTACGATTTGCTGCAGATCTCAGTGATGTGTTTGTTCAAGCTTAGGTTATTGGTGATGTTGACGCCAAAGTACCTTATGTCCTTACTGATGAAACAAAACTTAAACTGATTCCTTTTTAATGTGCACTCGGATTTGATGGTTTGCTTTTTTTCTGGTTAGGTTCTCCGTGTTGCATTTTGCTGGTTCGAAGCACATTCCCCAAGTGGTAGCCAAGTTATCTAACATGTTTATGGCTTTTTGGAGTGGCTCACAGTCATTGGGGTCATGAATTTCCCGATAACATATGCAATCAATTAGCGAATAGCCTAATCTCTGAGGAATTGTCCTGGACTATATGTGGACTGAAAACAGTAACGGGCCTAGAATGGTCAGCAACGTTTGATGTGGCACCATTGACTACTGTGCACTGTTTGCAACCTGTTAAGAATGAGTTAATCCAATTTAGCATGTTTAGTATGTTTTTTGACACACCATATTTGTGCAATTTAGAGTTCAATGATTCATGTGGGACAGTATCAAAAGCCTTTTCAAAGTCGAGAATAAAAATGTCGACTTGTTTCTGTTTATCAAAGGATGAAGCCCAATCAAAATTATTACATTAATTAGTTGAATTTCACAATTGTCTGTGAGTTAGGATGTTATTTTGTTCGAAATGGTTAATTAAATTAGAACAGATGATGTGTTCCAACATCTTACAGAAAATGCATGTGAAGGAAACTGTTCTGTAGTTACTTGGTAAGGACTGGTTGCTTTTTTTTATATAAAGGACAAATGTTTGCCGATTTCCATTCAGCCAGGATAACTCCTTTGTTTAAGGACTATTGGAAAGAATTTGATAGTATGTCTGACATTTCTATTGACTGTTCTTTGAGTATTCGCGGATGTATTTTGTCCATGACTAGCTATATGGCAACCACTCCTCCAACGAATGCATTCCATACAAAATGTGGTCAGCTACCTGTGTTCGGCTGTCCAGTACTTATAACAGACCTTGATCCAGCTGCACTGTCGAACTCCATGATGTTAATTTCTTGAAATGTGACATGCAAATGCTGATTAAGAAGAATCTCCCTCCCTTTAAGGAGAACCGCCGAGTTCCATGATTTGGTTCAAAACTCACAATCCGATTGAATTGAAAGTTGCCACAACTGACAAAACTCGATCCGACTGACATGTTTGTTTCAATATATATCAAAAACACTGTGGCAATATGGCTTATGCCTCGTAAAATGATAATGATCATGATGATGATTATGATGATGATTGTGAAGATGATGATCTCGCGAGTCATGAATTGGAACATATGTTCACATTACAAATCACTGGAACTCCCTAAACGAAGACGTCGTACATGCCCCGTTCTTAGACTGTATCAAGAATCGCCTTGACAAACAGTAATCACACCTGCTGTACAGCACAGATCTCCAGAAATCCTACTAGCCATTATCTTGCCTCCACACTATTCACACTCAGAAACTGTTTACTGAATGGCAGACTGGTAGGGATTGTCCTGTCAGTCTGTGCTGATTCCACAAAGACCTGGCAGGCCAATTATTTCATTGTACTTCCATTATTATTGTAAATAAGCTTCATATCCCTCCATCTGGTTTTGGTAGGGACTGTCCTATCGTTCCACACCTAGTGCTCGCAAGAACTTTTGTTAGTGCAACATGTTGTAAAGAAACCTGCACTTTGTCCAAAATCATATTGTATATAGAGACTCAAATTACATTATGTCATTCAATCACTAATCACAGTAAAAATCCTTTCGACCACTTCCGTTTTCCACCCCTATCTCTCCATAATGTAGATAGTATGGATCCCTTGATACAGCCTTTAATGAAATAATAATGAATGAGGAAAACAGAACTGACGCTGTTTGTTTTATACTGGCTTGGCAGCGTCTTATAATCCATGTGTTGTTGTTACCCCTATATGAACACCTACGTTAAATATGACAATCATGAAATGAGCCTAGTGGGGATTGTCCTGCCAGCCTGCCTCATTTCTTTCTAACGTATATCAGTTTAAATTTCCATGATACACCAGTGTTAATTATGAAAGATACCCCTGTAAATATCTAGAACTAACTGTAAATAACAGTTTATGACTTGGTAGGTCTTGTCCTATCGGTCATTAACGTTTGTGCTTTTAACGTGTGTGCTTCCATCTAACCTGTCAGAACTGTTTGGCTTGAAAAGCCTTTAGACCGATAAAATGTTACATACACCTCAACCGTCGTACATGACGCAACTATTGGCATATCTAGAGATCATAATGGAAAAGGTAGATAAAAATTAACCAGTCGATGTGGTATACCTTGATTTCAAAAAATCATTCGGCACAGTCCCACATGTAAGACTCTTGAAGAAGCTCAAGGCATATGGCATTGGGAAAAAGATAGTCAAATGGACAGATAATTTCTTGACCAATCGTAAACGACAGGTATGTGTCAATGAGGCAATGTCAGACAGGAAGGAGGTGTCAAGTGGTGTACCACAAGAAAGTGTGCTAGGACCTGTACTTTTCCTAATTTTTATTAATGACCTACTGGACACACACGAATGTGTATGCAAGATATTTGCTGATGACACAAAACTAATAGACAACCCATTCAGTGTCAGCCTGCAATTCAACATCAACAAAACCTGCAAATGGTCAGCAGACTGACAATTACACTTTAACTCTACAAAAATACATGTACTCCACTTGGGCAGAAACAACCCAAAGAAACAATACTTCATGACAGACACCTATAGTATCAACTGAAAATGAAAAAGACCTAGGTGTGCATATTGACGACAGTCGTTCTTTCGATGTTCATATCAATGCTGTAGTATATAAAGCAAACAGTATACTGGGAGTGATCAGAAGGGCATTTACATACATGGACAGATTCGTGCTTACTACTCTCTTCAAAACCATGGTAAGACTGGTCCTCGAGTATTGTAATACCATATGGTCAAGCCCACCTAAGGCACCAGTCAAAGAAAATCGAGTGTGCAATGCAGGGAAACAAAATTGGTTCATCAACTGCAGAGAAAGACTAACGTCACTAAACAGGATGTCGCTAAAGTACTGTCAGTTTCATGGAGATCTAATCCAAGTGTATAAAGTCTGTCATGGCTACTATAACATCAAAGTAGAAAATATACTAAGAAAGTCTGATGTGAAAACAACCCGAGGTCATAATTACAAACTGAAAATGGAGCAGTTGAACAAGGACATTCGAAAACACTTCTTTTCAAACAGAGTGATTCAAAGTTGGAATTCCTTACCTGGCGACACTGTCAATGGCAAGAACGGTGAGGTTTTCAAAGTAAAACTGGACCAGAAATTTCACAGCGTAATGTATACTTATGATTAGGAGACAACAAACTAAATCCAACAAGGGATGACATATACAAAAACCACTGAAGACACGAACACTTTAAATTTACACTATAGCTTAGTCGGAGGATGTACAGCTGATTCTTAAGTGTAGGTGGTACACCGCAGCTAATGCTTGGATCAGTGGTCCGAAACTATAGGTGGCACACCGCAGTTAATGGTTCCAAGACCATTGTACATCCTCAAACACTTATGTAAAGAATCTAACAGGAAGGAAATTATCTAAATTGCAAGAAGAAACGAAACAGCAGCTTTAAAACAAATGCAAAAATTTACATTGAAACAACCACAAGCCCTAGTCATCATCATCATCATCATCATCATCATCATCATCATCATCATCATTTTACGAGGCATAGGCCATTGGCTTGTTATTGCCTCTGTATTTTTTATTTTAGTATGGCTTGCTCAGTTCGATTTGTTCTTTGAAATAGATCTATCTATTTTGTTCTTGAATAATTAGGCCATTGTCACTTAATTAAGACTCCACGAAACCGTCAGTATATCAGTGATAATAGATTTAAAACTTTAGCTCTATTTTGGGAAATGCTGTGATGCAGATGGGTGTTCCCCGATGTGTCACCTACACTCGTGTTCACACCATGCTGCGCCTTACAGTTGTTTGCATGCTCACTTATATATTGTTTATATCTTGTAAATAATGTAAATAATTGTACGAAAGCCAAATTTTTTTAACTCGACTGCAAAACCACAAAGAAGTCTTAAAATTAGCAAGTTAATAGCGGGACGGTACAAGCCTTAGGCTTATGTCCCGAGACCATGATGATGATGATTATGATGAAGTGAGGGATATACTAGGTGAAGTCTGGTTTCGATTTCCTAACTGTTAAAAAGTATTTTTCAGGATTTTTTGTCAAAGTTTGCGCTGCTTGAGACTGTTAGGTTTACATATTATATACACGTTAGGGTTGGTTATCATTTGCACTTAGCCTACGTATTACTGTCCAATACCAGTAAGCATTTTTGCAATCAGTTCATAAATGTACACAAAACCAGTTTTCGCACCACGCAATCTCTCTTCTACCCCCCCCCCCCCCATCTCTTTCTCGCTCTCTCTCAATCCATTTAACAGTGATCTGCTGGTGAAAGGATTAATTATGGCTATAGGGCATATGCTCAATAGCTTTTAATCCTTTAGCCCTGGGTGAAAATAATGCCCTTTCAGTTTGGATTCATATCCATAACTAATCAAGATGATCAAATTTATTCATAAAAAGAATTGGTAATTTAACCAGTTATTCCAGTGATCAATTTTCTTCTCTTGGTCTGCGAATGAACATTTTTTATTATCGCTACATAAGCGATTTTTGGCCAGCTTGTGTGTTAAAGAGAGGGAGCTGAGCGTCGAGGGTCAGTGTTCATTCTAGGAGGGGCCATGGGGTCATAGTCCCTTGTTATTTTGAAATGACCCACATTTTTTTCTATTAAGGGTTAATTGTCCCCATATTTTTCTGGATATTCAAATGTAAAATAACGCAACTCTCAAACTTAAATCGGCTATGACAAATTTTTGGAATTGTGAAATATTGTGTTGAATATTTTGAAACTAATTTGAATGGAAGCTGTTGCTGCCAGTATGGATGATTTGAAATTGAGATACTAAGATGTAAATGATGAAAGTGTTAATCAGATTGGTCAGACTTGTAAGAAAGCATCAAATGTGAATATATATTTCTCTAACAGTCCTATGTTTCTTCTAAGTTGTGGGTTGATTCAGAGCCTCTGTCCCTCATATTAGTCTAAGGTCCCAACTTTTTGGTTGGGTATGGTCTTTGGGCCTCACTATTCAAGATCCTAGAATGAACACTGGAGCCTCTTATATCGCTTGGTAAATATTTAACGACAAATTTGATGGAAGTTAAAATTAGTTTCAATTGAAATGTTCAAATGTATATTTGATCGATGGTGAAGAATGTGTTATTTAAAATGTGTGCGCTTAACCTACTGATCAGCATGTACTCTGTAGCCCTTTAAGCCTTGAAATGCTCGGTTATCGAGGCTCGGTTATCAAACCAGTGATCCCAGTGGTAAATTTGATAAATTTGGACTGATATGAGAGTTAACTGTCTCGTTGCTGCAAGCCACCAGACAATAATTTCAATGAGAAAAACCTTGGCTTGATAAATATTTTGAAAACAATTTGACTGAAAGTTGTTGGTGGCTTGGCTTTTCATGTTTTCATTAATGTTTTCAAAATATTTAAGTCCAGAGATACAACCCATGGAATATGTTGTCTGCAAAAACTCAGACAGTTAAAGGGTTAATAGATGTATCCATTTCTAACTATGGCCCGCCCATTTCTAGCTATACCCCGCCCATTTCTAACTATACCCCGCCCATTTCTAGCTAAGCGCCACCCATGTTTTGTACGTGTTGTAATCTATTAACTTGAATTCTTAGCATCTCATTTTAAATGTTATTATACAGGTAAACTGTTGAATATTTTGAAACTACTCTGATTGTACCCAGTCAAATTAGTTTCAAAATGTTGATTAAATAGTAAATCCATCAAAGATATACAATTTGTACAAGCGACAGAATTTTGCCGCTCATGATGGAGTTATAATTCTCTTTGAATTTTGGTTGTAATTTCAACCTACATGTGACATAATTGATTATGATGTAATATACTTGAGTGACAGATCAGATCCATCCATTGTCAAGAAAATCTCACTGTTACTGAATGTCCATTTGAATGAATGAATCCAGTTTTAGCTATGCCCCTATCTAGCTAAGCTACACACACACTTTACCCGTATTGGCATCGATCGATCCCTGAACTTTCAATTTACAGAAAACTATGCAGGTAAGCTGTTGAATATTTTGAAACTAATTTGACTGGGTGCTGTTGTTACCTATATGGCAGCAACACAGTCGAGTTAGTTTCAAAATATTCAACAGCATCTTTATTAAATAGGAAAGACATACAATTCGTACAACAATGCTTATTCCATCATAAGTAAAGTGCCCGTGACATTATCTATGTCATTCATGACTTCACATAGTTGATTATGATGTCATAAGATTGATGGATAAACTGGAAAGGGCCTAGGGAATTATTGCTCTGTTATCAAGCCAGTCATTCCATTGTTCAATTTCCAAAAATATTTGGCTCTTTGTCTGCAATGGACATTTCTCAAGACCATAACAGAAACTGTTTTTGGGCACTATGGTTATCCCATTAATCCTAAAAGATGTCATTGTCTCAGTTTTAGGACACCTATATAGGAAAGCGCTTAAATATTTTAAAACTAATTTGACTGGAACCAGTCCGAAGGAAGGGTTAGTAAGGAATTATATTAATTTACAACCTTTGAAATATGTATTTTATTGAATCCAGTGAGTCGGTGAACTTGTACAATTAATGAATATCATAATGAATTAAACACACAGGTATTTACAAACAACAATGCTGTTCTATTTATAGTAACTTGTCAATCATACAGTCATATCATGTGATAACAATGAACATGCGAGGATATGAACTTTGTAGTTGAGGTCACAACTACTATAAGTTAACACTTTAACACTCAAATCAGCCAAAAACGGCTTTTGCAGTGGTCTTGAGAAATGTCCATTTGCAGACCAAGAGAAGACCATTTTTGAAAACTGATCACTGGAATGACTGGCTCGATAACCGAGTCAGACATTCCAGTGATAAATTTTCAAAAATAATCTCGGTCTGCAAATGGACATTTTCTATGAGAAAATGAAAGTTTTCTTTAAAAAATTTAAGGGTTAATTGTTTTGTCTGTTAGTCGGTCTGTTAAATTTTTTACATCACTGACAGACACCTAAGATGCAACTATAGTGCATCTGCACTTGTTTTTTAGCTGCAACTGGCATATATAGTATAAGTCAGTCTGTCTGTCTGTCAAATTTTTGACATAGGTGACAAAGTCGCAAACATAGGGTGTTAACATTTATTAACCCTTTCACTGACAAATCCCTGAAAAAGTGTTTTTCTTTGATTCATAACATATTCCGTTGAATATTTTGAAGTTAATATGACTGGAAGCCTTCCAATCATAGTAATTTCAAAATGTTCAACAGCTTTATTGTATTATTGTCTTGAAATTGAGATATGAGGACTTCATCAATGAAAGGGTTAACATTCTGAATCAGTTATTCTTTTAACCCTTTAACACTCATGTCAGACAAAAATTACTTCTGCAGTTTTATTAAGAAATGTCCATTTGCAGATCAAGAGATTATTTTTTGGAAAAATTACGGCTGAAATACCAGTCATTCCAGTGGTAAATTTTCAAAAATAGTCCTCTTGGCCTGCAAATGAACATTTTCTATGAGAAAATTGGAACTTTCTTGCACAAATTTGAGGGTTAAAATGTTAATGTCAAGATTCATCATGTGAATAAAGAAATTACAACCCAAGAGAAGACGATTTTTGGCATTTTACAACTGGGATTCCTGGCAAAGTTATTGAGCCTAGAATTCTAGTTATAAATTTTTTAATATTCTCTTACTTCTCAAAACCTCTACAGAAGCCATTGTTGCTGGCTTGATAATTAACCATTTAATAGTTAAATTTTAGTCAAGAAAAATTAAATATTTACTTAATAGTGAGTGTTCATTTGCAAACCAAGAGAAGACTGTCTTTGAAAGTTTACCAAATTAATGAGCTTGAATTTCAGTGGTGAATTTCTTTTAAATGTTCTCTTGGCTGGCAACAGGTCTTTCCTCATGGCTGGTTTAGCTGCTAAGGCCAGTTTTGGGAGACTTGACTAAAGGATTAGATCTTTAGAACTATGGTACCTGAGGCTGTCTTCACAAAGGGTTCTTAATCCTAAATAGGGTGTATGTATGTCCAAAAAAACTCCCAAGTCTGTATTCACCTACAGCATATTAATAGATGAATATTTAGTAATTATAACATAGTCCAGTGTTCTAAATGGGTGGGAGCAGTTATGAATAAAGCCTCTGTTCTTGTTATATCTTCATTTCACGAAGGTTTGTACTTTGTACACAAGTGTGGAAAGTCTGGCAAATCTGGAGACGTGTACATGCATTTGCAGGCCTTGAAAAATATCGAAAATTCAACATTTTCCGCTAAAGGGTTAGAAAAAGTATGGAAAAGTTAAATATTAACACTGATTGGAGACATCATAAAATGGGTATGGAATTTTTATACGCCTGCATAAGTGAGGTCGTATTATGTGATGGCGCTCACCGTCCATCCATCCGTCCGTCTGATTTCTTGTTCAGATCTCGAACAGTTTTGAACCTACACTCATAATTTTTTTTCAGCAGATGTGTTAGGGATAAACGAAGTCTCATTTATCAAAGACAAACTGTTCACATTTAGCATTCCTCAAACAAATATACCTACGGGTTTATGTTGAGTTTCACTAAAATTCTTGTTTATTTACCTGTGGAAAGGTTATAGAAATCGTATAGAATTTAATTTTGCAGACAGTTTATGAAACCTGGCTTTTTATTTTGGTGGCCCTTGAGAGAGTTCAGCTTTCAGAGGAGGAAAAATTATGCACATCATATATTTTTTTATGATTTTCCGTATAAAATCTGATAATGCACATGAACTAGTAGGTTGGATACAAAACATGTGCAGTCTGACCTAAATCACATGCTGTAATTTGGGCTAGCTGATTGATGGTTATATAAAATGTTGTATACAACTTGTTGGGTGAAAAAGATGGATGAACACAGTGTTGTTTATAATATAACTTGTTACCATTAAAATATTGTAAAATTAAATAAATTTTGGGACAAATTTGTCCAATACCCGATATATTTTTCAGTCAGACTGAGTGAGGTAAAAAATATTTATTTTGGAAACAATTGCTAAAGTTTGTTGCTTATGTGCTTTAGCTTATGACCCCAAAATTGTGATAAGATTGGAAAAGATCCTTCCAGTAGTTATTTAAAGGAACGAGAAGAAGAATCACTTCATGCTCACCTTGTATCTAGCGACACAGGTAATAATTTCAATCTTAGATAAGAAGACGTTTCATTTGTCACAATATATTGATGCATATTGGTCAGACATCTTCGTAGTTAATCACTATAGTGATTAAAAAAAATTATATATATAATAAAATGGTAAACCCATTAGGTAAGAAAATTATCAGAATTGATATGAAAATTAGAAATAATAGCTTATGCGATTAACACTTTCAACGATGAATTCTGAATATCTTGTTTTCAACGCTACCATACAGGAAATCTGTTGAATATTTAGGCAACCATGGCTTCCAGTCAAATTGATTTCAAAATATTCAACAAAATAAGTTTTATATAGTAAAGAATGAACGTTTTTAGGCATTTGTCATTGAACGGGTTAATAGAAACTCAAACAAATAGGAAATCATATATATTGTATGGATTCGTGCAGTATTGCAGTTCATCTGCACCAGGCGAGCATCGTGGCCCATGTACCATTTATTATGAAATAACTTGAAGCATTGCGTGAATTACTACATGGTGGTGGTCAATGTTCGAAATGTTGCAGGTCAAAATGGACGGATAACTAATTTGCTAAATGATGTGCTTCGTTTGTTATGAGATCAGTGTGCGTGTGTGTGCACGCATGTGCATGAGTATGTGCATGCGTGCACACGTTTGCCTGAGTTTGTGTGTGCATGCTATGCAGGAACAGGAGCAACTGCAGAGTGCAGACCTCAGCTTCTGTTTACATTCTAAAACGTTTTCTGATTTCCCAGATTTTTTCAGTTTCGCAGACTGGATTTTCAGCATTGAGCACACACACACACACACACAGACTCAATTGCAATACTCACTTCCCCTTACATTCAGAATAGGTACCTGAATGCCTGAGTGATTGATAATATGAAGGCTAATGAGTGAATGAACAATGAATGATGAGGTACTGATGTACAGTATAAGCATGAATAAATAATGCCATGGTCAATACACACATTATGTGCTGAATGTATAGATGTTCAATGATGGTCAGTGCAGAGGAGTGAGTTACTGTGTCATCAAAGTTATTACAGCAGTAAACCTGTCTAAATAGACCACCTTACTGAGCCTATAGACATGTAGCCTCAGCTCTTTAATGGTCAAAATTGATCAATCTCTGGATGATGAATGTCCATTTACATGCCAAGAGAAGAATATTTTTGAAATTTTACTGCTCGGTTATAAAGCCAGCCATTCCAGTGGTAAATTTTCAAAAATATTCTTACCGTGTAAATGGCATTCCTAAAGATAACAGCAGAGGGTGGTTGTGGGCTGTGTGCCCATTAAATGCTGAATACAGGGGAAGGAGACATACTATAGGATGGCTATTTTGGTGACAAAAGCTTATAGGATGCCATCGCTCCTCCCCTTCCCCCCCCCCACACGCACGCACACACACACACACACACACCACCCACCTGCACCACACACACACATGCACGCACGCACACACACACACACGGGCATGCACGCACATGCATGTGCACTTGCGTATACTAATTTCTCAAAGGCAGTATTGATCAGAGCAGCATTGCGGGTGGCAGACGTGTTAGAATTGACAGATCCTGAGGTTAACCCTTTCACCGAAAGGTGAAAAAATCCCTGAAAAAATATGTTCTTAGCTATATAACACGTGAGTGAAGAGGACGTCATTGCATAAATCTGCTAAGCATGTTACGAGGTGACCTCAAGAAAGCAGGACTCGGTACACTCAAGTCAAGAATGGACCTGAGGAAGCTAAGGATTTCGGCTGAGGACAATACACAGTGGGCAAAGGTGAAGAAGGACTGATTGCAGCTGTAGGATGTTTCTACTACTACAGCTGCAGAATACAGTAATCATACATCATACATAGAAAACTTATTATGTTGGATATTTTGAAATTAAATTAACTGGAAACCATTGCTGGGTAAGACTGTCCAGTAAAATTAATTTCAAAATATTTAACAGCTTTCCTGTGATGTTCCCTTGAAAATGAGTTATTGGGAATTCATCAATGAAAGGGTGAAAGGAATCGGTCATCCGCCAACCCATCATAAATGTAAAGTGAGGCCATTCACCATAACTCTCATGCCTGGTGTGATGTTTGCTGGCTCAGGGAAGATGATGTCAACCTAACTGCAAGAATGGTTAGAGAAGTCCAAAATAAGAAACTGATAGACCCTGGATGATCTTTTATACAAAGATTTACTAAATGTGTTCACCGATTTCTAGCCAGCCACCTTACTGTAAGTAAGTGATGCAGTCATACCCATGTGTGGATCATGTGGGTTGTACTGGTCACAGTTTCCTCCTCTCCCCCCCCCCCCCCACCCACCACCCCAACCCGCCTTCCAACAAGCTAAATCTAACAAATATTTCCAAAATTAAAATTTTGGTCCTGATTCCAAGATCATTTATAATACAGAAAATTAATTGCCCTTCAAGGATGTGGAATTTTGTATGAGTATAGTTTTGGTGAACATCTCACTCACTACTTCATCACTAACTGATGGTCACTGGATACTTCACTCTGGTCAGTTCTTGTGGAGTCACATGACAGCATTGATTGGTAGACCGCTGGTATATGGTCTCAGTTTTTGGCTGGTTGGTGTTTATCAATTTCAATAGTCTCCTTGACTCCTTCATGGTACATAAATGTATGCATAACATAACTTATCAAGACATCATAAAGTCAAAGTCGGGCTGAATATTTGAAAACAGTTTGACAGCCATGTTGGAATTGACTTTGAGGTGTTCCTTCACTCTGGTGGTGAGAAGCCTGTTATTGATCCCGTGTGACCACTGACCAATGCAAGGACTTCTGAGAACCACAGTGAAAGAACACCTCATAACTAATTCCAGATTGTCTGTGGCAGAGCACGCAGAAAGCATTGGACTAGGCTTGCGAGATTATGTGATTAAATCAAAAATCACAATTATTTTTTAAATCCTGAATTTATATGATTAAAAACTAAATAATCGAATAATCATGAATAATTCCACTGCAGAAAATATTTCAAAATCTACATTTTTATTAGCTCACCTGGCCTGAAAGGTCAAGTGAGCTTATGTCGTGTGTCCGTCATCCGTCCGTCAACTTTTCCTTTAAAACGACTTCTTCTCAAGAACCACTGGGCCGATTTCAATTATATTTGGCAGGAAGCATCCCATGGGCATAGAGATTCACGTTTGTTCAAATGAAGTCTATCGGCCAAAATCCAAGATGGCAGCCGGCCAAAATAGACGATTTTTAGAAACACTTTAGAAAATCTTCTCCGAAACCGCTGGAGGGATTGATTCAAAACTCATAACACATCATCTATTGCAATGGTAGACCCAAGTTTGTTCAAGGCAACCTGATTGGCTTATTTGCCTGGCGGCAATCTTCGATGACCTAGTTTTCGTGAAAATGACTTCTTCTCCCGAACCGCTGAGGGGATAGGTCTGAAATTTGGTAAATATGCTTAGGGACCAAGGTCCATTCAAGGGAAGTTTATACGTTAAAAAACATGGCCGCCATCAACCAATCAAAATTTGGCGCTTGTTGGTCATATTGGCTTTTTTGTATTTGATGCATTTTGATGGCGAAAATTGCTTTATATACGCTTATCAGTGTGGCGAGTTCAAATATGCCACTTTCGAGACTATCGGATAAACGGTTTGGCTGCCATCTTGGTTTGTTTTCCCGCCATAGGCTCCCATAGTAAAGCAATGGGCCCATAGTAAAGCAATGGGGAATTCTTTAAACGACTTCTTCTCAACAACCACTGGGCCAATTTCAATTATATTTAGCAGGAAGCATCCCTACGGCATAGAGATTCAAGTTTATTCAAATAAAGGCGATCGGCCAAAATCCAAGATGGCCGCTGGCCAAAATAGCCGATTTTTAGAAATACTTTAAAAAATCTACTCCGAAAGCGTTTAACTCTGGAGAGGCTGAATATTTGTAAACAAATTTGACTGAGAGTTGTTGGTGGCTGCCTCACCAACAACATTCAATCAAATTATTTTCAGAATATTCAGCCGGTCCAGAGTTACTGCCCATTGAAACTATTGGCTGGTGGCTTACAGCAGGCAGTCAGTTATCTGGTCATAGTTTAAGAAATCAACAAGAGAAGACTATTATTGAGAAGTCACAACTGGCGTGACTGGCTCGTTCATCAAGCCAACCATTTCAGTGGTAAATTAAAAAAAAATAGTCTTCTCTTCGCCTGAAAATCGACATTCCTCAAGACTACTGTATGGGCTGTTTTTGTCAACGTAAGCATTAAAGGGTTAACCAGGGCCGATAAGCTGTGATGCAATGTGGCCTGAACATATCTATTGCGCATTCCATATGAGAAATCAAACGTATTTGAACTTTTACAAAGAGTCGTCCTTTGTATCAAACATATCTAAACATATTTCATGGTTCATAAATATGTAGATGACATAATTTATCAAGACATCATAGAGTCAGGCTGAATATTTTGAAAACAGTTTGACTGAAAGTTATTGCTGCCTCAGACAAATTGTTCCCAATATATATATATATATATATATATATATATATATATATATATATATATATATATAGTTGGTTTAGCATGATGTTATTTTGAAAGCTGAATGGAATGTGTTGTTCTATATTACAATGATTATATATCCGCTGTTATCACAGTAGTAGCACTACTACAGTTTCCCTCATCTATACCCTGTTGTCGCATAAGATGGTAAGAATTACGTTTTAAAGAGTTAAACGTCACCATATTCTCGCCACATGGACTCAGATTACACGCACCATCGTTTATTTCTAACGTGATTATTTTATCCTCTGCAGGTGACTCGATGGCCATGCCTGAGTTTTTATACGATGAATCTACAAAAGATGTTTGGTGCATAACGCTGCGACAATGTCGTGATTCTGACGGGCTTTGCTCGAGCGTGTGCAGGTCCCGAGTGAGGCTCTGTTCTTGCGATTGCGACTTGACAATGTGCTTGTGTCGGTAGTAACAATATACGGCGATGCAGATAGAAATAACGGCGGTTAGAATGAGCAGTGCCAGAATGAGGCTGATCATCAAGGTACGATTCTCACCTACACAACAGAACAAAAGTACACAGATCTCTATTAAAGAGTTCCATAATTATTAATCATTTTCAACTTTATCAACCAGATGTTACAAATGATTAATAGTGTAAGAAAGATTTGAGTAAATAGTTTGAAAATAATTTAGACCTTTGCTGCGCGTAGCAGCCCAGGCAGCCCTGCTCATTCCAGACTGTAATGGCCCAGGCCGCCCCTCCCCCCCCCCCCCCCTCCATACATGCAAAGATTCGACAAATCGTTTTAATGATTTTGAGAAAAATACAAAATTTATGGAAAATTAATTTAGTCCACACATTTCATAAATATATTCAGGCATGAAAGGGGTAAATAAGTAAGCAACAACTCTCAGTCAACTTATTTTCAAATTGTTAAACAGATTTCCCACATAGCTACCTTGAAATATTGATACAAGGACTTAAGTTTTGCGATGGTTAAAGTGTGTCAAACAGAATTTACCTTTCACTATCAATCATTATATGTATAACCTGCAGAATTGGTTGAATTCCATCAACCTCGGCATTCTGCTCCCCTATAACATGGATCAAGCCTAACCCACCTTGTCATTCTGCTCCTCTATAACATGGATCAAGCCTAACCCACCTTGTCATTCTGCTCCCCTATAACATGGATCAAGCCTAACCCACCTTGTCATTCTGCTCCCCTATAACATGGATCAAGCCTAACCCACCTTGTCATTCTGCTCCCCTATAACATGGATCAAGCCTAACCCACCTCGGCATTCTGCTCCCCTATAACATGGATCAAGCCTAACCCACCTTGTCATTCTGCTCCTCTATAACATGGATCAAGCCTAACCCACCTCGGCATTCTGCTCCCCTATATCATGGATCAAGCCTAACCCACCTCAGCATTCTGCTCCCCTATAACATGGATCAAGCCTAACCCACCTCGTCATTCTGCTCCTCTATAACATGGATCAAGCCTAACCCACCTTGTCATTCTGCTCCCCTATAACATGGATCAAGCCTAACCCACCTTGGCATTCTGCTCCCCTATAACATGGATCAAGCCTAACCCACCTCGGCATTCTGCTCCCCTATAACATGGATCAAGCCTAACCCACCTCAGCATTCTGCTCCCCTATAACATGGATCGAGCCTAACCCACCTTGTCATTCTGCTCCCCTATAACATGGATCGAGCCTAACCCACCTCGTCATTCTGCTCCCCTATAACATGGATCAAGCCTAACCCACCTTGTCATTCTGCTCCTCTAACATGGATCAAGCCTAACCCACCTCGGCATTCTGCTCCCCTATAACATGGATCAAGCCTAACCCACCTCAGCATTCTGCTCCCCTATAACATGGATCAAGCCTAACCCACCTTGTCATTCTGCTCCCCTATAACAGGGTTCAAGCCTAACCCACCTCGGCATTCTGCTCCCCTATAACATGGATCAAGCCTAACCCACCTTGTCATTCTGCTCCCCTATAACATGGATCAAGCCTAACATAAACATATTTTCACAAATCGCGATCATGTGAGTAATACACATACCAAATTTGTTAGAATTTTGTCGATGTTGAGATTTTGCTCACCCCCATCCAGACTCCAAATGTAAGCGGTACGTCACATTCCGCAGTCATACTCCCACATCAAATTTGTTGAATTCCATGACTAATGTTTTGCACCCCACCCCCCTGGCACCAAGCCTAATCATTGACTCTTAATCTGTAATCATATGGGTGCCATACATACCTGATCTGGTTGAATTCCACCAACTTTGACTCTCTCCCCCCCCCCCTCACTCCATCCTTGTTAGTAATATATTGTTTACTAAAAGCCATAGTAAAAAATGTGTTTTCCATGGTAGCTCGAACAATTACAAGTGAATGCAGTAGAAATTAGCCAATTTACGGGTGCGTCCAAATCATTCAAATATGTTTATCAATTGTAATATTCTTACAGCTTTTCTCATCTGTGTCATCGTTCAGCCCACAGTTTGGTAATGTATTACAGCGGACAGAGAACGGGGCACAGAATCGTGGCAGCTGGATGCAAGAGTCACTGCCCTTGATTGAGTTTGTGCAGTGTTTGCGTGCAGAACACAACAAGCCTTTTGGACAGTAATCTGTGTGAGAATAAATATAGTTAAAAATTTTAATTGTCAAATTTGTCAATAAAATTTGAATTTTCTCAAAGAAATGTTCATTTTCATGCCAATAGAAGAATATTTTTGAAAACTTACAAGTGGAATAAATGGCTCTGTTATTGACTGATTCGTTCCAGTTATACATTATCTAGATTATTTTTTCTTGGACAGTTCCCATGAGTACTGCAGGAGCATTTCTATCGAACTTGACTCTTACCACGTTAGTTCAATTCATTGCAGGGAGGTAATTCAATGCAATTCTTTAGCCTAAATATTTTTAATTTAATATTTCTATGGAAACATGGCAGCCATTTTACCAATTCAGAGGACAGTTAGTTACCAGAGAAAATTCATCTTGTAATAATATTTAATCTTAACTTGGCAAAGATTGATAAGCTTCACACTTGCTGAATATAAGCTTATTGTTGCTGCCTAAAATGACAACAGACTTTCAGTCTTCAGAAAATCACAGCCTTCAGAAAACCACAGCCGATAACATTTGCCCTGTCTATTATTTGTCTCTCTCTCTATAACATATCGTCCATACTTATTACCAGTTTCTGTTAGCGTAATACTCGTCCAAACAAACTTAAAGCCTTGTCTCTTGTCTTTATTCGATCCTGCCGCTACAAAGCTGAGAAAAGCAAAACAAAATAAAATTAAAATTTCATATATAAATGATTTGCTGTATTATTTTAACCATAGTTGTTTCAATCTGTTCAAGTCTGAGATCTTGTTATCTTAATTTTAAGACTGGTCATGGAATGTCATAGAATTTCAAGGAATTTGAAAATCTAAATTCCAGACATGGAAAGTCATGGAAAATGAACATTTTTTTATCATAGAAAAGTCATGGAAAATGGTAATCGTGCAAAATAAAATAATTTAGCATGCCATAAAGTTCTACCATCACCTGTCTACAATAAAAATCTTGGTAACAGGTTATCAAAACGGCTTTGTCATGGTTGTTGCAAGATGCAATATTCAGGCATTTTGCGGAATAACTCGGATCGTAATTTATGTAGCTATGTCATAAACACAAATCTCCTAGATATTAATTCTTGAAGGTCATTCAATTTGTTAATTTTGATCAGGAAAAGTCATGGAATTTCAAAGACTTAAAGGTATACGAGCCCTTTATTAGATCTAGATCACATATTGGCATGTGTAGCATTTAGCATGCTTCCTTTGTATATTCATGTCAATGTCAGGGGAGATAACTATTGTATGTAGTCTTCCATGTGGCATTTTATAAATTAATTATCTCCCTTATCAAATGCCCTATTTCCACGCATATTCGTGTCAATGTCAGGGGAGATAACTCTTGTAGTCTTCCCATGTGGCATTTTATGAATTAATTATCTCCCTTATCACAATGCACATTTTCTTTTCAGATGCAATTCTTTGGATTACTGATGGAAGAATGAATCCATTAGCTTATTTACCAATATGTCCTATCCTTGTCCAGTCTGCAATCTCCCGCCCTCCCTTCCCCCTAAATAATTACCAAATTAAGTCATATTCAGTTCATGGAAGATAACTCCTTGTATTGTATGTTATTGCCAAGTCTAATTACATCCCTTGTTATGTCACTTTGATATGTGAAAAGTCATACATTGTGCATCAATTTTCCAGAATTCCTTTGAACACAAACTCGCAACAAATTTGCTATTGTCAAATAATGGTAATCCTTTAACCCTCAAATTCGTTCAAGAAAGTTTTTATTTTCTCATACCCATCTGCAACCCATGAGTTTATTTTTGAAAATTTACCATTGTAAGGACTTGCTCAGTTCTCAAACCAATAATTTCACCGGTAAATTTTCAAAAAGAGTCCTCTTGGTCTGCAAAGTCACATTTTAAAGACAACTGCAGAAGCTGTTTTGGGCTGGCTTGGGTGTTAAAGGGTTAATTTATCAGTGATGAAGTTCATTAATGAAATATTAGTGTGTGCTGACACTTGTTGATGATCTGACAAAAATGTAAGTGAAATACCATAATCCTGTCATAGATTCTCCTAACTCTTTTTCAAGCTGTCCAAAGCCAGCCTCTGCAGTGGCCATGATGTATGTTACCTGGCTGGTGAAGAAATTACTATTTTTTTCAATTTTACCGCGTCAATGACTGGCTCGCTTGATAAACAAGCCAGTCATTCCAGTCATAAGATCTTTTTAAAATGTTGTCTTTGCCTGGAAAAATCTTGACCATGAAAAAGTTAGCCGCAAGACCTCTGTTGTACACCACAAAAACATCTTGACCGTTCAATCACTATTTGTTAAATCAAATTATCTGCATTTAGCTACCAGAATAAGATTTGTATGCTCGCTTATGCCTTTATCATCACCATGCATACCCTTAACCAGGCTACTGGTAAGGTAACCCCCAGCATAAGCCTCAGTAAAGACTGGCACCAGTCTGTACTCACTCCTTGGTGATGCCTGTCACTAAGCGTGCCCGCGCATGTGCAACAGATCCCAAATAGGAAACAGATTCACTTTTCAATTATCCTGCAAGCAGAACAGTCGGCCTGCTATCCAGCTTAAGTTTTTATAGCTTTGGGCTGAAGTTCAGCTACATATTTAAGAGTTTCTAGTACAGGAATCATGTCTATAATAAACTCTATTCTCCCTAATATGTCGATTGTATACTTCGTGGCGTTTTGGGTTTTTTTAACTCTGGTTACCGTTTTTTGTGTCAAATACTCCCGTTTTCGAGGTATTACAATCCATGCCTATTTTACTATCATAGATCAAACCATGCTTTAAAATAAAACCCCTTAGTACTCACTTATTTATTCTATTAGTGCCTACATAAACATATCTTACGAAACTTCGTGAAATTCTTGGTCTTTCAGTGAGATTTTAAAATCTGCTACTCTCTCTTGTATAGACGTTTTGTTTTCTTTAGCAGATTACCATATTTAGAGATCTCTTATTAATATGTTTTTACATAATCTCTAGATGAGCGGATATCCTCTATTTCCGTGTTTATTTAGAAGTTTAGTCTGATTAAGACGATAGTCGTAATTCTTGCGGCAGTTTTCGCAAATGGGGGAATCACACATCCTTCATGACCAGGCAAGAATTACGTCCTACGTAGACTAAGGCTAAGGGTTTCAGAAAAGCCTGTAATATGACTTCTGGAAAGTCTCAGTCTAAAGACCACATAAGTCTTGAGGGGGTGCATTACCCTCATGCAGTGGCGTCGGTGATGGAAGTTAACGATAATTCATCCCATGCAAGGTAAAGCCAGTTAAGAGATCTTTGATCTCTATGTCCGCTCCCGTTATTTCTCCTGGCTTGTCCGGGCAAGCGGGTTCTAAATTCGGATTGTCTTCTGGTTTGACCGGGAATCTGGATATGAGCTCTGTGATTGTTTTGGCTTGGCTGGACATTCGGAGTCTCATTTTCATCTGGCTGTTTCTTATATTTCCGGTTCCGTTTTCTCCACTTCCGTTTCCGGTAGTAGTGTATCTGCTTCCGGTAGGAGAGATGATTTTCTGGGTCTGTTAGATCCGGCCAAGCATCTGTTATCAATTTCCGGTTCCAGTTTGTTCCACTTCCGTTTCTGGTAATAGTGTATCTGCTTCTGGTATGAGTAGTGCTTTTTCGGGTCTTAGAGCCGGCCAAGCATCTGTTATCAATTTCCGGTTCCGGTTTGTTCCGCTTCCGTTTCCGGTAGGAGTGTATTTGCTTCTGGTAGGAGAGATGACTTTCTGGGTCTATTAGATTCGGTCAAGCATCTGTTATCATTTTGTGGTTCCGGTTATTTCTGCATCCATTTCCGGTAGTAGTGTATCTGCTTCCGGTAGGAGAGATGATTTTCCGGGTCTGTTAGATCCGGCCAAGCATCTGTTATCATTTCTGGTTCCGGTTATTTTTGCATCCGTTTCTGGTAGTAGTGTTTCTGCTTTCAGTTTGAGAGGTGCTTTTCAGGGTCTGTTAGATACGGTCAAGCATCCGTTATCTATTTTTGGTTCCAGTTATTTTGTTTCAGTTTCCAGTAGTAGTGTTGCTGCTTCCGGTTTGAGAGGTGCTTTCCGGGTTGGTTAGATCCGGTCAAGCTTCCGTCTTCAATTTCCGGTTCAAGTTTTTCCGTTTTCGAGTATGTATCTGCTTCCGTAAGGAGAGGTACTTTTCCAGGTCTGTTAGATCCGGCTAAGTATCCTAATTCCGTTTCCAGTTTATCAGTTTTTACTGGGTCTCTTTCCGGGAGTTATTTTCGAGCTTATAGTTATGAATTGCCTGATCGTTCAGCTTCTTCTAATAATAATTCCTTAGTTCTGACTCAATTTATTTCATGCTATTCTTCCTACTTTTATTTTATGCTATGTCTGCTGTTTATACTAGTCCTGTTTCTACGTATCATGTCTTCTTTTTTCATATTCTTTTTCCTCCTCTGTTCTTTCAAATTCTTCTATTCCTTCGTATTCTTCCACTTCTTCTTCACCTTTGTTCTTCTATATCCTATTGTGTCTGTTTTTCTTTCTAAGAAACTAGATTTCTATTTGTTGTCTCTGGTTTAGTCTTCTATTTGTTTTTTGTAATCTGTGATTCCTCGCTCAATCGCTCTTCTTTTCCGCTAGTCTTTTCTATTCTCTCTAGATTCTATTCCTGAATCAGTCGAGGTCAGGGATCTGACCCGATCAGGGCCTCTGGATGATTGCTCCTCAGCTCATCAATGGATAGCTTCTTGTCTCTCTCTCTCTCTCTCTCTCTCTCTCTGTCTCTCTCTTTCTCTCTCTCTCTCTCTCTCTTCCTCTTCAGGATTAATTTTTTCTCGTCTGTCCCTTTTCTTGTTCTAGTGTTCTCTGTTTCTCATTCTTTGGCTATCTTTCCTTTGCTGGCTTTCTCACTTTCCTTCTTTTGTTTATCCTAGTCTTGCTTCTTCGTATCACCTTTTCTTCTTTGCATCTTCTTTTTCCTCCTCTGTTTCTTCTAATTATCTTCTTTCTTATTATTCCGCACCTTCTTCATCTTTGTTCGTCTAGATCCAATTGTGACTGTTTTTCTTTCTCAGAAAATAGTTTTCTATTTGTTGCCTCTGGCTTAGTGTTCTCTTTGTTTTCTGTAATCTGGGATTCCTCGCTCAATCGCTCTTCTGTTTCCGCTAGTCTTTTCTATTGTCTAGATTTTATTGCTGGATCAGTCGAGGTCAGGGATATGAGGAGGGTTTACCCGATCAGGGCCTCTTCGGATTTTTGTTCCTCGGCTCAACCATGGATAGCTTCTTGTGTCTCTCTCTCTCTCTCTCTCTCTCTCTCTCTCTCTCTCTCTCTCTCTCTCTCTTCAGGATGAGTTTTTTCTCCCCTTTTTCTTGTTCTCCTAATGTTCTTTCAGTCTATTTCTAGTTTGAAGGATTTTGCTGAGGTTGAGTCTTCTTCGGATCTTTTTAGTTGGGAATCTGTATGTAAGGTACAGATTAAATCAGCCATTTTTCTAGCTCTTATTTCGGAAGATATTCTTTAGGCGCTGGAGAGAGAGGTGACCAGGGTCTTAGAAATTTTCTAGCCACCGTCGTTAGAGGCTCTATGAACTCTGTTTGTAGTTTGTTAAGCTTTGTTGCCTCACCTAGAAAGCCATCCGATGTTAATATTTTGATTATGCTTAGGAGTATTCTTATATCAATTCCTCCCTTTGGCCTCGATATATTTGGTCAATCTTTTTCCATATTCTTCGGGCTGAATCTGACAGTCTTAGATCCGCCAAGGGATCTTCGAGTTCATATTTCTGTTTTGAAGTCTGTGTAGAGAGACACTTCTGTTAAGAGTCCTCTTTTATCCTTCCATAGAGGAAGAGTCTTAGGCCTGATGAGTTTGTCATTTATCCTTCTAGGATAATTGCCAATTCTTCTCTGTCTTCAAGTTCTAAAGTCTGATCCAAGGAGGAGGATCGATCCGACTCCTTTTTTGCTCATTGTCCTAGATCCCAAGTCCGTCATTCCATTCCTCAGGTGAGAAGGGTTAGTCTTATTTCTGTGGACCTTGATCTAGTCATAGAGGTCGTTCCTTTAAAGGTTTCAGAGTAAAAGAGTCTGAAGGGATGGTTGTAGCCTGGGTAGGCCTATCCTTTTCTCTTTTTCCTGTTTTATCCCTTCCTCTTCCATTGCCTTTGGATCCGTTGGTGCTCCACTTTTCTCCCAGCATGCTAGTAGGAGGGCGCCTGTCTCTATTTTTGGGAGACTTGGTAAGCCCTCATTCAGGTCCCCTGGATCATAGATCCTCGCTGGGGTTTTTTCGCACCTTCCTCGATTTTTCATCCTCCTCTGTCCTTCCTTTCTAGGTGGACTCAGTTTCATTCCTTCCCAGTGAAGATGGGAGCCCTAGAGGATGAGTTGGAGTAGATGATTCTAAGAAGGCCTTAGAAGACGTTCCACAAGGGAGCCCCAAGAAGTTGGGTGGGCCAGGCATCCGATTATCATCTGAAGAGGTTAATTCTTCTTATCTTATCTCCAAAAATCTAGACAGAGGCCATATCTCAGATTATCGCCGGTCTGAATCCGGGCTTGTGGTTCTCTTCCATAGAGATTTATGATGTCTTTCTACATGTTCTCATCCACCCTTCGTACCTTCAGTTCTTGAGATTCAGTCTCCGATGTTGGGTATGGCTTTTCGAGCATTGCCCTTCGGTCTGTCCACGGCCCCCTTTGGTCTTCACTCGTCTAGGGATAGCCGTGGCAGGAATATTTTACTGTCGTTCTATTCACCTTCACGTTTATATAGCCTATTGGCTAGTTTAAGCAGTCTATTAATTCTATCAGTATCATTCCAGAGATATGCAGCCTAGGTTGGATTTTAAATCTAGAAGTCTAGTTTAATTCCCGCTCTGCTTTTTCCCCCACCTAGATGTTTTTATTCGATCTAGCTCGGGGTCTTGTTTTTTCCCTTCAGACCTAAGAGTGGAAGCCATCTTAGTAGGGATGGATTTTTTGTCTTCCTCTTCCATGGTCAGAGCTAATTGCTTTTTCAGTGCGATATGATTGATGGTCAGAGTCAAGAGTCATTCCTAGGGAGGCGCTGATGAGAAGACTTTTCCAATATACTTAATGTCCTTGTGGCTTCAGTCGGCTCACTCTATTACCTTCAGTTTCCAATCAGAGAACCCTATTTCCCCTTCTAGTTTATTGGAAGAATCGTTTCTGATTCTGTTGGGTGTTCCTTTGGTCTAGTTTTCTCCTCAGGTGATTATTTTCACAGTCGCTTCCTAGGAGGGGGAATGGTCTGGGATTTCCTGTACAGAGTGGCAGTTAAAGAGGTTGGTTGTCTAAGCAATTTTCAACCTTAGGGATCGTTCCCATGTAGATCTTCCTGCGAACTGTCTGAATGCCAGGATTTCCTCTTGCATGCCCACCTTTCCGGACAATCGGGCACTAGCGGTGAATGCCCTGTTTCAGTCCTGGATAGGAATGTTAGATTTTGCATCTCCTCCAACATTCCTGATTTCTTTGGTCTTGAGGAATGTCAGGGATCAGATCTTAGAAGTTCTTCTGATAGCTCCCTTTTGGCCAAAGTGGATCTGGGGTTGCAGATTTCCTCAGTCTCTGGGAAGTCTTCCCTTGTCTTCTTCCAGTCTCCCCGGACCTTCTGTATCAAGTAAGGGATGCATGTATTCAGTCTCAGGAATTTACAGTCAGTTTCTTTGAAGAGTTTCGTCTGTTCGATCCCTGAGATTTAAATTTCTGCGAGTTGTCAGGAAATCATTGATTCTGCCAGGAAGGAGTCAACCCGCAGAGTTTTCAAAGGCTGTCTGATTTTGTGAGACTGATGTTTTGAGATTGCTTCTTCTGATCATATTAATCTTTCTCACATTTAAGCTCATGAAGTTAGAGGAAGGTAATGCTAGTAGCAGGATGAAAATTTACCTCCTTTTTATTTACAAATCAGAGTGCAGTGCTAACCTTTTTTTAGATATATCTTGTTTCTATCTAAAAAGGCTGAAGACCATTTACCAAGCACACTCCACCATTTTCGTTAAGACTGCTCGTCTGCGTGAAATGGTGAGAGTCTTTCTTTGTTTTTTATTTATTTCTTTAGGTTTAAAGAAATCCTTGTTTGATAATCACTGTGTGATTCATTAAGATGCACCATTATGTTATTAACATTTGGTTAAGTTTTGTTTGATTTTTATCCTTGCTTATGGATTCTCAAATCTCCACCCACCATGTGTTCACAGTAGGGCACTGACCAAATCTACTGGTGTATCAAGTAGTGATTGAAGGGTCAAGATGTTTTTGTGGTGTAATAACAACCCCCAACAGACCCCCCTGTAGTGGGTTGGTCTGAAGTTTTATTAACCACTATAAAAACATACTTACCGTTCAATCACTAAGACCGACCTCAGCCACCCCGCAGGGTAATGATTTGAGAATCTAATCAGGATATATGGCACTTAAATTTGGAAAAGTGAATCTGTTTCCTATTTGGGATCTGTTGCGCATGCATGGGCGCGCTTAGTGACATGCGTCACCAAGGAGTGAATACAGACTGGTGCCAGTCTATACTGAGGCTTATGCTGGGGGTTACCTTACCAGTAGCCTGGTTAAGCGTTTGCATGGTGATGATAAGGGCATAAGGGAGTATGTAAGCGAGCATAAAAATCTTATTCTGGTAGCTAAATGCAGATAATTTGATTTAGCAAGTAGTGATTGAACGGTAAGTATGTTTTTATAGTGGTTAATAAAACTACAGACCAACCCACTAAATGGGGGTCTGTTGGGGGATATAAAAAATTCATAATTTTGTTCCCTTTCATTTGACAGCTGGTGTTCATTGTGGTAATGGAGGTTCCATAAGTAAGCTGCTGTTCTCTGTGAAACAATAAACTGTTTGACAATCGGAGCTATTTGAGCTTCATTATTTATCAACTTATCTGATAGTAGTGATTATTTACAAAAATGGTGGTCGATCATATTATGGAAAATTAGTTATCTCTCTGCCGAGCCCCTGGGGGTGTTGAATTTGTTTGAGTGACATAGCCCACGTTCATGCTCAGTTAGTGATGAAGATGGTCATTTAGAGATGGAGACGTTCAGTTAGTGATTAAGATGGTCAGTTAGTGATGAAGACTGTCAGTTATGGAGACAATCAGTTAGTGATGAAGACTGTCAGTTAGTGATGAAGACTCAGTTAGTGATGAAGACGTTCAGTTAGTGATTAAGACTGTCAGTTAGTGATGAAGACAATCAGTTAGTGATGAAGACCATCAGTTAGTGATGAAGACATGGCCGAGATCGTCAAGAAAGCTACATTCAAACAAATTTGACATTCCGGAGAAGTAATTACCTTTCCTTATTATGAACATTAATTATGATTTTATCTAAAAATGATGTATAACACAGACAATGGAATTGAAAACAACTTCAATTATGTGTATGGGTAGTATTTCAAATGTCTCCATTGAATTATAATTTTGTTTGTTAATTGCTTTCCTTCCTTTGTGTCATCAATAACATTTCACCAGTATGTGTGTACAGTACAGCTCAGAAATAACATATAATGTTTCTATAGCAAAATAAAATGTACTTTTGAATATTTTGAACATAATTGGATTGGATGACATTGCAGGCCTGCCCAAATTGCGCGAACGAAACGGTCGTTCGCGTGGCGCTTACGCAAATGTATTTTGCATAACCCATTTTTCATTCGTGCAGTTTAGTCACTTGAGACATTGAATTTACATTAGTCTATGTCCTAAGAGAAGCCATCGCCAACATCAACCCCTAGAATTCCATAGCACTTTCTGAAAGGAGAAACTCCCTTATAGAAGCTCACCCCCAAACTCAAAATATTGGTTTGATAAAAAAGGTTTCATGCTGGCTCAATAAGAACGGAAAGGATAACGTCAACGTCATTTTGAACAGGCCTATAGAATTTTAATGTGAATTTCCTACCGGGTTAGTTGTACCAAAAAACTGGGGTTTTCACAACAAAATCAGATAAATCTTCTATATCAAATGGTGAAACAATGAATCTGATCATTCTAGATTTAAATCATGGCGCAACAAAGGTTAATTCGGTAGTAATATACGTCTATGAACGTTCGAAAATAGCCCTGACAGGCATATCTTTTCATCACAGAGCGGGAAGAAAAATAAGAGGGTGTGTCTTGAAAAAGCCAATCAGTGAACGGCTCACCTCCACTTTGTAGAGAATTAATAAATATTCATTACCACGAAATATTATAATGTCCAAAATGGATGCCACAAAAGAACTTCGGTTGTCATTTTCCCAGGGACATTTCCTGTTATTTGTGTCGGTAAATCTTACAAAATTATTTAATTTGGTTGCTAACATCTTGTTTAATAAAGGAGACGATAATACTTTTTTAAATCGGACTGATTTAATAAAGATTGAAACGGATAGAACCTGGTATGTTGATATGATTTGCGATGTAACTAGTGCCTTATCGGAGACTAGTTCCCTGTCTGTCTTTCTATGCTAATACATGAATCGGCTATTTTCGCATTCGCCATTGCCTTAACATATGTAAACGAACGAAGCGGATTTCATTTATAAGACTTCCGTGTGCGTATCTGCCAAACACATTTTCATTGGATGAACGGATTAGATACAATTCGGTTCCCGTGTCAAAGTTCAATTTTGAGATATTGCGCATTATAACATTTATTAATATCAATTGCAGGCAAAGAGACTATTTTTTATAATTTCCCACTGGAATGTCTAGCTCGATGATTGAGCCAGTCATTTTGGTGGTAAATTTTCAAATATAGTCCTCTTATGGATATTTAATACGAGAATACATTGATCTTGACCATAAAAGGGTTAATACTGACTTGTCATTTCAATTATGTAACTGAGATGAATTTTACCTTCAAATAGTATCATATTCAAAATGGGTTACGCGAACTCAAATGGGTTGCACCAAAGATTTTCAATTTGTGCAGGCCTGCATTGCTGCCTCAGGCAGAGAGCGAGAGGCCTAAGGCAGCAATGTCTTTCAATCTGATTATGTTCAAATTATTCACCAAAAGTAATGTCTTCCAATCCGATTTTGTTCAAAATATTCAGCAAAATATTTCTTAATAACTAGCATGTTTCTGTTTTTGTTATGGAAACATGTTAAGTTATTTCTGATGAGTTCTGTATGTGTCATGTAAACAGAAGATTAATTCCTCTGTACTGGGCCGGGTATACTTACCGAATGAGCACTTTTGATGTTGCAGATATGAATTGTTTGGACCGTTTCCAAGACGATCTTCCACATATCGTCAGATCGGGCCGTGTGGACGGTGTCGGAACTCCATTATACAGACTCAGGGCAAAATCTGAGCAATGGGCTGTTACAAAATTATACGTTTAATAAGCAGAATGATTATATTCCAATTTATTTAGATATTTTTAAAGATAAAAATTCTGCATAATACAATAGCTTATCATAAAATTATTGATTTAAAATTTTTAATAAGTCAGTATTTACATTCTATAATTTTTTTGTTTATTAATAGTAAATCAATACAAATTAATAATCTGTTTATTTTTATGCTCCTCAAAAGATTTCAGGGGAACTTATAGTCGTCACTTTGTCCCATCCATCCATCCGTCCATCTGTTCATCCTCTAAGTTTGTCCAGGCCATAGTTTAAGACTTATGTGTATGGTCATGAAACTTGGTATGTGGATGCATCTTATGGAGATGATGTGCAGTGTGTGAAAAGTAGGTCAGCATGACCTACTTTTTACCTACTTTTCATTGAACATTACAGAGAATTGTTCTCCAGGCCATAGTTTCGACAGTGTCCATACGGAGTATGTCTTCGGGAAGCATACATTAGTTTACTGATATGCCTTGTTCAATATGCCTTTTAAGATGAGATAATTGTGTTCTGTTTGTGATGTCAACTTTGTCTTTGATGGGCTCAAAGATGATTGATTTCACACTGTTTTCTTGGAGAAAGATGGGCTTGCCTGTCTGTCCATTTGACTGTCCGTCTGATTCATTCATATAGCAGACTCTGTTAACCATTTAATGGTCAAGTCGGCCAAAACCAGCCTCTGCAGTGGTTTTAATGAGTGTCCATTTGTAGGACAAGAGAAGTCTATTTTTGAAAATTTATCATGAATGCCTGGCTTGATAACTGAGCCAGTCATTCCAGTGATATATTAAAAAAAATAATTTCTTGCCATGGAAATATTAAAGTTTTCTTGACCAAATTGGACAATTAAATGGTTCAGGCTGATTCTGCCAATGGTAAGCTTGCAAAACATATCTACAGTACTTCTAACATAGAATCATTAATTAAATCGAATCAAAACTTATTTAACCATGCCATTTTCATAAGTAATTATTATCCAAATTATTTAACCCCCTCCCCTTCCCCCCCCCCCCCCCAAAAAGCAAACCAAAAACAATAGCAAAATGTTATTTCCATTTTTTTTACCATCATTTCCCAGATCTATCTTGAGCATACTGATTAGAATCTGATGACCACGCCTGACGCTTAGTAACCATGTGCACTCGGTGTCTGACGGGAATGCATTTGGGAACCTAGGGGAGGTTACTATTCCAGATTCTCCCCTGATTGCCTGGCGACCACAGACTTTAAGAGAGGTAGAGAAAGGCAGTTTACCTGGAGAAAAATTGAGAAAAAATAAGATGCAGATGTGTGTTTATTACTCAAGGTAAGTCAGCATGTGAATTAATCTTTCATCCCTAGAATGCCCTGAGTATCTCAATTTCAAGGTAACCACTCATCCCTGGAATGCCAGTATTATAATTTCAATATAACCATGAATCCGTGAAATGAGGGTATTTTAATTTCAAAGTACCCTTTAAAATAAAAGGGTTTTTAAATATTTGAAAGTAATTTGACTAGAAGGTGTGTACCACCAGTACCACCTACCGGTAGTTAATTAATTTTGAAATATTCAATAAAATATATGACCTTGTAGGCCTGCCTAGTTTAAGCGAAAACTCTCATAGCTACTCTAGGGTAGATGAGCATGTGTTTAAATTACATTGATTTCAATGCAAACACTTGACCTACTTGACTTACCCTTGCTGATAGGTTGGTAGCCTAGAGTAGATACTAGAGTACATACTCTAGCCTTTTAAGCACTACTCTAGTAACTTGAGTAGCTACCCTACTAGGGGCGTAAACTCTGCCATAAAGAAGTTTTCTATGACTTGTATATCTATGGATAACCAAACCAGTTATGTGTTAAATTTTCAAAAGTAATCTCTTGGCTTGCAAATGGACATTACCTAAAGAAAATGTTCAATTTAATGTTGACAAATCTTGAACATTAACCCTTTAAAGTCTTAAAATGGCCTTTGCAGTGGTTTTGAGAAATGTCCATTTGCACAACAAAAGAAGACTATTTTTTAATATCTACTACTGGAATGACTGTCTTGCAAGCCGAGCCAGTCATTTCAGTGGTTTATTTACAAAAATATTTTTTTCTTTTACTGCAAATGGGCATTTTCTGGGAGACAATTGAAGTTTTCTTGAGCAAATTTGAGCAACAAAGGCTTAATGGGTTAACATAAGGAGATGGAATGCTGGGTAAGCTTCACATAACTCACTGTCATCGAGGAAGTCATATGTTGCTTTAAATCCCATCATACTCTTAGTGTAGTCAGACATGAATATTATCTCGAGCTTTGGTTGTGCGACAATGATCGGAGATGGGACGACCGAGCCACAGAAGTGATTAATCAACAGCCGATATCCCAGCCAATCGATACTGTATACAGCGATGTAATCATACTCACAGCTAAAACAATAATAATAATAATGCAAGAATTCAGATTAACTGTCTCAATATACCCTCCTATCTCCTCCATCTTCCCTCCTCTTCCATCTCCCCTCCCCTCCCTGTCCATCGCCAACGCAGTAAGTGCTGCACAGAATAGCGAACCTACTCACACCTGGACACTATCGCACGTGTGCTTGATCCAACCCAGGCAAAATCTCATTAAACAAAATCTCAACAGGATATTTAAAAACCTGCTCGGATTCCCAAGCACTACAGCAGGTATCGCTGCATGGTGTGTCATGGGAAACATTGCCTTCCAGTTCATTTGGAAACTGGATCCGTGCATAGATGCCTCCGGCCAAAAAACTACACTTGTATAACACAATGTGTGTATCACTGATGTACAACTATAACAGCTGTGCAGATTTAGATAAGCTTGGTGTCTGTGACCACAGACACCTTCGTACTATAACCCAACATCCCTGGCCTGACAGTATAATCTCCAACGACGCATTATACACTATGTGCAATGCATTCCCACTGTCAGTGAAGGTGGCACAATAAAGATGGTGTATCGGGAATGGGCCATGTTATGCTAAGGACTCTCACTGAGGACGAGAAACAGTGGCCAAAGAAGGACTTATTGCAGCTGCAGAATATTTTCTAAACTACAGCACAGCAGGTACCAAACACTAATCCTATTCCTGGACAGTCCAGTGGAGACTAACCATAACCCTACATTGTTCATATAATCTCTAGTGGTTACTAACCATAACCCTATGTTGTCCAGGTAAGCTCATATCCACTAGGATTGTCTGATGGGATTTTGATTTAGTCTATCTTAAACGCTTAATAGTCACGTTCTACGAATTGTATGTCTACTATTTAATAAACATGCTGATAGGCAGCAACAGCACACAGTCGACTTAGTTTCAAAATATTCAACAGCTTACCTGTATAGTTTTCTGGAAATTGATAGTCAGGGAGATCTGGCATCATTCGATTCCAACATGGGCGATGCGTGGGTAGAGCTTAGCTAAAGATTGGCAGGGCGGAGCTAAAACTTGATTCCTCCATTTCTGGCTTACATGAATAGAGGGGTCCATTTCTACCCATGCCCCATCCATTTCTACCCATTCCCCATCCATTTCTACCCATGCCCCATCCATTTCTACCCATTCCCTATCCATTTCTACCCATGCCCCATCCATTTCTACCCATTCCCTATCCATTTCTACCCATGCCCCATCCATTTCTACCCATTCCCTATCCATCTCTACCCATGCCCCATCCATTTCTACACATGCCCCATCCATTTCTACCCATTCCCTATCCATTTCTACCCATTCCCCATCCAGTTCTACCCATGCCCCATCCATTTCTACCCATGCCCTATCCATTTCTACCCATGGCCCATCCATTTCTACCCATGGCCCATCCATTTCTACCCATGCCCTATCCATTTCTACCCATGTCCCATCCATTTTTACTCATGCTCCATCCATTTCTACCTATGCCCAATCCAATCATTTCTACCCATGCCCAATCCATCTCTACACATACCCCATCCATTTCTTCCCATGCCCTATCCATATCTACCCATGTCCCATCCATTTCTACCCATCCCCTATCCATGTCTCCCCATCCCCCATCCATTTCTATCCATGTCCCATCCATTTCTACCCATTCGCTATCCATTTCTACTCATGTCCCATCCATTTATACCCATGCCCCATCCATTTATACCCATTCCCTATCTATTTCTACTCATGCCCCACCCATGCCTCATCCATTTCTACCCATTCCCTATCCATTTCTACTCATGCCCCATCCATTTCTTCCCACGCCTCATCCATTTCTACCCATGCCCTAGACATTTCTACCCATGCCCCATCCATTTCTACCCATTCCCCATCCATTTCTACCCATGCCTCATCAATTTCTACCCATTCCCTATCCATTTCTACTCATGCCCCATCCATTTCTACCCATGCCTCATCCATTTCTACCCATGCCCCATCCATTTCTACCCATGCCTCATCCATTTCTACCCATGCCCTATCCATTTCTACCCATGCCCCATCCATTTCTACCCATGCCCCATTCATTTCTACCCATTCCCTATCCATTTCTACCCATGCCCCATCCATTTCTACCCATGCCCCATCCATTTTTACCCATTCCCCATCCATTTCTATCCATGCCCCATCCATGTCTACCCATTCCCTATCCATGTCTACCGATTCCCTATCCATTTCTACTGATGGCCCATCCATTTATACCCATGCCTCATCCATTTCTACCCATTCCCTATCCATTTCTACTCATGCCCCATCCATTTCTACCCATGCCTCATCCATTTCTACCCATGCCCTAGACATTTCTACCCATGCCCCATCCATTTCTACCCATGCCTCATCAATTTCTACCCATTCCCTATCCATTTCTACTCATGCCCCATCCATTTCTACCCATGCCTCATCCATTTCTACCCATGCCCCATCCATTTCTACCCATGCCTCATCCATTTCTACCCATGCCCTATCCATTTCTACCCATGCCCCATCCATTTCTACCCATGTCTCATCCATTTCTACCCATGCCCCATCCATTTCTACCCATGCCCCATCCATTTTTACCCATTCCCCATCCATTTCTATCCATGCCCCATCCATGTCTACCCATTCCCTATCCATGTCTACCCATGTCCCATCCATTTCTACCCATCCCCTATCCATGTCTCCCCATCCCCCATCCATTTCTATCCATGTCCCATCCATTTCTACCCATTCGCTATCCATTTCTACTCATGTCCCATCCATTTATACCCATGCCCCATCCATTTATACCCATTCCCTATCTATTTCTACTCATGCCCCACCCATGCCTCATCCATTTCTACCCATTCCCTATCCATTTCTACTCATGCCCCATCCATTTCTTCCCACGCCTCATCCATTTCTACCCATGCCCTAGACATTTCTACCCATGCCCCATCCATTTCTACCCATTCCCCATCCATTTCTACCCATGCCTCATCAATTTCTACCCATTCCCTATCCATTTCTACTCATGCCCCATCCATTTCTACCCATGCCTCATCCATTTCTACCCATGCCCCATCAATTTCTACCCATGCCTCATCCATTTCTACCCATGCCCTATCCATTTCTACCCATGCCCCATCCATTTCTACCCATGCCCCATTCATTTCTACCCATTCCCTATCCATTTCTACCCATGCCCCATCCATTTCTACCCATGCCCCATCCATTTTTACCCATTCCCCATCCATTTCTATCCATGCCCCATCCATGTCTACCCATTCCCTATCCATGTCTACCGATTCCCTATCCATTTCTACTGATGGCCCATCCATTTATACCCATGCCTCATCCATTTATACCCATTCCCTATCCATTTCTACTCATGCCCCATCCATTTCTTCCCACGCCTCATCCATTTCTACCCATGCCCTAGACATTTCTACCCATGCCCCATCCATTTCTACCCATTCCCCATCCATTTCTACCCATGCCTCATCAATTTCTACCCATTCCCTATCCATTTCTACTCATGCCCCATCCATTTCTACCCATGCCTCATCAATTTCTACCCATTCCCTATCCATTTCTACTCATGCCCCATCCATTTCTACCCATGCCTCATCCATTTCTACCCATGCCCCATCCATTTCTACCCATGCCTCATCCATTTCTACCCATGCCCTATCCATTTCTACCTATGCCCCATCCATTTCTACCCATGCCCCATTCATTTCTACCCATTCCCTATCCATTTCTACCCATGCCCCATCCATTTTTACCCATTCCCCATCCATTTCTATCCATGCCCCATCCATGTCTACCCATTCCCTATCCATGTCTACCGATTCCCTATCCATTTCTACTGATGGCCCATCCATTTATACCCATGCCTCATCCATTTCTACCCATTCCCTATCCATTTCTACTCATGCCCCATCCATTTCTACCCATGTCTCATCCATTTCTACCCATGCCCTAGACATTTCTACCCATGCCCCATCCATTTCTACCCATGCCTCATCAATTTCTACCCATTCCCTATCCATTTCTACTCATGCCCCATCCATTTCTACCCATGCCTCATCCATTTCTACCCATGCCCCATCCATTTCTACCCATGCCTCATCCATTTCTACCCATGCCCATCCATTTCTACCCATGCCCCATCCATTTCTACCCATGTCCCATCCATTTCTACCCATGCCCCATCCATTTCTACCCATGCCCCATCCATTTTTACCCATTCCCCATCCATTTCTATCCATGCCCCATCCATGTCTACCCATTCCCTATCCATGTCTACCCATTCCCTATCCATTTCTACTCATGGCCCATCCATTTATACCCATGCCCCATCCATTTCTACCCATGCCCTATCCATTTCTACCCATGCCCCATCCATTTCTACCCATGCCTTATCCATTTCTACCCATGCCCAATCCATTTCTACCCATGCCCTAGACATTTCTACCCATGCCTATGCATTTCTACCCATGGCCCATCCATTTCTTCCTATTCCCCATCCATTTCTGCCTGTGCCCCATCCATATCTACCTGTGCCCAATCCATTTCTACCCATGCCCTATCCATTTCTACTCATGCCACATCCATTTCTACCCATGCCCTATCCATTTCCACCCATGGCCAATCCATTTACCCATGCCCCATCCATTTCTACCTATTCCCTATCCATTTTTATCCATGCTCCATCCATATCTACCCATGGCCCATCCATTTCTACCCATGCCCCATCCATTTCTACCCATGTCCTAGACATTTCTACCCATGACTGCATTTCTACCCATGGCCCATCCATTTCTTCCTATTCCCCATCCATTTCTGCCTGTGCCCCATCCATTTCTACCCGGTCCCCATCCATTTCTACCCATGCCCCATCCATATCTACCTGTGCCCAATCCATTTCTACCCATGCCCCATCCATATCTACCCATGCCCCATCCATTTCTACCCATGCCCTATCCATTTCTACCCATGCCCCATCCATTTCTACCCATGCCCCATTCATGTCTACCCATGCCTCATCCATTTCTACCCATTCCCTATCCATTTCTACCCATTCCCTATCCATTTCTACCCATGCCTCATCCATTTCTACCCATTCCCTATCCATTTCTACTCATGCCCCATCCATTTCTACCCATGCCTCATCCATTTCTACCCATGCCCTATCCATTCCCTATCCATGTCTACCCATTCCCTATCCATTTCTACTCATGGCCCATCCATTTATACCCATGCCCCATCCATTTATACCCATGCCCTATCCATTTCTACCCATGCCCCATCCATTTCTACCCATGCCCTAGACATTTCTACCCATGCCTATGCATTTCTACCCATGGCCCATCCATTTCTTCCTATTCCCCATCCATTTCTGCCTGTGCCCCATCCATTTCTACCCGGACCCCATCCATTTCTACCCATGCCCCATCCATATCTACCTGTGCCCAATCCATTTCTACCCATGCCCTATCCATTTCTACTCATGCCACATCCATTTCTACCCATGCCCTATCCATTTCCACCCATGGCCAATCCATTTACCCATGCCCCATCCATTTCTACCTATACTGTATCCATTTTTATCCATGCTCCATCCATATCTACCCATGGCCCATCCATTTCTACCCATGCCCCATCCATTTCTACCCATGCCCCATCCATTTCTACCCATGTCCTAGACATTTCTACCCATGCCTATGCATTTCTACCCATGGCCCATCCATTTCCACCCGGTCCCCATCCATTTCTACCCATGCCCCATCCATATCTACCTGTGCCCAATCCATTTCGACCCATGCCCCATCCATATCTACCCATGCCCCATCCATTTCTACCCATGCCTCATCCATTTCTACCCATGCCCTAGACATTTCTACCCATGCCCCATCCATTTCTACCCATTCCCCATCCATTTCTACCCATGCCTCATCAATTTCTACCCATTCCCTATCCATTTCTACTCATGCCCCATCCATTTCTACCCATGCCTCATCCATTTCTACCCATGCCCCATCAATTTCTACCCATGCCTCATCCATTTCTACCCATGCCCTATCCATTTCTACCCATGCCCCATCCATTTCTACCCATGCCCCATTCATTTCTACCCATTCCCTATCCATTTCTACCCATGCCCCATCCATTTCTACCCATGCCCCATCCATTTTTACCCATTCCCCATCCATTTCTATCCATGCCCCATCCATGTCTACCCATTCCCTATCCATGTCTACCGATTCCCTATCCATTTCTACTGATGGCCCATCCATTTATACCCATGCCTCATCCATTTATACCCATTCCCTATCCATTTCTACTCATGCCCCATCCATTTCTACCCATGCCTCATCCATTTCTACCCATGCCCTAGACATTTCTACCCATGCCCCATCCATTTCTACCCATGCCTCATCAATTTCTACCCATTCCCTATCCATTTCTACTCATGCCCCATCCATTTCTACCCATGCCTCATCCATTTCTACCCATGCCCCATCCATTTCTACCCATGCCTCATCCATTTCTACCCATGCCCTATCCATTTCTACCCATGCCCCATCCATTTCTACCCATGTCTCATCCATTTCTACCCATGCCCCATCCATTTCTACCCATGCCCCATCCATTTTTACCCATTCCCCATCCATTTCTACCCATTCCCTATCCATGTCTACCCATGTCCCATCCATTTCTACCCATCCCCTATCCATGTCTCCCCATCCCCCATCCATTTCTATCCATGTCCCATCCATTTCTACCCATTCGCTATCCATTTCTACTCATGTCCCATCCATTTATACCCATGCCCCATCCATTTATACCCATTCCCTATCTATTTCTACTCATGCCCCACCCATGCCTCATCCATTTATACCCTTCCCTATCCATTTCTACTCATGCCCCATCCATTTCTTCCCACGCCTCATCCATTTCTACCCATGCCCTAGACATTTCTACCCATGCCCCATCCATTTCTACCCATTCCCCATCCATTTCTACCCATGCCTCATCAATTTCTACCCATTCCCTATCCATTTCTACTCATGCCCCATCCATTTCTACCCATGCCTCATCCATTTCTACCCATGCCCCATCCATTTCTACCCATGCCTCATCCATTTCTACCCATGCCCTATCCATTTCTACCTATGCCCCATCCATTTCTACCCATGCCCCATTCATTTCTACCCATTCCCTATCCATTTCTACCCATGCCCCATCCATTTTTACCCATTCCCCATCCATTTCTATCCATGCCCCATCCATGTCTACCCATTCCCTATCCATGTCTACCGATTCCCTATCCATTTCTACTGATGGCCCATCCATTTATACCCATGCCTCATCCATTTATACCCATTCCCTATCCATTTCTACTCATGCCCCATCCATTTCTACCCATGTCTCATCCATTTCTACCCATGCCCTAGACATTTCTACCCATGCCCCATCCATTTCTACCCATGCCTCATCAATTTCTACCCATTCCCTATCCATTTCTACTCATGCCCCATCCATTTCTACCCATGCCTCATCCATTTCTACCCATGCCCCATCCATTTCTACCCATGCCTCATCCATTTCTACCCATGCCCATCCATTTCTACCCATGCCCCATCCATTTCTACCCATGTCTCATCCATTTCTACCCATGCCCCATCCATTTCTACCCATGCCCCATCCATTTTTACCCATTCCCCATCCATTTCTATCCATGCCCCATCCATGTCTACCCATTCCCTATCCATGTCTACCCATTCCCTATCCATTTCTACTCATGGCCCATCCATTTATACCCATGCCCCATCCATTTCTACCCATGCCCTATCCATTTCTACCCATGCCCCATCCATTTCTACCCATGCCCTATCCATTTCTACCCATGCCCAATCCATTTCTACCCATGCCCTAGACATTTCTACCCATGCCTATGCATTTCTACCCATGGCCCATCCATTTCTTCCTATTCCCCATCCATTTCTGCCTGTGCCCCATCCATATCTACCTGTGCCCAATCCATTTCTACCCATGCCCTATCCATTTCTACTCATGCCACATCCATTTCTACCCATGCCCTATCCATTTCCACCCATGGCCAATCCATTTACCCATGCCCCATCCATTTCTACCTATTCCCTATCCATTTTTATCCATGCTCCATCCATATCTACCCATGGCCCATCCATTTCTACCCATGCCCCATCCATTTCTACCCATGTCCTAGACATTTCTACCCATGACTGCATTTCTACCCATGGCCCATCCATTTCTTCCTATTCCCCATCCATTTCTGCCTGTGCCCCATCCATTTCTACCCGGTCCCCATCCATTTCTACCCATGCCCCATCCATATCTACCTGTGCCCAATCCATTTCTACCCATGCCCCATCCATATCTACCCATGCCCCATCCATTTCTACCCATGCCCTATCCATTTCTACCCATGCCCCATCCATTTCTACCCATGCCCCATTCATGTCTACCCATGCCTCATCCATTTCTACCCATTCCCTATCCATTTCTACCCATTCCCTATCCATTTCTACCCATGCCTCATCCATTTCTACCCATTCCCTATCCATTTCTACTCATGCCTCATCCATTTCTACCCATGCCCTATCCATTCCCTATCCATGTCTACCCATTCCCTATCCATTTCTACTCATGGCCCATCCATTTATACCCATGCCCCATCCATTTATACCCATGCCCTATCCATTTCTACCCATGCCCCATCCATTTCTACCCATGCCCCATCCATTTCTACCCATGCCCTAGACATTTCTACCCATGCCTATGCATTTCTACCCATGGCCCATCCATTTCTTCCTATTCCCCATCCATTTCTGCCTGTGCCCCATCCATTTCTACCCGGACCCCATCCATTTCTACCCATGCCCCATCCATATCTACCTGTGCCCAATCCATTTCTACCCATGCCCTATCCATTTCTACTCATGCCACATCCATTTCTACCCATGCCCTATCCATTTCCACCCATGGCCAATCCATTTACCCATGCCCCATCCATTTCTACCTATACTGTATCCATTTTTATCCATGCTCCATCCATATCTACCCATGGCCCATCCATTTCTACCCATGCCCCATCCATTTCTACCCATGCCCCATCCATTTCTACCCATGTCCTAGACATTTCTACCCATGCCTATGCATTTCTACCCATGGCCCATCCATTTCCACCCGGTCCCCATCCATTTCTACCCATGCCCCATCCATATCTACCTGTGCCCAATCCATTTCGACCCATGCCCCATCCATATCTACCCATGCCCCATCCATTTCTACCCATGCCTCATCCATTTCTACCCATTCCCTATCCATTTCTACTCATGCCCCATCCATTTCTACCCATGCCTCATCCATTTCTACCCATGCCCTATCCATGTCTACCCATGCCTCATCCATTTCTACCCATTCCCCATCCATTTCTACCCATGCCCCATTCATTTCTACCCATTCCCTATCCATTTCTACCCATGCCCTATCCATTTCTACCCCATACCCCATCCATTTCTATCCATTTCTACCCATTCCCCATCCATTTCTACCCATGCCTCATCCATTTCTACCCATTCCCTATCCATTTCTACTCATGCCCCATCCATTTCTACCCATGCCTCATCCATTTCTACCCATGCCCTATCCATTTCTACCCATGCCCCATCCATTTCTACCCATGCCTCATCCCTTTCTATCCATGCCCCATCCATTTCTACCCATGCCCCATCCATTTCTACCCATGCCCTAGACATTTCTACCCATGCCTATGCATTTCTACCCATGCCCCATCCATTTCTTCCTATTCCCCATCCTGTGCCCCATCCATTTCTACCCGGTCCCCATCCATTTCTACCCATGCCCCATCCATATCTAGCTGTGCCCAATCCATTTCTACCCATGCCCTATCCATGTCTACCCATGCCTCATCCATTTCTACCCATTCCCCATCCATTTCTACCCATGCCCCATTCATTTCTACCCATTCCCTATCCATTTCTACCCATGCCCTATCCATTTCTACCCCATACCCCATCCATTTCTACCCATGCCTCATCCATTTCTACCCATTCCCCATCCATTTCTACCCATGCCTCATCCATTTCTACCCATTCCCTATCCATTTCTACTCATGCCCCATCCATTTCTACCCATGCCTCATCCATTTCTACCCATGCCCTATCCATTTCTACCCATGCCCCATCCATTTCTACCCATGCCTCATCCCTTTCTATCCATGCCCCATCCATTTCTACCCATGCCCCATCCATTTCTACCCATGCCCTAGACATTTCTACCCATGCCTATGCATTTCTACCCATGCCCCATCCATTTCTACCCATGCCTCATCCATTTCTACCCATGCCCTAGACATTTCTACCCATGCCCCATCCATTTCTACCCATGCCTCATCAATTTCTACCCATTCCCTATCCATTTCTACTCATGCCCCATCCATTTCTACCCATGCCTCATCCATTTCTACCCATGCCCCATCCATTTCTACCCATGCCTCATCCATTTCTACCCATGCCCTATCCATTTCTACCCATGCCCCATCCATTTCTACCCATGTCTCATCCATTTCTACCCATGCCCCATCCATTTCTACCCATGCCCCATCCATTTTTACCCATTCCCCATCCATTTCTACCCATTCCCTATCCATGTCTACCCATGTCCCATCCATTTCTACCCATCCCCTATCCATGTCTCCCCATCCATTTCTATCCATGTCCCATCCATTTCTACCCATTCGCTATCCATTTCTACTCATGTCCCATCCATTTATACCCATGCCCCATCCATTTATACCCATTCCCTATCTATTTCTACTCATGCCCCACCCATGCCTCATCCATTTATACCCTTCCCTATCCATTTCTACTCATGCCCCATCCATTTCTTCCCACGCCTCATCCATTTCTACCCATGCCCTAGACATTTCTACCCATGCCCCATCCATTTCTACCCATTCCCCATCCATTTCTACCCATGCCTCATCAATTTCTACCCATTCCCTATCCATTTCTACTCATGCCCCATCCATTTCTACCCATGCCTCATCCATTTCTACCCATGCCCCATCCATTTCTACCCATGCCTCATCCATTTCTACCCATGCCCTATCCATTTCTACCTATGCCCCATCCATTTCTACCCATGCCCCATTCATTTCTACCCATTCCCTATCCATTTCTACCCATGCCCCATCCATTTTTACCCATTCCCCATCCATTTCTATCCATGCCCCATCCATGTCTACCCATTCCCTATCCATGTCTACCGATTCCCTATCCATTTCTACTGATGGCCCATCCATTTATACCCATGCCTCATCCATTTATACCCATTCCCTATCCATTTCTACTCATGCCCCATCCATTTCTACCCATGTCTCATCCATTTCTACCCATGCCCTAGACATTTCTACCCATGCCCCATCCATATCTACCCATGCCTCATCAATTTCTACCCATTCCCTATCCATTTCTACTCATGCCCCATCCATTTCTACCCATGCCTCATCCATTTCTACCCATGCCCCATCCATTTCTACCCATGCCTCATCCATTTCTACCCATGCCCATCCATTTCTACCCATGCCCCATCCATTTCTACCCATGCCCCATCCATTTTTACCCATTCCCCATCCATTTCTATCCATGCCCCATCCATGTCTACCCATTCCCTATCCATGTCTACCCATTCCCTATCCATTTCTACTCATGGCCCATCCATTTATACCCATGCCCCATCCATTTCTACCCATGCCCTATCCATTTCTACCCATGCCCCATCCATTTCTACCCATGCCCTATCCATTTCTACCCATGCCCAATCCATTTCTACCCATGCCCTAGACATTTCTACCCATGCCTATGCATTTCTACCCATGGCCCATCCATTTCTTCCTATTCCCCATCCATTTCTGCCTGTGCCCCATCCATATCTACCTGTGCCCAATCCATTTCTACCCATGCCCTATCCATTTCTACTCATGCCACATCCATTTCTACCCATGCCCTATCCATTTCCACCCATGGCCAATCCATTTACCCATGCCCCATCCATTTCTACCTATTCCCTATCCATTTTTATCCATGCTCCATCCATATCTACCCATGGCCCATCCATTTCTACCCATGCCCCATCCATTTCTACCCATGTCCTAGACATTTCTACCCATGACTGCATTTCTACCCATGGCCCATCCATTTCTTCCTATTCCCCATCCATTTCTGCCTGTGCCCCATCCATTTCTACCCGGTCCCCATCCATTTCTACCCATGCCCCATCCATATCTACCTGTGCCCAATCCATTTCTACCCATGCCCCATCCATATCTACCCATGCCCCATCCATTTCTACCCATGCCCTATCCATTTCTACCCATGCCCCATCCATTTCTACCCATGCCCCATTCATGTCTACCCATGCCTCATCCATTTCTACCCATTCCCTATCCATTTCTACCCATTCCCTATCCATTTCTACCCATGCCTCATCCATTTCTACCCATTCCCTATCCATTTCTACTCATGCCTCATCCATTTCTACCCATGCCCTATCCATTCCCTATCCATGTCTACCCATTCCCTATCCATTTCTACTCATGGCCCATCCATTTATACCCATGCCCCATCCATTTATACCCATGCCCTATCCATTTCTACCCATGCCCCATCCATTTCTACCCATGCCCCATCCATTTCTACCCATGCCCTAGACATTTCTACCCATGCCTATGCATTTCTACCCATGGCCCATCCATTTCTTCCTATTCCCCATCCATTTCTGCCTGTGCCCCATCCATTTCTACCCGGACCCCATCCATTTCTACCCATGCCCCATCCATATCTACCTGTGCCCAATCCATTTCTACCCATGCCCTATCCATTTCTACTCATGCCACATCCATTTCTACCCATGCCCTATCCATTTCCACCCATGGCCAATCCATTTACCCATGCCCCATCCATTTCTACCTATACTGTATCCATTTTTATCCATGCTCCATCCATATCTACCCATGGCCCATCCATTTCTACCCATGCCCCATCCATTTCTACCCATGCCCCATCCATTTCTACCCATGTCCTAGACATTTCTACCCATGCCTATGCATTTCTACCCATGGCCCATCCATTTCCACCCGGTCCCCATCCATTTCTACCCATGCCCCATCCATATCTACCTGTGCCCAATCCATTTCGACCCATGCCCCATCCATATCTACCCATGCCCCATCCATTTCTACCCATGCCTCATCCATTTCTACCCATTCCCTATCCATTTATACCCATTCCCTATCTATTTCTACTCATGCCCCACCCATGCCTCATCCATTTATACCCTTCCCTATCCATTTCTACTCATGCCCCATCCATTTCTTCCCACGCCTCATCCATTTCTACCCATGCCCTAGACATTTCTACCCATGCCCCATCCATTTCTACCCATTCCCCATCCATTTCTACCCATGCCTCATCAATTTCTACCCATTCCCTATCCATTTCTACTCATGCCCCATCCATTTCTACCCATGCCTCATCCATTTCTACCCATGCCCCATCCATTTCTACCCATGCCTCATCCATTTCTACCCATGCCCTATCCATTTCTACCTATGCCCCATCCATTTCTACCCATGCCCCATTCATTTCTACCCATTCCCTATCCATTTCTACCCATGCCCCATCCATTTTTACCCATTCCCCATCCATTTCTATCCATGCCCCATCCATGTCTACCCATTCCCTATCCATGTCTACCGATTCCCTATCCATTTCTACTGATGGCCCATCCATTTATACCCATGCCTCATCCATTTCTACCCATTCCCTATCCATTTCTACTCATGCCCCATCCATTTCTACCCATGTCTCATCCATTTCTACCCATGCCCTAGACATTTCTACCCATGCCCCATCCATTTCTACCCATGCCTCATCAATTTCTACCCATTCCCTATCCATTTCTACTCATGCCCCATCCATTTCTACCCATGCCTCATCCATTTCTACCCATGCCCCATCCATTTCTACCCATGCCTCATCCATTTCTACCCATGCCCATCCATTTCTACCCATGCCCCATCCATTTCTACCCATGTCCCATCCATTTCTACCCATGCCCCATCCATTTCTACCCATGCCCCATCCATTTTTACCCATTCCCCATCCATTTCTATCCATGCCCCATCCATGTCTACCCATTCCCTATCCATGTCTACCCATTCCCTATCCATTTCTACTCATGGCCCATCCATTTATACCCATGCCCCATCCATTTCTACCCATGCCCTATCCATTTCTACCCATGCCCCATCCATTTCTACCCATGCCTTATCCATTTCTACCCATGCCCAATCCATTTCTACCCATGCCCTAGACATTTCTACCCATGCCTATGCATTTCTACCCATGGCCCATCCATTTCTTCCTATTCCCCATCCATTTCTGCCTGTGCCCCATCCATATCTACCTGTGCCCAATCCATTTCTACCCATGCCCTATCCATTTCTACTCATGCCACATCCATTTCTACCCATGCCCTATCCATTTCCACCCATGGCCAATCCATTTACCCATGCCCCATCCATTTCTACCTATTCCCTATCCATTTTTATCCATGCTCCATCCATATCTACCCATGGCCCATCCATTTCTACCCATGCCCCATCCATTTCTACCCATGTCCTAGACATTTCTACCCATGACTGCATTTCTACCCATGGCCCATCCATTTCTTCCTATTCCCCATCCATTTCTGCCTGTGCCCCATCCATTTCTACCCGGTCCCCATCCATTTCTACCCATGCCCCATCCATATCTACCTGTGCCCAATCCATTTCTACCCATGCCCCATCCATATCTACCCATGCCCCATCCATTTCTACCCATGCCCTATCCATTTCTACCCATGCCCCATCCATTTCTACCCATGCCCCATTCATGTCTACCCATGCCTCATCCATTTCTACCCATTCCCTATCCATTTCTACCCATTCCCTATCCATTTCTACCCATGCCTCATCCATTTCTACCCATTCCCTATCCATTTCTACTCATGCCCCATCCATTTCTACCCATGCCTCATCCATTTCTACCCATGCCCTATCCATTCCCTATCCATGTCTACCCATTCCCTATCCATTTCTACTCATGGCCCATCCATTTATACCCATGCCCCATCCATTTATACCCATGCCCTATCCATTTCTACCCATGCCCCATCCATTTCTACCCATGCCCTAGACATTTCTACCCATGCCTATGCATTTCTACCCATGGCCCATCCATTTCTTCCTATTCCCCATCCATTTCTGCCTGTGCCCCATCCATTTCTACCCGGACCCCATCCATTTCTACCCATGCCCCATCCATATCTACCTGTGCCCAATCCATTTCTACCCATGCCCTATCCATTTCTACTCATGCCACATCCATTTCTACCCATGCCCTATCCATTTCCACCCATGGCCAATCCATTTACCCATGCCCCATCCATTTCTACCTATACTGTATCCATTTTTATCCATGCTCCATCCATATCTACCCATGGCCCATCCATTTCTACCCATGCCCCATCCATTTCTACCCATGCCCCATCCATTTCTACCCATGTCCTAGACATTTCTACCCATGCCTATGCATTTCTACCCATGGCCCATCCATTTCCACCCGGTCCCCATCCATTTCTACCCATGCCCCATCCATATCTACCTGTGCCCAATCCATTTCGACCCATGCCCCATCCATATCTACCCATGCCCCATCCATTTCTACCCATGCCTCATCCATTTCTACCCATGCCCTAGACATTTCTACCCATGCCCCATCCATTTCTACCCATTCCCCATCCATTTCTACCCATGCCTCATCAATTTCTACCCATTCCCTATCCATTTCTACTCATGCCCCATCCATTTCTACCCATGCCTCATCCATTTCTACCCATGCCCCATCAATTTCTACCCATGCCTCATCCATTTCTACCCATGCCCTATCCATTTCTACCCATGCCCCATCCATTTCTACCCATGCCCCATTCATTTCTACCCATTCCCTATCCATTTCTACCCATGCCCCATCCATTTCTACCCATGCCCCATCCATTTTTACCCATTCCCCATCCATTTCTATCCATGCCCCATCCATGTCTACCCATTCCCTATCCATGTCTACCGATTCCCTATCCATTTCTACTGATGGCCCATCCATTTATACCCATGCCTCATCCATTTATACCCATTCCCTATCCATTTCTACTCATGCCCCATCCATTTCTACCCATGCCTCATCCATTTCTACCCATGCCCTAGACATTTCTACCCATGCCCCATCCATTTCTACCCATGCCTCATCAATTTCTACCCATTCCCTATCCATTTCTACTCATGCCCCATCCATTTCTACCCATGCCTCATCCATTTCTACCCATGCCCCATCCATTTCTACCCATGCCTCATCCATTTCTACCCATGCCCTATCCATTTCTACCCATGCCCCATCCATTTCTACCCATGTCTCATCCATTTCTACCCATGCCCCATCCATTTCTACCCATGCCCCATCCATTTTTACCCATTCCCCATCCATTTCTACCCATTCCCTATCCATGTCTACCCATGTCCCATCCATTTCTACCCATCCCCTATCCATGTCTCCCCATCCCCCATCCATTTCTATCCATGTCCCATCCATTTCTACCCATTCGCTATCCATTTCTACTCATGTCCCATCCATTTATACCCATGCCCCATCCATTTATACCCATTCCCTATCTATTTCTACTCATGCCCCACCCATGCCTCATCCATTTATACCCTTCCCTATCCATTTCTACTCATGCCCCATCCATTTCTTCCCACGCCTCATCCATTTCTACCCATGCCCTAGACATTTCTACCCATGCCCCATCCATTTCTACCCATTCCCCATCCATTTCTACCCATGCCTCATCAATTTCTACCCATTCCCTATCCATTTCTACTCATGCCCCATCCATTTCTACCCATGCCTCATCCATTTCTACCCATGCCCCATCCATTTCTACCCATGCCTCATCCATTTCTACCCATGCCCTATCCATTTCTACCTATGCCCCATCCATTTCTACCCATGCCCCATTCATTTCTACCCATTCCCTATCCATTTCTACCCATGCCCCATCCATTTTTACCCATTCCCCATCCATTTCTATCCATGCCCCATCCATGTCTACCCATTCCCTATCCATGTCTACCGATTCCCTATCCATTTCTACTGATGGCCCATCCATTTATACCCATGCCTCATCCATTTATACCCATTCCCTATCCATTTCTACTCATGCCCCATCCATTTCTACCCATGTCTCATCCATTTCTACCCATGCCCTAGACATTTCTACCCATGCCCCATCCATTTCTACCCATGCCTCATCAATTTCTACCCATTCCCTATCCATTTCTACTCATGCCCCATCCATTTCTACCCATGCCTCATCCATTTCTACCCATGCCCCATCCATTTCTACCCATGCCTCATCCATTTCTACCCATGCCCATCCATTTCTACCCATGCCCCATCCATTTCTACCCATGGCTCATCCATTTCTACCCATGCCCCATCCATTTCTACCCATGCCCCATCCATTTTTACCCATTCCCCATCCATTTCTATCCATGCCCCATCCATGTCTACCCATTCCCTATCCATGTCTACCCATTCCCTATCCATTTCTACTCATGGCCCATCCATTTATACCCATGCCCCATCCATTTCTACCCATGCCCTATCCATTTCTACCCATGCCCCATCCATTTCTACCCATGCCCTATCCATTTCTACCCATGCCCAATCCATTTCTACCCATGCCCTAGACATTTCTACCCATGCCTATGCATTTCTACCCATGGCCCATCCATTTCTTCCTATTCCCCATCCATTTCTGCCTGTGCCCCATCCATATCTACCTGTGCCCAATCCATTTCTACCCATGCCCTATCCATTTCTACTCATGCCACATCCATTTCTACCCATGCCCTATCCATTTCCACCCATGGCCAATCCATTTACCCATGCCCCATCCATTTCTACCTATTCCCTATCCATTTTTATCCATGCTCCATCCATATCTACCCATGGCCCATCCATTTCTACCCATGCCCCATCCATTTCTACCCATGTCCTAGACATTTCTACCCATGACTGCATTTCTACCCATGGCCCATCCATTTCTTCCTATTCCCCATCCATTTCTGCCTGTGCCCCATCCATTTCTACCCGGTCCCCATCCATTTCTACCCATGCCCCATCCATATCTACCTGTGCCCAATCCATTTCTACCCATGCCCCATCCATATCTACCCATGCCCCATCCATTTCTACCCATGCCCTATCCATTTCTACCCATGCCCCATCCATTTCTACCCATGCCCCATTCATGTCTACCCATGCCTCATCCATTTCTACCCATTCCCTATCCATTTCTACCCATTCCCTATCCATTTCTACCCATGCCTCATCCATTTCTACCCATTCCCTATCCATTTCTACTCATGCCTCATCCATTTCTACCCATGCCCTATCCATTCCCTATCCATGTCTACCCATTCCCTATCCATTTCTACTCATGGCCCATCCATTTATACCCATGCCCCATCCATTTATACCCATGCCCTATCCATTTCTACCCATGCCCCATCCATTTCTACCCATGCCCCATCCATTTCTACCCATGCCCTAGACATTTCTACCCATGCCTATGCATTTCTACCCATGGCCCATCCATTTCTTCCTATTCCCCATCCATTTCTGCCTGTGCCCCATCCATTTCTACCCGGACCCCATCCATTTCTACCCATGCCCCATCCATATCTACCTGTGCCCAATCCATTTCTACCCATGCCCTATCCATTTCTACTCATGCCACATCCATTTCTACCCATGCCCTATCCATTTCCACCCATGGCCAATCCATTTACCCATGCCCCATCCATTTCTACCTATACTGTATCCATTTTTATCCATGCTCCATCCATATCTACCCATGGCCCATCCATTTCTACCCATGCCCCATCCATTTCTACCCATGCCCCATCCATTTCTACCCATGTCCTAGACATTTCTACCCATGCCTATGCATTTCTACCCATGGCCCATCCATTTCCACCCGGTCCCCATCCATTTCTACCCATGCCCCATCCATATCTACCTGTGCCCAATCCATTTCGACCCATGCCCCATCCATATCTACCCATGCCCCATCCATTTCTACCCATGCCTCATCCATTTCTACCCATTCCCTATCCATTTCTACTCATGCCCCATCCATTTCTACCCATGCCTCATCCATTTCTACCCATGCCCTATCCATGTCTACCCATGCCTCATCCATTTCTACCCATTCCCCATCCATTTCTACCCATGCCCCATTCATTTCTACCCATTCCCTATCCATTTCTACCCATGCCCTATCCATTTCTACCCCATACCCCATCCATTTCTACCCATGCCTCATCCATTTCTACCCATTCCCCATCCATTTCTACCCATGCCTCATCCATTTCTACCCATTCCCTATCCATTTCTACTCATGCCCCATCCATTTCTACCCATGCCTCATCCATTTCTACCCATGCCCTATCCATTTCTACCCATGCCCCATCCATTTCTACCCATGCCTCATCCCTTTCTATCCATGCCCCATCCATTTCTACCCATGCCCCATCCATTTCTACCCATGCCCTAGACATTTCTACCCATGCCTATGCATTTCTACCCATGCCCCATCCATTTCTTCCTATTCCCCATCCTGTGCCCCATCCATTTCTACCCGGTCCCCATCCATTTCTACCCATGCCCCATCCATATCTAGCTGTGCCCAATCCATTTCTACCCATGCCCTATCCATGTCTACCCATGCCTCATCCATTTCTACCCATTCCCCATCCATTTCTACCCATGCCCCATTCATTTCTACCCATTCCCTATCCATTTCTACCCATGCCCTATCCATTTCTACCCCATACCCCATCCATTTCTACCCATGCCTCATCCATTTCTACCCATTCCCCATCCATTTCTACCCATGCCTCATCCATTTCTACCCATTCCCTATCCATTTCTACTCATGCCCCATCCATTTCTACCCATGCCTCATCCATTTCTACCCATGCCCTATCCATTTCTACCCATGCCCCATCCATTTCTACCCATGCCTCATCCCTTTCTATCCATGCCCCATCCATTTCTACCCATGCCCCATCCATTTCTACCCATGCCCTAGACATTTCTACCCATGCCTATGCATTTCTACCCATGCCCCATCCATTTCTACCCATGCCTATGCATTTCTACCCATGCCCCATCCATTTCTACCCATGCCTCATCCATTTCTACCCATGCCCTATCCATTTCTACCCATGCCCCATCCATTTCTACCCATGTCTCATCCATTTCTACCCATGCCCCATCCATTTCTACCCATGCCCCATCCATTTTTACCCATTCCCCATCCATTTCTACCCATTCCCTATCCATGTCTACCCATGTCCCATCCATTTCTACCCATCCCCTATCCATGTCTCCCCATCCATTTCTATCCATGTCCCATCCATTTCTACCCATTCGCTATCCATTTCTACTCATGTCCCATCCATTTATACCCATGCCCCATCCATTTATACCCATTCCCTATCTATTTCTACTCATGCCCCACCCATGCCTCATCCATTTATACCCTTCCCTATCCATTTCTACTCATGCCCCATCCATTTCTTCCCACGCCTCATCCATTTCTACCCATGCCCTAGACATTTCTACCCATGCCCCATCCATTTCTACCCATTCCCCATCCATTTCTACCCATGCCTCATCAATTTCTACCCATTCCCTATCCATTTCTACTCATGCCCCATCCATTTCTACCCATGCCTCATCCATTTCTACCCATGCCCCATCCATTTCTACCCATGCCTCATCCATTTCTACCCATGCCCTATCCATTTCTACCTATGCCCCATCCATTTCTACCCATGCCCCATTCATTTCTACCCATTCCCTATCCATTTCTACCCATGCCCCATCCATTTTTACCCATTCCCCATCCATTTCTATCCATGCCCCATCCATGTCTACCCATTCCCTATCCATGTCTACCGATTCCCTATCCATTTCTACTGATGGCCCATCCATTTATACCCATGCCTCATCCATTTATACCCATTCCCTATCCATTTCTACTCATGCCCCATCCATTTCTACCCATGTCTCATCCATTTCTACCCATGCCCTAGACATTTCTACCCATGCCCCATCCATTTCTACCCATGCCTCATCAATTTCTACCCATTCCCTATCCATTTCTACTCATGCCCCATCCATTTCTACCCATGCCTCATCCATTTCTACCCATGCCCCATCCATTTCTACCCATGCCTCATCCATTTCTACCCATGCCCATCCATTTCTACCCATGCCCCATCCATTTCTACCCATGTCTCATCCATTTCTACCCATGCCCCATCCATTTCTACCCATGCCCCATCCATTTTTACCCATTCCCCATCCATTTCTATCCATGCCCCATCCATGTCTACCCATTCCCTATCCATGTCTACCCATTCCCTATCCATTTCTACTCATGGCCCATCCATTTATACCCATGCCCCATCCATTTCTACCCATGCCCCATTCATGTCTACCCATGCCTCATCCATTTCTACCCATTCCCTATCCATTTCTACCCATTCCCTATCCATTTCTACCCATGCCTCATCCATTTCTACCCATTCCCTATCCATTTCTACTCATGCCTCATCCATTTCTACCCATGCCCTATCCATTCCCTATCCATGTCTACCCATTCCCTATCCATTTCTACTCATGGCCCATCCATTTATACCCATGCCCCATCCATTTATACCCATGCCCTATCCATTTCTACCCATGCCCCATCCATTTCTACCCATGCCCCATCCATTTCTACCCATGCCCTAGACATTTCTACCCATGCCTATGCATTTCTACCCATGGCCCATCCATTTCTTCCTATTCCCCATCCATTTCTGCCTGTGCCCCATCCATTTCTACCCGGACCCCATCCATTTCTACCCATGCCCCATCCATATCTACCTGTGCCCAATCCATTTCTACCCATGCCCTATCCATTTCTACTCATGCCACATCCATTTCTACCCATGCCCTATCCATTTCCACCCATGGCCAATCCATTTACCCATGCCCCATCCATTTCTACCTATACTGTATCCATTTTTATCCATGCTCCATCCATATCTACCCATGGCCCATCCATTTCTACCCATGCCCCATCCATTTCTACCCATGCCCCATCCATTTCTACCCATGTCCTAGACATTTCTACCCATGCCTATGCATTTCTACCCATGGCCCATCCATTTCCACCCGGTCCCCATCCATTTCTACCCATGCCCCATCCATATCTACCTGTGCCCAATCCATTTCGACCCATGCCCCATCCATATCTACCCATGCCCCATCCATTTCTACCCATGCCTCATCCATTTCTACCCATTCCCTATCCATTTCTACTCATGCCCCATCCATTTCTACCCATGCCTCATCCATTTCTACCCATGCCCTATCCATGTCTACCCATGCCTCATCCATTTCTACCCATTCCCCATCCATTTCTACCCATGCCCCATTCATTTCTACCCATTCCCTATCCATTTCTACCCATGCCCTATCCATTTCTACCCCATACCCCATCCATTTCTACCCATGCCTCATCCATTTCTACCCATTCCCCATCCATTTCTACCCATGCCTCATCCATTTCTACCCATTCCCTATCCATTTCTACTCATGCCCCATCCATTTCTACCCATGCCTCATCCATTTCTACCCATGCCCTATCCATTTCTACCCATGCCCCATCCATTTCTACCCATGCCTCATCCCTTTCTATCCATGCCCCATCCATTTCTACCCATGCCCCATCCATTTCTACCCATGCCCTAGACATTTCTACCCATGCCTATGCATTTCTACCCATGCCCCATCCATTTCTTCCTATTCCCCATCCTGTGCCCCATCCATTTCTACCCGGTCCCCATCCATTTCTACCCATGCCCCATCCATATCTAGCTGTGCCCAATCCATTTCTACCCATGCCCTATCCATGTCTACCCATGCCTCATCCATTTCTACCCATTCCCCATCCATTTCTACCCATGCCCCATTCATTTCTACCCATTCCCTATCCATTTCTACCCATGCCCTATCCATTTCTACCCCATACCCCATCCATTTCTACCCATGCCTCATCCATTTCTACCCATTCCCCATCCATTTCTACCCATGCCTCATCCATTTCTACCCATTCCCTATCCATTTCTACTCATGCCCCATCCATTTCTACCCATGCCTCATCCATTTCTACCCATGCCCTATCCATTTCTACCCATGCCCCATCCATTTCTACCCATGCCTCATCCCTTTCTATCCATGCCCCATCCATTTCTACCCATGCCCCATCCATTTCTACCCATGCCCTAGACATTTCTACCCATGCCTATGCATTTCTACCCATGCCCCATCCATTTCTTCCTATTCCCTATCCTGTGCCCCATCCATTTCTACCCGGTCCCCATCCATTTCTACCCATGCCCCATCCATATCTAGCTGTGCCCAATCCATTTCTACCCATGCCCTATCCATTTCTACTCATGCCACATCCATTTCTACCCATGCCCCATCCATTTCTACCCATACCCTATCCATTTCTACCCATGCCCCATCGATTTTCACCCATGCCCCATCGATTTTCACCCATGCCACATTGATTTTCACCCATGCCACATTGATTTTCACCCATGCCACATTCATTTCTACCCATGGCCATCCATTTCTACCCATGCCCTATCCATTTCTACCCATGCCCCATCGATTTTCACCCATGCCACATTGATTTTCACCCATGCCACATTGATTTCTACCCATGGCCATCCATTTCTACCCATGCCCTATCCATTTCTACCCATGCCCCATCGATTTTCACCCATGCCACATTCATTTCTACCCATGGCCATCCATTTCTACCCATGCCCTATACATTTCTACCCATGCCTATCGATTTTCACCCATGCCACTAGGGCTGCGCGGTTTGGCTTACAGCCATATCGGTTTCGATATGACTTTTCATATCGGTTTTAACCGAATATCGGTTTTATGGACATGAAACAAAAAATTTAAATGATAAAAAATAGCACGAAAACAGAACATATTTTCATGCACTGATACAGTCTTCACGTTTTACGCCTTTAAAGCTTAATATACCTTATAATATCCATCACCGCGGGAGTGAAATTATTAATTAGACCGCCTAAATATTAAGCACAGTTAAATAAACATCGTTTATTTTGTCAAAATTAATCATAAATCAGTAAAACAGGTTGCGAAAAGACGTAGCCTAATCACGTGATTGTAATTAATTATGATGTACTTATCTCCCTTTCTTCTTTCATTTCCAATTCGGCCCGAGGACGAAATCATGCCTTGAAGAAAATATTAACTGTAATATTGCGAACGCTAATTTCATAAGTTAATATGATATTGTGTATAGAAGATAACGTTTTAAAAACGGTTTGAGTAATAATTTTATTTAAAATTATATCCTAATCAGCAAAATGTATTCAGCATTATATTTATTGGCGAGATTTTGTATCCATACGGGAGATTTAGTTTTGGGACGACTTTGCATTATGTTAATTAGCCGGTGACGTAAATAAAATGGATGCCGTTGTTTAGAAATGTTTTCCCCGATACAAATTTCAATGACAAATTCCCGCCTTGGTATTGTGTTTTATATTGCAAATTTATCTGAGACTATCAGAGAAAAGACGAGTGGATATTTATTTAATTAATTCGCTGCTTGATTTCTCTCGGCGTACAGCGAGTTACATGGAGTTAACACAATATGCGCAATTGGGGCCACGTTCAATTATTAGTTGCCCCGAACGTAGCTTAATGGAAAGTCTGGCCATTATTATTCATTACGCTTTTCATGCTCGTTAGTATCTTTTATTTTTAACAATCCTGATACGAAAAACCGAAATATGTTCATATTCGGTTTTTCGATATTTATTTTTTATAATCGGTTATGAAACCGTCAGTGCGGGATATCGGTTTTAAATATGGTATCAGTATATCGCGCAGCCCTACATGCCACATTGATTTTCACCCATGCCACATTGATTTTCACCCATGCCACATTGATTTTCACCCATGCCACATCGATTTTCACCCATGCCACATCGATTTTCACCCCGATTTTCACCCATGCCACATCGATTTTCACCCATGCCACATTGATTTTCACCCATGCCACATCGATTTTCACCCATGCCACATCCATTTCTGGTTAAGTTTTGCCCACTTCTTACTGGAGTTGTAATAGATTTGACCTGAATTCCCAGAAGGTGACTTACAACATAACTATATAGGTAAACTGTTGTGTATTTGGGGTGGGGGTGGTGGTTGATTGTTGCTACATATGCCTATAGAATGTTTATTAAATTGTGAATTCATGAAAGACATCCAATTTGTACACTTTCATGACACACTTCAGCTACATCATTTTGATTGTGACATCAGCTACATGTAATTAGTGAAAACCTAATTGATTATTGGCAGACCAAACTGTTTTTGAAGATTTACTACTGGAATGACTGGCTTGATAACTGAGCCAGTGATTTCAGTGGTAAATTTTCAAAAATGGTTTCTTGGTCTGCAAATGGACATTTTCTTTGAAAAAATTGAAATTTTTTGGAACAAATTTGAGGGTTAAAGGGTTAAAGCAAACACTTTAAATGAAACATATCTCATAGTATGGATTCACTTCTTATAAAGGAATTCTCGTCCTATCGCCCGCGGAATCATCTCCAGACCAGACAACTTAGTCAGTCCATTGAGGTGGGGGTTATTTTATTGATGTACAAAAATTCTATTTAATCCACTGAGATCACGGAACTATTAAAATTAAACCCAAATCAACATTACTGCCCTGAAGCGTGGCGGACAGAAATCTCCTATCATTCCGTTAGAATTATAATGCCTATTCTCTGTGAAATGATTACCATACGAAGTGTGATGGTACGTTGTTACTGACTGCTTTTACTGGTGGGTTGTCATGGTCACTGAGTTACAGGTCGTGGAGTACGATAGCAATAGTCTTCGTTGTACAAAAGATGTTTCTACCAGGTGTTGTTATTATAAACAGCCTGCAACAGTCGCAATTGCAATGAGCCGTATTCATTATTCCATTGCATTATGCAGACTGAATCAGATATCTCGAAGTGTAATTGTTAATCCTTTCAAAGACAAATCCATGAAAATGTAAATTTTACAATTTGTAGCTTGTTCTATTTAATATTTTGAAATTAATAAGACTGGAAGCCATTGCTGCCTAAGGCAGAAATGACTTCCAGTCATATTAATTTCAAATTATTGAACATCGTTTCTGTTTTGTTTGCCCTGAGATTGCGATACAGGGAATTTATCGGTGAAATGGTTAACCCAATTTTTGTAACCTTGTGGCTGCACGCTTAATGTGACATTTTGTAACTCTGCCTGCTCTCGTTGTGGAAAACGTCGCCTAGAGGCTCCTATATTCATTGCCAGTGCCACTCTGCTACTTATAGTCGACATTTGTCGAATAAATGACACATCATTACACATCATATGAACCACGTGAAATTTTCAGAAGAGCAATTTCTCAAGATCATTGCTGAGAAAAAACGTGAACTTGTAGCCACATCTGTATCATTAGCGTGAAATTTATGGCTTTTTGTCTCAGTTGAAAATTGGATATTCCATAATGCTGAGGTAGAGCTTTTAGGTTAACTGGCAATTCTCATGGAGCTTATAGCGACAAGCAATCGTCAGTGGTCAGCCAATTCAAATCTGGGGAGGCAATTCCTGCTTAATAGGAGCGATATGTCTGTCAGTGTAAATCCATCCATTCATGAATCAATTGATGTACCCATCCATCCATCCACCAATCCATCCATCCAATCATCCATGCATCCATCCACCCATCCATCCACCAACACACACATTCTTCCATTTATCCATCCATCCACCAATCTATCCATCCACCCATCCATCCAGCAACACAAACATTCTTCCATCCATCCATTCATCCATCCACCAACCCAACCATACAAACATTCTTCCATCCATCCATCCATCCCACCCATCTACCCATCTATCCAACCATCAATCCAATGTTTGATGACCGAATCATTTTATGTCATAATTTGTCATATCTGCTTGTCAGGTCTTAAATCTTTTTAAGCGTTCAATTGTCAGGCCTGCCAAAAATGACTGCTATGGTAGTCTTGAGGAATGTCCATCTGCAGGCCAAGTGAAGCCTATATTTGAAAATCTGCCTCTGGAATGCCTGACTTGATAAGCGAGCCAGCCATTCCAGAGGTAGATTTTCAGAAATAAAACTCTTCTTGACCTAGAAATGGACTGCCTACTGGAAGTTAAATAGTGCATAAAATATCACTGTCTCTTTGATGATAATCAGTTAAATGTGTCTGTTTGTGTGTGTGCGCATGCGTGTGAGCATGCGCACACATGTGCGTGCGTGTGTGTGTGTGTGTGGCGTGCGTGCGTGGATGCATGCATGTGTATAAGGATCCAGTATGCATTGCCATTCAGCTGTTTGTATGAAGCATATTGTCTGAAAGAAATCTGCCTCCACCCACCCTACTTCATGCTAACCACAGCTCCACCATCCCACCTCACCTCTCGTTGACCATACTTCCACCCATGCTCGCCTTTCATTAATCAGGTATTAACAGAATTCTCCCATCCTCACCTCTCGTTAAGAAGGTAACAGAATTCTCATATCCCACTTCTCTCAAATTTCATGCACATTTCTCATCGTGTCTGTCTGGCAATTATCCACCTCCAATGCTTGTCTATATTTAATAGCAAGCTTCATCATTGATTGACAAATATGGGCAGATGTCTAGCGGAAAGATGGTGGTCAGTTAATGTACCCTGTCTAGTAAGACCACTTCTGGTACTATGAGATGCTTAATATTCATATATATATATATATATATATATATATATCTCATTAATAACATCATGCTAATAAAACCACCTGAACACTAATAAGACAAGCTAATTAATCAGACCACTTCACTAATAAAACCACATTGGTAATAAGACGACCTATCAACAGCACATATTACGGTCAGACCTCACTAATGAGAGGCTCACTAATCAATTATAGAACCACTTGCTTAATAAGGCCACCTTAATAATAAGACCATCTACGTAACTAGAACACCTACCAAATCACGAATAAGATCACCTCATTAATGATGTGACCTCATTAATAAAAGTTTCTAGCTAATCTATGATCATGCATGTAGGGCTGCAGGCGTGTATGCATGCATGCACACACACAGTGGATTCTCTTTAAAATACTACTCCTTAGCCGATTTCAATGAAACTTGGGTTGAAGGATCCTATGGTTTCAGGCTTCTGAACTTTTATTCACAATTTTGATTGGTTAGACTCTCTTGGTAGCCATCTTGGATTTGCAAAATATCGAAGAAATTGTTTATAATTGCTCACAATTTGTACTTAAAACTTAACCCCTTAACACTCATATCAGCCCAAAACAGTTTCTGCAGTGGTCTTGCGAAATGTCCATTTGCAGAACAAGAGAAGACTATTTTTGAAAATTTACCACTAATAACTGGCTCGATAAACGAGGCAGTTATTCCAGCGGTAAATTTTCAAAATTAGTTTTCTCTTGGTCTGAAAATAGACATTTTCTATGAGAAAATTGAAATTATCTTGAAGAAATTTGAGGGTTGAAGAGTTAAATATCAGTGTGTGTGTGTGTGTGTGTGTGTGTGTGTGTGTGTGTGTGTGTGTGTGTGTGTGTGTTGTGTGTGTGTGTGTGTGTGTGTGTGTGTGTGTGTGTGTGTGTGTGTGTGTGTGTGTGTGTGTGTGTGTGTGTGTGTGTGTGTGTGTGTGTGTGTGTGTGTGTGTGTGTGTGTGTGTGTGTGTGTGTGTGTGTGTGTGTGTGTGTGTGTGTGTGTGTGTGTGTGTGTGTGTTTACACTTAGATGTATGTGTGTGAGTGTGTGCATTCTTGCATGCATTCAATTGTTGTGTGTGAGTGTGTGCATTCTTGCATGCATTCAATTGTTGTGTGTGTGTCTGTGCGTGCATACGTGCGTGCATGTCCGTGTGAATATCTAATATATAAATCCTGTTTTAGCTAAGCTCGACCCATGTTTTGCCCATTTTGGGATCGACCGATCTTTGCTCTCTCTGAATCTTGATTTGCAGAAAACTATACAGGTAAGCTGTTGAATATTGTTTAAACTGATTTGGGTGCTGTTGCTGTCTATGGCAGCAGCAGCACCCAGTCAAATTAGGTTCAAAAGATTCAACAGAATCTTTATTAACCCTTTGTTGCATGTAACGGCCAAGGCCTCCGCTTGTAATGGCCCAGGCCGCCCTGCTCACTCCAACCTGTAACGGCCCAGGCTGCCCTGCTCACTCCAGTTTGTAATGGCCCAAGCTGCCCTGCTCATTTCAAACTACAATGGCCCAGGCCGCCCTACTCACTCCAGACTGTAACGGAGTAGGCCGCCCCGCTCACTCCTGACTGTAATGGCCCAGGCCACCATGCTCTCTCCAGACTGTAATGGACTAAATCATGTCAATCATGATGTAATTGATTATGATGTCGGCTTACCTGCGACATTGATTGTGACTTCATATGATTGACCGATAAACTGGATTCCTCCATTATCTAGACATGTGGTGTGTCACATAGTTGTAGAAGGATTTATCATTATTAGCTCACCTGGCCAGAATGAACAAGTGAGCTTATGCCATGGCGACCATCTGTCATCTGTCTGTCTGTCCGTCAACTTTTTCTTTAAACAACTTCTCAAGAACAACTGGACCGAGTTCAATTGTATTTGGCAGGAAGCATCCTTAGGACATGAAGATTCACATTTCTTCAAAAGAAGCTGATTGGCCAACTTGGGCGGCAATTTGGGCTGATTTTTAGAAATGTGTTTAAAATCTTATCTGAAATCCCTGTGAGGATCAATTCAAAGCCCATGAAATATCATCTAGGGTAAGATCTGAACCAAGTTTGTTCAAGGGAACTTGAATGGCCAAATAGTTTGGTGGCCATCTTGGATGACCCAGTTTTAGCGAAAATTACTTCTCCAGAAGCTCTGAACGGATCCAGGGCCATTAAAGTTTGTTCAATGAAGTTGAAATGTCCAAAACATGGTCGCCGTGAGCCAATCAAAATGTAGTGTGTTTGGCAGCCATATCAGGTTTTTTCATTTGATGGATTTTTAAGCTGAAATTAGTTTTATATAGGTTTTTGGGTATTCTGATTTCAAATTTGCAATTTTCGAAACTGTTGGTTAAATGGTCTTGCAGCCATCTTGGATCTTTTCTCGCCAAATGCTCCCATACTAATGCAATAGGAAATTTTTAATGTCTTCTTGAGAACCCACTTGGCTGATTTCAAGTATAATTGGCAAAAAGCATCCTTAGTCCAGAGATTCAGGTTTGGTGAAGCGAAGCCGATTGGTCTATTTGCATGGTGGCCATCTTGAATTTTGGCTGCTTTTTTTTTTTAAACACCTTTAAAAATCTTTTCCGATTCTGCTTAAGGGATTGGTTCAAAACTCATAAAAGGTCATCTATGGCAACAGCTGAAGCTTGTTCAAGGGAACTTGATTGTCCTAATGCTTTAGCGGCCATCTTGGATGACCTAGTATTTGTGAAAACTATTTCTACAGAACCACTGAATGGATTGTGCTGGAATTAGTGAGATATGATTAGGAACTAAGGACCATAAAATTTGTTCGAGGGAATTTGATACATAAAGAAACATAGCAGCTGTGATCATGTTACAATTCTGGTCAACTCCTTGGCTTTCTACTTGTAGTTAATGGCCTTTCTGATTGAAAGGCCTATGTTCAGTGTGAGCGATAGTGGCCCCTTGGGCTTTTTGCTTCTTCTTTGATCTTGTAAACTTTCATCAATTGTTAGTAAAAAAGTCTATTGCCTGATGTGTGCTAATGTATGTATGCACACACGCACATACACACGCACACACTGCTGACTACACAATTCTCTTATTCCACTCAGTCTATCAAATTCTTGCACATTTCTCATCCCATACATGTGGGAATTTTCTACATGACGTTCTTGTCAATATTTAATAACAATCTTCATCATTGATTGACAGAGATGTGCAGACTTTAGCTGGTGGGATGTAGTGGGGTTGAGGAGGTGAAATTCATACATTTTAGCTACACATAGTGGCGTACAACCTAGTATTAGCTCACCTGGCCAGAATATCCAAGTGAGCTTATGCCACGACGACTCAGTCTGTCATCTGTCCATCCATTTGCCCATCCGTCTGCCCATCCGTCACTTTTGCTTTAAAATGGTACGTCTCCTCATTAATCGTTTGGTGTATTTGATAAAAATAACCTACCGGAGCATGTCAAAACACTACTCTTCATTAACCGCTTGGTGGATTTCTACCCTAAGGAGTAGGTTTCAGATTTTGTATACAGAATTTCGATTGGTCTCTTTGGGGGTGAAAAATGCCACTCAATTATCTGACATCATAATCAATTATGTCACTAGTTAGCTGACGTTACAATCATAATGATGTATTGGAAATCAAAATGTCTTTCAAGTGTGCGAATTGTATGCCTTTGATGAATTTACAATTTAATAAACATTCTGTTGAATATTTTGAAACTAATTTGACTGGGAGTTGAATTAATTAATTAATTTCAAAATATTTACTAGCTTACCTGTATAATTACCAGGAAATTTTGCAACTGGGAATTCAGGTTTTAAACATGCTTACAATGTGGGTGGATCTTAGTGAGAAATGAGCGGGGCAAAGCTACAAATTCATATATGTTCGTATTTTCTTTATTACACTCAGACCATGACAATGGCAAATGAGGATTATTTGTACATTGATCCTAGGGTGGTAGACTTCAGAACCTTCTACTGAAATTTGAGTAGTCAATTTTGTCGGCAGCCATTCTGAATTTTTTTTACGCTTGTTAATATTGGAATTTACAGTGGAAAGTGTTCAATTTCTCTGTCATTATTCTCAGATCTTACCCTGTGTCGGCAGCTTCCTCCAGGTCAAAGGTTATGAACGTGATTTTGATGCGCTCGTCATTTGAAGCCTTGAACTCATATTTGCATCGCGCTCTCTCCGGGTACGGCATCGGGTATTGAGGGGAGGTAAATGTGCCACGTTTCCGACTTCTGCTTGTGTATGTCTGATCACATCCTGAGTAACACCAGCAAATGAACAAGATAACATTGGTAGTTCCCTTCTTTAATCCTCAGATTTGTTCAAGAAAAATTAACTTTTCTCATAGAAGACGTCCATTTGCTGACCAAGAGAAGAGTATTTTTGAAAATTTAGCACTGGATGACTGGCTCGGATATTGAGGCAGTCATTTCTGTGGTAAATTTTCAGAAATACTCTTCTCTTGGTCTGCAAATGGACATATCTCAAGATCACCGCAGAAGCCATTTTTGGATGATATGGGTGTTAAAGGATTAGCCATTGGAATTTCTAGCTCGGTTATTGATCCAGTCATTCCATTGGTAATTTATTAAAAAGAGTCTTCTTGTTCTGCAAATGGAGGGTCTGAAAGAGCACTGCAGAAGCTGTTTTTGGCCAGCTTGTGTGTTAACGAGTTAGTGGATTTTGACTTTGATAAACAAGGTCAAATTCATCCAATAACCGCATCATTGATATATTTTTCAATCGGGCCACCGTAATGTCAAAAGTGTGTATTTTGGAGACAATATTGCGGAAAGCTGTTGCTGTTGCGTTTTAGGTTTTTACCATAAAATTGGCATGCGTCTTCAGGACCCCACATGAACACATCAATCCAAGTGCGGAAAAGATCACTCCATTAAAGTTATTGAAAAATGCTTTAAAATGTCTATTTTGAAAACAATTTTGCTGAAAACTTGTTGTTGCGTTTTATCCTTTGGTCACAAATTTAGAATACCTGTTTGGGACAACCTGGACAAGATTCCACCAAAGTTTGGAGAAGATTGCAACAGAAGAACCAGAGTTATTGAGGAATGCATAAAATGTCTATTTTGTAAACTTGCTAAAGGTTTTTGCAATTTAGACCACAAAACGCTTGCATCTAGTGACGCGGGTGAAAACAACCAGTCTCATTATTACCTCACCTGGCCAGGAGGCCAAGTGATCTTATACTATCATGAACATCCATCTGTCGTGTGTGGTCATCAACTTCTTCATTTAAACAAATTCTTCTTAAGCACCACCTGGCAGATTTCTGTTAAATTTGTCGGGATGCTTACTTAGGACATAGACATAAAAATCTGTTCAAACGAAGCTGATTGGTCGATTTGGATGCTGGACATTTAGACTTTTGTGCTATAATTAGAAATACTTTTAACCATTTAGTGACCAAATTTTGTGAATAAAATCTTAATATTTCTGTATTAAATGTCCATTTGGTATGCCAAGAGATGTAAATTTTTGACAATTTTACCACGGGAAGGGCTGGCTCGGTTACCGAGCCAGTCATTCCAGTGGTAAATTGAGCCAGTCATTCCAGTGACAAATTTTCAAAAATAGTCCTGTTGGCATGCAAATGATCGTTGCTCAAGACATGACTACAGAGACCAGGTTTGACTGGCTTCATCGTGACTGTTAAACATCTCTGAAACTTCCAAGCTTTGAAGCTCAAGAAACTTCATTTATGGCCGGAACTGGACCATGTTTGTTTAGGAGAACATGATTGGTAAATTTGTCAGAAATGTGAATATTATAATTATATACTAAAGGCATAGCCTTCATTCTAGGTAACCAAGGGAGGTAATTTTAATTTTGAAAATTGTAAGACTATGAATAATAGTGTGAAACCTAATTATTGATGGTTAATTTTGGTTATTTTGTAAAAGAACAAAATTATTCTAAATGTATATTTTTTCTTGTTAGTGCGTGTGTATGTGTACCTTTTTCAGCTGTCCAACTCATTTCTTGTGCGTGCGTGCATGTGTGTTTGTGTGCGTGCATAGTTCTGTGTGCGCATGCATGTGCGTGTGTGTGTGTGCATGGGTGCGTGTACTTTCTTACCTTGTGCAGTCATTGAAGTTGTTGCCATGAGAACAATTGAAGACATCAAGATGAGTGGAAGCAGGAGCATCTTCTGTCATGTCCACTCATCGTCATGGCGACCAGTCATTATATCCAGGCTTCACTTAGTGGCTATATTGCTGTAAATAAAGATAAATATATGGTTAATATCGTGTACGTGTGCATCTCTCAGTTTTTCCAGATAGACAATTACACGACATCATATTAGCGCTGAATAATGTCAGTACAAATAATGTACAGAAAACAATACAGAGTCAAACTTGCTTGAGAAAAGATGGCCGCTGCTCTTTGGAACACAAAAGCTCTAGTTATATAACTCTTTAACCCTTTTACGATGAGGCTGGCCAAAACCGACCTGTTTAGTGGTCCTGGGGAATGTCCATTTGCAGGCCAAGAGAAGACTATTTTTTTTAAATTTACAACTGGAATGACTGGCTCGATAACCGAGCCAGTCGATTCCAGTGGTAAATTTTCAAAAATGGCCTCTTGACCTGCAAATGGACATTCAATGAGTAAATATTTTAATTTTTTTAAACAAATTTAGTCATTAAAGGGTTAATGGCTAAAGTTGTTCAGGAAAATCACATATGTGCTTATTAACCCTTTAACCCTCAAATTTGTTTTTAAAGATTTCAATTTTATCATAGAAAATGTCCATTTGCAGACCAAGAGAAGACTATTTTTAGGGCACCTGGCCAGAATGGTGACCGTCCGTCGTCTGTGTGTCGTCAGTCGTCTCGCCTGTCGTCCATCAACTTTTTCTGTAAACGACTTCTTCTCAAGAACCAGTGGGCCGATTTCAATCATATTTGGCAGGAAGCATCCCTAGAGTATAGAGATTCAAGTTTGTTCAAACGAAGCCGATCGGCCAAAATCCAAGATGGTCGCCAGCCAAAATGGCTGATTTTTAGAAACACTAAAAAATCTCCAAAACCGCTCATAGCACATCATCTATTGCAACGGTAAACCCAAGTTTGTTCAAGGCAACCTGATTGGCCGATTTGCCTGGCGGCCATCTTGGATGACCTAGTTTTCGCGAAAACAACTTCTCCTGAACCGCTGAAGGGATAGACCTGAAATTTGTTAAATATGCTTAGGGACCAAGGTCCATTCAAGTTTGTTTACGGGAAGTTCGTACGTTAAAAAACATGGCCGCCGTCAACCAATCAAAATTTAGCATTTGTTGGTCATATTGGCTTTTTTGTATTTGATGTATTTTGACGGCAAAAATTGCTTTATATATGCTTATCAGTGTGGCGAGTTCAAATATGCCACTTTCGAGACTGTCGGATAAACGGTTTGGCTGCCACCTTGGTTTGTTTTCCCGCCATAGGCTCCCATAATAAAGCAATGGGCCCATAGTAAAGCAATGGGGAATTCTTTAAATGACTTCTTCTCAAGAACCACGGGGCCAATTTCAATTATATTTTGGAGAAGCATTCATAGGGCATAGAGATCTAAGTTTGTTCAAACGAAGCGGATCGGTCAAAATCCAAGATGGCCGCCGACCAAAATGCCTGATTTTTAGAAACACTGGAGGAATTGATTCAAAAAATCATCTGTGGCAATGATAGACCCAAGTTTGTTCAAGGCAACCTGATTGGCCGATTTGCTTGGCGGCCATCTTGGATGACCTAGTTTTCGCGAAAGCGACTTCTCCCGATCCGCTGAAGGGATAGAGTTGAAATTTTGTAAATATGCTTAGGGACCAAGGGCCTTTCAAGTTTGTTCAAGGGAAGTTTGTTTGTTAAAAAACATGGCCGCCATCAACCAATCAAAATTTAGCATTTCTTGGTCATATTGTCTTTTTTGTATTTGATGTATTTTGATGGCGAAAATTGCTTTATATATGCTTATCAGTGTGGCCAGTTCAAATATCCCACTTTCGAGACTAAACGGTTTTCCTGCCATCCTGGTTTGTTTTCACGCCATAGTCTCCCATAGTAAAGCAATGGGCCCATACTAAAGCAATGGGAAATTTAAAATGTCTTCTCAAGAACTACTGGGCCGATTTGAATTTTATTTGGCAGGAAGCATCCTTATGGCATAGAGATTTCATTTTGTTCAAACAAAGCCGATTGGCCAATTTGGCCGGTGGCCATCTTGGATTTTGGCCGATTTTTAGAAATGTCTAAAAATCTTGTTCTCCGAAATGACTTGGGAATCGATTCAAAACTTATGAAACCTCATCTAGGCAAAGAGGTAAGCCAAGTTTGTTCAAGATGACTTGATTGACCGAATGGATCGGCAGCCATCTTGGATGACCTAGTTTTCCCGAAAACGACTTCTCCAGAACCGCTGAATGGATCAGGCCAAAATTTGGGAGATATGATTAGGGATTAAGGGCCATTAAAGTTTGTTCAAGGGAAGTTGCTCCATCAAAAAACATGGCCGTCGTGGGTCAATCAAAATGTAGCGTGTTTTGCGACCATATTGGATTTTTTATTTGATGGATTTTGAGGCCGAAATTCATTTTATATATGTTTTTGGGTAGTCTGATCTCAAATTTGCAATTTTCGAAACTGTCAGATGAACGGTTTGGGGGCCATCTTTGATCAGTTTCCCGCCAAAAGCTCCCATACTAAAGCAATGGGAAATTTAAAATGTCTTCTCGAGAATTACCGTGCCGATTTCAATTATATATGGCAGGAAGCATCCTTAGGGCATAGAGATTCCATTTTGTTCAAACGAAGCCGATTGGCCAATTTGGCTGGTGGCCATCTTGGATTTTGGCTGATTTTTAGAAATGTATTTTAAAATCTCCAAAACCGTTCGAGGGATCAATTCAGACCTCATGAAATATGATCTAGGGTAAGAGCTGACCCAAGTTTGTTCAAGGGAACGTGATTGACTAAATGGTTTAGCGTCCCTCTTGGATGACCTCGTTTTCGCTAAAAACGACTCCTTCCCCAGGACCGCTGAAGCGTTCAGGCCAAAATTTGTAATATATGATTAAGGATTAAGGGCCATTAAAGTTTGTTCAAGAGAAGTTGATCTGTCAAAAAAACTGGCCGATTTAAAATGTATATAAAAATCTTCTCCAAAACCGCTTGGGGGATCAATTCAAAACGCATGAAATATCATCTAGGGCAAGAGCTGCACCAAGTTTGTTCAAGGGAACTTGATTGGCCAAATGGTTTGGTGGCCATTGACCAAATTTTTGCCAAAATGACTCCAAAACCACTGAGCTGATTGGGGCAAAATTTTGGGAGATATGATTAGGGTGCCATTAAAATCTTTTCACGGTAAGGTGCTATGTCAGAAACATGGCTGCAGTGGACCAATCAAAATGTAGTATGTTTGGCAGCCATATTAGACTTGCAAAAATGTCCACAAACTCATTTAGAAGACTACTAAACCACCCACCAACAATTGTGACATAAATGCATGATGCTCCAGGTGAGCGACACAGGCCCCTTGGTCCTCTTGTTGAAAATTGATCACTGGAATGACTGGCTCGGTTATCGAGCCAGTCATTCAAGTGGTAAATCTTCCAAAATAGTCCTCTTTTTGTCCGCAAATGGACATTTCTCAAGACCACAGCAGAAGACATTTTTGGCTGATATCAGGGTTAAAGGAAATATCCATTTGCAATCCGAGAGAAGACTATTTCTGGAAATTTTCAAATGTTATAGTCTTCTCTTGCCTTGTAAATGGCCATTCCTCAAGACAGCTGCAGAGGCGGGTTTTGGCCGACCTTGTCTTGAAATGGTTAACGGTGAAGTCGACCAAAGCTTTCTCATGTAGTACTATTGATGTCTCAATCTCCATCTACAGGCCAAGAGGAGAGCGTCTCTTGAAGATTTACCACTGAAATGACTGGCTCGATAACAGAGCCAGTCATTGCAGTATTAAATTTTCAAAAATTAGTCTTCTCATGGATTACATGTAACTGAAGTTCTACTAGGAAAAAAAATCCATCAGTTGTCTTGGGTAATCTTGACCATTAAAGAGGTAAGATATCTGACGTCTGAGAGTTCAGAAATCATTTCAAGATCATATTGTGACTTAATTTCCTTGAGGACAAGTCTTTATTAGAAGTTTTGATTGAGTTACGGCACAGGAAGCCACATGTGTGGCACATTAGTAACAGTAAAAAACAAATAAATGGCAAATTGTTCTCTAATTGGTTACAGCGAGGATGGAGAATTCATGATAAACTCGTAACTGGGGCATTAGATTTGCAAATGGAAGGATTAGTTTCTAGCTATGCCCCACCCGTAAACTGTTGAATATTTTGAAACTAATATGACAGGGGGCTACAGTTTATTAAATCGTAATTTCACCAAAGACATACAATTTAGAAGGTTACAGTGTCAGACCTTTTCCCCATTCGTGGCAGACTTACATCATTTGATTGCAATGTCAGCTAACAAATAATTTGTTTTGATTATGATGTCAGAGACTTAAGCGACAGATTGGATCCCTCAATTGGGTGGTTAGATTGTATAGGCCCTATGCCTGAATGAAGTGTAAGGGGAAGAGCGTATTGCGATTGTGTCTATATGTCTGTCTGTGGGCGTGTGTGAGGATTTCCGGACGTTTACCGTGATCCAGATAAAAGAATCTGGATTCAGTTTGTATAAAATTCTGGATCTGTGGACATCTCAGAAACTACTGGTCCTATTTGACTCAGATTTTAACACCTAAATGGGTGTTACCATGCACTATGATATTCCACAACTTTGAGCATCATCCAGAAAATATGGATTATCAAAAGAAAAATCTGGAGAATCAAAAAAAATTTACAACGTGACAGAAACAGGAGAGCGAGGGGCTGCAATCTTGAATTGCCCTTGTCTTGTATTTGTGAAAAGAATATATGAGCACGCTTCCACTGCCATTCATCTGAGATACTTACCCTGTTGTTAACTTAGAATATTCAATTTTATTATCATGACTGTGATAACCATAGACTTGAACAATGATGTCCTTAATGGAGCGATACAATCTTCACTCACGTTTCTGATGTTATAAGGAAAATACATCACATGCTAGCTGACATTACTATCAATGGATCTTTCCAGTTTATCCATCAATCATGTGATGTCATATTCAAGTATGTGTTACAGATGTTTGTATCAGCTGTCACCTTACATATTGTAATGTCTTCTCTTATGTGTAGAGGGTCCATCGATTCGTAGGCTCTGCCTTTGAAGGACTGCCCAACTGTGATGTATATATACTATATATTATTAAAGCTTGAAATAAATAATTTTGAATCTTGTGACATGTAGGATGACATCATAATCAATGCCGTCATGAGTGATGTAGATAAGTACATCACGAATGTTATAATTGATGATGGACTAAACATTGTTGTATGAATTGTATGTCTTTACTATTTAATAAACATTAGGGCAGCAACAGCATCCAGTCAAATTAGTTTTAAAATATTCAACATCTTACCTATATAGTTTTATGGAAATTGATAGACAGGGAGTTCAGGGATCGATCCCAACATGGGCGAAATGTGGGTGGAACTTAGCTAGAGATGGGCGGGGCATAGCTAAAACTGGATTCCTCTATTGATGTACGACCCACACGAAAGTGGCCATCATTTTCAAATAGGTCACTTGATAGATGACATCACGATTAATATAACTGATGCTGTCACGATCAAAAAGGCTGGCATGAAAGTGTATGCATTGTATGTCTTTGGGGAATTTTCAATTTAATAAAGTTTCTTTTGAAGATTTTAAAAGTAAAAAGGTGTAATGCTCTATAGTTGTGACTTATGCAACTTTGTCAAATTCAAATTTATTTTCATATTACATATTAAGTATATTACAACAACATAAGGTAGTGCAAAGGCATCGCATATATGATGATGGCCTCTAGCTAAAAGTACATAGTCTACAATGATAAACATAAATCCAGTTTAGACATAAGAATATATTTATAATAAAGACATCAAAGTTTTAAGAGACCAATGTATACGAGTTGTTATCACACCACAAAAACATCTTGACCGTTCAATCACTATTTGCTAAATCAAATTATTTGCATTTAGCTACCAGAATAAGATTTTTATGCTCGCTTACATACACCCTTATGCCTTTATCATCACCATGCATACCCTTAACCAGGCTACTGGTAAGGTAACCCCCAGCATAAGCCTCAGTATAGACTGTCACTAGTCTGTACCCACTCCTTGGTGACGCCTGTCGCTAAGCGCGCCCGCGCATGCGCAACAGATCCCAAATAAGAAACAGATTCACTTTTCAAATATTCTGCAAGCTGAACAGTCGGCCTGCTATCCAGCTTAAGTTTTTATAGCTTTGCACTGAAGTTCAGCTACATATTTAAGAGTTTCTGATACAGGAATCATGTCTATAATAAACTCTATTCTCCCTAATATGTCGATTGTATACTTCGTGGCGTTTTGGGTTTTTTTAACTCTGGTTTATGAGTTACCGGTTTTCATGTCAAATACTCCCGTTTTCGAGGTATTACAATCCATGCCTATTTTACTATCATAGATCAAACCAAGCAGCTCAATGATCACTTAGTAAAAAATAATCTTCTGGAACCTTTTCAAAGTGCATACCGCGAACTTCACAGCACTGAGACAGCCCTACTGCAGGTACAAAATGATGTCTTATGTTCCATGGATGAACGCAAGTGTGTTTTACTAGTTCTCCTGGATTTGTCTGCCGCATTTGACACTATAGACCACGATGTCATGATATCTAGATTAGCAGAACTGGGCATTTTAGACACTTCTCTTGCTTGGTTTTCATCATATCTCAGAAAACGCCATCAAATGATCATTGTGAATAATATCAAATCAGAGGAACATGAATTAACACCAGGTGTGCCACAGGGGTCGGTCCTGGGACCGATCCTTTTTACAATCTATACAGCACCCCTTGGAGTGCTATTGCAGTCTCATGGCATAAGTTACCATTTCTACGCTGACGATACACAGCTATATCTCGTATTCTATGCAAATGACCAGGTGAATGCTCGTGAGCGTGTTGAAGACTGTGTTCGTGACATTAAACTATGGATGTTAAGCAACTTATTGCAGTTGAATGATAAGAAAACTGAAATTCTGTTAATAACCTCACCGCACCTAAGACATAAGGTTGACATCACCAGTTTGCACATTGGGGAGGCTGATGTATCTTTCAGTGCAAGTGCCCGTAACATAGGCGTAACATTTGACAATTCCCTATCGATGGAAGCTCATGTTACCACTGTCTGCCGTTCCATATTCATGAACATTCGGAACATTAGCAAAGTTTGCAGCTTCCTGGATGAAAACGTGGTCAAAACTCTCGTACATGCTACCATCACGTCACGCCTGGACTACTGTAACTCTCTGTTAATAGGCATACCATCTAGCCAATTAGATCGTTTACAGAGAGCGCAGAATACAGCAGCTAGACTGATTACACACACCAAAAGATTCGATCATATCACACCTGTCCTATTGGAGCTGCACTGGTTGCCTATAAGACAACGTATATGGTACAAGGTGGCTTTGTAGGTGTTCAAGTGCCTAAATGATCTGGCCCCACCGTACTTAAAATCCTTAATCCAGCAAAGAGCAGCACCAAGGTCTCTTAGGTCTAGCACACAATTACTATGTACCATACCAAAATCAAACTTAACTACTGGTGGTCATGCATTTTCTCGAGCCGGTCCGCGATTCTGGAATTCTCTTCCACCTGAAATTAGAAACTGCTCTAAAATTGACTCATTTAAATCACTACTAAAAACATATCTTTTCCAAAGAGCATTCTAAATTTTGTAAAGCGCTTTTGAGCAATTCAGTTTGGAATTGGCGCTATATAAATCTGACATACATACATACATACATACATTTAAAATAAAACCCCTTAGTACTCGCTTATTTATTCTATTAGTGCCTACATAAACATATCTTACGAAACTTCGTGAAATTCTTGGTCTTTCAATGAGATTTTCAAATCCGTTACTCTGTCTATTGTATAGAGGTTTTGTTTTCTTTAGCGGATTACCATATTTAGAGTTCTCTTATTAAGTATGTTTTTACATAATTTCTAGATGAGCGGATATCCTATTTCCGTGTTTATTTAGAGGATTAGTCTGATTAAGACGATAGGCGTAATCCTTGCGGCCGTTTTCGCAAATGGAATTCCACGTCCTTCACGACCAGGCAAGAGTTACGTCCTATTTAGACTAAGGCTAAGGGTTTCAGAAAAAGCCTGTAATATGACTTCTGGTAAGTCTCAGTCTAAAGACCACATAAGTCTTGAGGGGGTGCATTACCCTCATGCAGTGGCGTTGGCAACGGAAGTTACCGATAATTCATCCCATGCAAGGTAAAGCCAGTTATGTTAAGAGATCTTCAATCTCTATGTCCGCTCCCATTATAGTAGTAGTGTATCTGCTTCCAGTATGAGTAGTGCTTTTTTGGGTCTGTTAGATCCGGCCAAGCATCTGTTATCAATTTACGGTTCCGGTTTGCTCCGCTTCCGTTTCCGGTAGTAGTGTATCTGCTTCCGGTAGGAGAGATGATTTTCCGGGTCTGTTAGATCTGGCCAAGCATCTGTTATCATTTCTGGTTCTGGTTATTTTGCTTCAGTTTCCAGTAGTAGTGTTGCTGCTTCCGGTTTGAGAGGTGCTTTCCAGGTTGGTTAGATCCGGTCAAGCTTCCGTCTTCAATTTCCAGTTCCAGTTTTTCCGTTTTCGAGTATCTATCTGCTTCCGGTAGGAGAGGTGCTTTTCCTGGTCTGTTAGATCCTGCTAAGCATCCTACTTCCGTTTCCTGCTCCAGTAGTAGTGCTTCCACTTCCGGTTTGAGAGGTGCTGTCCAGGTCTGTTAGAGCCGGCTAAGTATCATAATTCTGTTTCCGGTTTATCAGTTTTTACTGGTTCTCTTTCCGGGAGTTATTTTCGAGCTTATGGTTATGAATCGCCTGATCGTTCAGATTCTTCTTCTAATAATAATTCCTTAGTTCTGACTCGATTTGTTTCGCGCTATTCTTCCTACTTTTCTTTTATGCTATGTCTGCTCGAGATTTTTTTTTTTTTTAGTCTTGTTTTCCCAATCTTCTCGCTTTTTTATTCTTTGGCTATCCCTCCTTCTCGGGGGTTTCTCACTTTCCTTTTTCTGTTTATACTAGTCTTGTTTCTATGTATCATGTCTTCTTTTTTCATCTTCTTTTCCCTCCTCTGTTCTTTCAAATTCTTCTATTCCTTCTTATTCTTCCACTTCTTCACCTTTGTTCTTCTATCTCCTATTGTGTCTGTTTTTCTTTCTAAGAAACTAAGTTTATATTTGTTGTCTCTGGTTTAGTCTTCTATTTGTTTTCTGTAATCTGGGATTCCTCGCTCAATCGCTCTTCTGTTTCTGCTGGTCTTTTCTATTCTCTCTAGATTCTATTCCTGGATCAGTCGAGGTCAGGGATCTGAGGAGGTTTTACCCGATCAGGGCCTCTTCGGATGATTGGTCCTTGCCTCATCAATGGATAGCTTCTTGTCTCTCTTCCTCTTCAGGATAAGGGTTTTTTCATCTTCCCCTTTTTCTTGTTCTAGTGTTCTTTCAGTCTATTTCTAGTTTGAAGGATTTCGCTAAGGTTGAGTCTTCTTCAGATCTTTTTAGTTGGGAACCTGTATGTAATGCACAGATTAAATCAGCCATTTTGCTAGCTCTTGTTTCGGAAGATATTCTTTAGGCGCTGGAGAGAGAGGTGATCAGAGTCCCGCCTGAGGTTCTTAGAAATTCTCTAGCCACCGTCATTAGAGGGTCTTTGAACTCAGTTTGTAGTTTGTTAGGCTTTGTTGCCTCTAAGAGCAGACCTAGAAAGCCATCCGATGTTAATATTTTGATTATGCTTAGGAGAATTCTTATATCAATTCCTCCATTTGGCTTCGATATATTTGGTCAATCTTCCATATTCTTCGGGCTGAATCTGACAGTCTTGGATCCGCCAAGGGATCTTTGAGTTCATATTTCTGTTTTGAAGCCTTCTGTGTAGAGAGGCTCTTCTGTTAAGAGTCCTCTTTAATCCTTCAATAGAGGAAGAGTCTTAGGCTTGATGAGTTTGGCGTTTATCCTTTTAGGATAATTACCAATTCTCTGTCAGGTTCTAAAGTCTGATCCGAGGAGGAGGATCGATCTGACTCCTTTTTTGCCCATTGTCCTAGATCCCAAGTCCGGCAGTCCACTCCTCAGGTGGGAATGGTTAGTCTTATTTCTGTGGACCTTGATCTAGTCATAGACGTCGTTCTTTTAAAGGTTTCAGAGTAAAAGAGTGAAGGGATGGTTGTAGCTAGGGTTGCATGATTATTCACTTTTCATAATCGCGATCATTTAAATAAAGTAATCGCGATCATAAGATTAATCATGAACTATATTAACTACGTCAATGCTGCTTAGAGGACATTATTATGCTACTGCGGATTGTAAGATTATGGGTTAGGCACTTGGGTATACATACATGGACCGAATACGCCAGTTGCTGATTGCAAAAAAAGGAATATATCAAGATCTTTCTAGACAGAAAACGGAAGTTACTGTATTTCGCTTAATTGTAGCCTATGCTCTAATAGAAGTCCACCCCCTAACTTTGACATATGAGCTCCAATGATTTCTTAGCAGTTTCAAAACGGCAAAACTATGTATTAAAATCCCACCCCTAACTCAACAGATTGCATAGTAAAAATTATTTTTTAAGAGCAAATTTGTAAGAATAGCGTGTATAATAATAACAATCGTGTCACAGGGTGTGTCTACTTCAGACCGATCTCTGCCTGATACATTTCCAGCCCCTCTAGAAGTCAATACAGGCCTCAGATTTGTAAAGCTCGACCACCTATTAGATTAATACTAATAGTAGGCCACATATGTTCAAGATATATAAAGTTTATTCTACACTTTTGTCGTCAAAATGCGCTTAAATCAGTCTTGGCGTGATTAAATACCTTCCTTATAAATATATTTTAAGACCAAATCTTTGTACCAAACAAGTACGGGAGAAAATGTGCATCAATTTTGTAACGCTGATTAACATTAAATGATCCAAATTGAATTATTATGAACGACAATATAGCTGGCTTCTTAAGTTGGCGAGCCAGCGGCTCTTTTGCGATGGGAGGCGGCATGTTCTCGCGAGATATTATACGCTAACGGGAGTTTATCAAACGGGTACCCGTTATTCAGATCAGTATAATACTCAGTTCCTATCGCGCAATGATAATATATAGAAATTCCCGAGTTCCGAGTCCCCGATTCCAGAATATTTATATCCGAGTACTCGCTCTAAAATAAACTCTTCAATAGACCTTTCCCACATTAATTGCGCATACCACATCCGGCTGGTAACCGAGATAGTCGACTCGCAAACGGCATTACTTTACTATGGGAATCAGATACAGTGCACTTTAAGCAGTGCATATGAAAAACCATGTTCATAATATTATTGAAGTTATACATCATTGCAAAGCTAAGCCATTTTTCTATACATTTCTGTATTAGTTTTTAGTTTTGTAAAATTTAATACAGTTGATTGCAATTTTAAAATATCCACTTGATTTAATGAATCTAAGTCGAATGGTGTATTTTATATACGCAAATAACTCAGTGAAAACATTACAAAAATATAAAAAATAATGCATTAATGTTTCGGCAATTGAATGCGCTTTCTAATGATATATGATTTAAATAATACAATGATTTTAGTTTATCAAAGGAACGGTTTAGATTGCGGTGTATTTTAGTACAAAAGTACCTCAACGCGCGTCAGCAGCTTGTTGACGGCGGTACCAGCCAGCAGTTTTGCTCTAATCGTTGATTATGGGGAATCCTGGCGTAATGACGTCAATCTGGGAAAGGTGTATTGGAGGCGAATCACGTGATTTGTATTTTTTCGCTACACCATTTTATATCAAATTGTGCATTCATTTTGATGTAATAAACGACCTTTATTAATGGATACGCAATATTTAGGCGCTCAAATCAAATAATTTCACTTCCCCGGTGATGTTTTGAGGTCTACATTAAATATAGGCGTAGGCAGTGAGAATTTTTACTGGAGAAAATGCGTTGAATTTCCGTGGTATCAGTTTTAGAACTTTTTTGGGAAAACCGTTAGCGCATAACTATTCAGAGAATGGGGAACGCGGGATAAGCGTGTGTGATTACAACAACAATGACAAATAGCAAACAAGTGAACAATCTTTTTTCATCTAAAACTAATCATGAGTCAATACAAACAAATCAGTTATTTAGTTAGTTTATTTAATCATTCACACATTCGGCTGATAGCCAGATGTTTGTTTCCATGATTGGTAACGCGAGCAGAGTTTCACAAGCGTAAGTGTCTTGACAAAAATTTCAACATGGCGATTACACGATTATTTCATTTTATAATCGTCTACGATCATTTTGAATTACATTATCGCGATTAATTGAATAATCAAAAAATCATGCAACCCTAGTTGTAGCCTGGGTAGGCCTATCCTTTTCTCTTTTTCCTATTTTATCCCTTCCTCTTCCATTGCCATTGGATCCGTTGGTGCTGCCATTTTCTCCCAGCGTGCTAGTAAAAGGGCGCCTGTCTCCATTTTTGGGAGACTTGGTAAGCGCTCGGTCAGGTCCTCTGGGTCATAGATCCTCGCTGGGTTTTTTTGCACCTTCCTGGATTTTTCATCCTCCTCTGTCCTTCCCTTCTAGGTGGACTCAGTTTCCTTCCTTCCCAGTGAAGATGGGAGCCCTAGAGGATAAGTTGGAGTAGATGATTCTAAGAAGGCCTTAGAAGACATTCCACTAGGGAGCCCCAAGAAGTTGGGTGGATGGCGTCCAATTATCATCTGAAGAGGTTAATTCTTCTTATCTTATCTCCGATAATCTAGATGGAGCCCATATCTCAGACTATCGGCGATCTGAATCCGGGCTTGTGGTTCTCTTCCATAGAGATTTAGGATCTCTTTCTACATGTTCTCATCCTCCCTTCGTGCCTTCAGTTCTTGAGATTCATTCTCCCATGATGGGTATGGCTTTTCAAGCATTGCCCTTCGGTCTGTCCATGGCTCCCTTTTTTCTTCACTCGTCTAGGTTTAGCCGTGTCAGGAATATTTTACTTTCGTTCTATTCACCTTCACATTTATATATATGATTGGCTAGTTTAAGCAGTCTTTATTAATTCTATCAGTATCATTTCAGAGATCTGCAGCCTGGCATGCAGCCTAGGTTGGATTTTAAATTTCTAGAAGTCTAGTTTAATCCCCGCTCTGCTTTTCCCCCATCTAGATGTTTTTATTCGCTCTAGCTCGGGGTCTTGTGGTTTTTTCCTTTAGATCTAAGAGTGAAAGCCATCTTAGTAGGGATGGATTTTCTGTCTTCCTCTTCCATGGTCAGAGCTAATTGCTTTTTCAGGGTGATAGGATTGATGGTCAGAATCAAGAGTATCATTCCTAGGGAGGCGCTGATGAGAAGACTTTTCCAATGTACTTAATGTCCTTGTGGCTTCAGTCGGTTCACTCTATTACCTTCAGATTCCAATCAGAGAAAATTATTTCCCCTTCTAGTTTATTGGAAGGATCGTTTCTGATTCTGTTGGGTGTTCCTTTGGTCTAGTTTTCTTCTCAGGTGATTATTTTCACAGTCACTTCCTGGGAGGAGGGGGAATGGTCTGGGATTTCCTATACAGAGTGGCAGTTAAAGAGGTCAGTTGTCTAAGCAATTTTCAACCTTAGGGATCATTCCCATGTAGATCTTCTTGCCAACTGTCTGAATGCCAGGATTTCCTCTTGCATGCCCACTTTTCCGGACAATCAGGCATTGGCGGTGAACGGCCTGTTTCAGTCCTGGATAGGAATGTTAGATTATGTGTCTCCTCCAACATTCCTGATTTCTTTGGTCTTGAGGAAGGTCAGGGATCAGATCTTAGCTCCCATTTCATGCTTTTCCCGCCGAGAAGATCAGGTTTTTTAATCTGGGGACGGTCTAGTCATATCCTAGAAGGGATTTTTTACCAAAAACTCAATCTAACCGTCACTCAGCTAAGCTAATTATTTGAAAATCTTTAACTTCCTTTTCACCGTCTGACAGACTTTGGTTTGCTGTCAGAGCATTAAAAGCTTTTAGGTGTTGTACTGATTTTAAGAGATCCAATACATCCCATTTCTGGGTTCTGTATGAGGAGGAGGTAGTCAGTCCAGTCTCTAAGGCCTCTATTGCCAAATGCTTTTGTGAGACCGGTGTTTTGAGATTGCTTCTTCTGATCACATTAATCTTTCTCACATTTAAGCTCATGAAGTTAGAGGAAGGCTTCCTGTTTCGCGTTTCGCTGGCTCATTTTTAGCTCACCTGGCCTGAAAGGCCAAGTGAGCATATGTCGTGGCGACCGTCCGTCGTCCGTCCGTCAACTTTTCCTTTAAACGACTTCTTCTCAAGAACCGCTGGGCCAATTTCAATTATATTTGGCAGGAAGCATCCCTAGGACATAGGGATCCAAGTTTGTTCAAATGAAGCCGATCGGGCAATTAGGCAGACAGCTATCTTGGATTTGGGCCGATTTTAAGAAACGTCTTTAAAAATCTCCGAAACTGCTTAAGGGATTGAAGGAAACCTCATGAAATATGTTCTAGGGCAAGAGCTCAACCAAATTTGTTCAAGAGAACTTAATTGGTCAAATAGTTTGGCAGCCATCTTGGTTGACCTAGTTTTAGCGAAAATAACTTCTTTTCCAGAACCGCTGAAGGGATCAGGCCAAAATTTGGGAGATATGATTAGAGACTAATAAGGGCCAGTGAAGCTTGTTCAAAAGAAGTTGATCCATAAAAAAACATGGCCGCCGTGGGGCAATCAATATATAGCATGTTTGGCAGCCATATTGTATTTTTTTATTTGATGGATTTTGAGGCCGAAATTGGGTTTATATAGTTTTTTAGGTATTCTGATCTCAAATTTACAATTTTCGAAACTGTAGGATAAATGGTTTGGTGGCCATCTTGGATCATTTTCCCCCAAAAGCTCCCATACTAAAGGAAATTGGAAATTTTAAATATCTTCTCGAGAACTACTGGGCCGATTTCAATTATATTTGACATGAAGCATCCTTAAGGCATAGAGATTCAAATTTGTTCAAACGAACCCGATCGGCAAATTTGGCCGGCGACCATCTTGGATTTTGGCTGATTTTTAGAAATGTTTTTAAAAATCTCCTCCCAAACCATTTGAGGGATCGATTCAAAACTCACGAAATATGATCTAGGGTAAGCGCTGAATAAACTTTGTTCAAGGGAACTTGATTGACCAAATGGTTCAGCGGCCATTTTGGATGACGTAGGTTTCACAAAAACAACTTCTTCCCCAGAACCGCTGAAGCGATCAGGCCAAAATTTGTGATATATAATTAGCAACTAAGGGCAATTAATGTTTGTTCAAGAGAAGTTAAATCGTCAGAAAACATGGCCGCAGTGGACCAATCAAAATATAGTGTGTTCGGCAGCCATATTGGATTTTTTTATTTGATGGATTTTGAGGCCAAAATTCGTTTTATATAGGTTTTTGGGTATTCTGATGTAAAATTTGTAATTTTTTAACCTGTCGGATAAATGGTTTGGCAGCCATCTTGGATCATTTTCCCGCCAAGAGCTCCCATACTAAAGCAATGGGAAATCTAAAATGTCTTCTCGAGAACTACTGGGACGATTTGAATTATATTTGGCAGGAAGCATCCTTATGGCATAGAGATTTTATTTTGTTCAAACGAAGCCAATCGGCCAATTTGGCCGGTGGCCATCTTGGATTTGGGCCAATTTTTAGAAATGTCTTTAAAAATCTTGTTCTCCGAAACGGCTTGGGGAATCGATTCAAAACTTATGAAACCTCATCTAGGCAAAGAGGTAAGCCAAGCTTGTTTAAGACGGCTTGATTGACTGAATGGTTCGGCAGCTATCTTGGATGACCTAGTTTTCCCGAAAATGACTTCTCCAGAACCGCTGAATGGATCAGGCCAAAATTTGGGAGATATGATTAGGGACTAAAGACCATTAAAGCGTGTTTGGCGGACATATTGGATTTTTTTATTTGATGGATTTTGAGGCCAAAATTGGTTCTATATGTGTTTTTGGGTATTCTGAGCTCAAATTTGCAATTTTCGAAACTGTCGGATAAACGGTTTGGTGGCCATCTTGGATAATTTTCTCGTCAAACGCTCCCATGCTAAAGCAATGGGAAATTTAAAATATCTTCTTGAGAACTTCCAGGTCGATTTCAATTTCATTTGGCAGGAAGCATCCTTAGGGCATAAGGATCCAAGTTTGTTCAAATGAACCCGATCGGCCAATTTGCCCAATGGCCATTTTGGATTTTGGCCGATTTAAAAATCTTCGAAACCACATGGGGATTCTTCATCTAGTGACCTGGTTTTCACGAAAATGACTCCTCCAGAACCGCTGAAGGGATCGGGCCGAAATTTGGGCCATTAAAATTTGTTCAAGTGAAGTTGATCCATCAAAAAAACAATCAAAATAGGGGCATTCAAAATGTCGTGTTTGGTGGCCATATTGCACTTGCAAAAATGTCCACAAACTCATTTAAAAGACTGCTAAACCACCCACCAACTATTTTGACAAAAATTGATGGTTCTCCAGGTGAGCGACACAGGCCCCTTGGGCCTCTTGTTAGTTGAGGCAATGCTAGTAGCAGGATGGAAATCCCAGTCTTCTTTTACCTCCTTTTTATTTACAAATCAGAGTGCAGCGCCAACCCTTTTTAGATATATCTTGTTTCTATCTAAAAAGGCTGAAGACCATTTACCGAGCACACTCCACCATTTTCGTTAAGACTGCTCATCTGCGTGAAATGGTGAGAGTCTTTCTTTGGTTTTTATTTATTTCTTTAAATTTAAAGAAATCCTTGTTTGATAATCACTGTGATTCATTAAGATGCACCATTATGTTATGTTATTAATATTTGGTTAAGTTTTGTTTGATTTTTATCCTTGCTTATGGATTCTCAAATCTCCAACAACCATGGGTTCACAGTAGGGCACTGACCAAATCTACGGGTTTAGCAAGTAGTGATTGAACGGTCAAGATGTTTGTTTCCTCCTTTAGTGGGTTGGTCTGTAGTTTTATTAACCACTATAAAAACATACTTACCATTCAATCACTATGACCCGGCCTCAGCCACCCCGCAGGGTAATGATTTGAGAATCTAGTCAGGGTATATGGCACTTAAATTTGGAAAAGTGAATCTGTTTCCTATTTGGAAACTGTTGCGCATGCACGGGCATGCTTAGTGACAGACGTCACCAAGGAGTGAGTACAGACTGATGCCAGTCTATACTGAGGCTTATGCTGGGGGTTACCTTACCAGTAGCCTGGTTACGGGTATGCATGGTGATGATAAAGGCATAAGGGAGTATGTAAGCGAGCATAAAAATCTTATTTTGGTAGCTAAATGCAGATAATTTGATTTAGCAAGTAGTGATTGAACGGTAAGTATGTTTTTAATAGTGGTTAATAAAACTACAGACCAATCCACTAAAGGGGGGTCTGTTGGAGGTTCTAAGTTGTAACTAAAAACAAGATTGCGTCGCTATCATTGCAACATAAGCAGCTTTGTCAGAAATGTCAAAAATCTGACAAACCAACTTATACTAGTGGTGAATTGCAGTTAAAGATTATTACAAAGTTAGAAATACTCTGTTGAATAGGTTGAAAGTACTGTGACTGGATGCTATTGCTGTCTTCCTTAATCATGATCTCTTGGCCTGCAAATGAATATTGTCCATGACCACTGCAGCATTCCATTAGAGAGTTAATGGAATAATCTGTCATGTGCATGTTCAGGCTGGATCGCATTTTCATAATCCAATCTTAGCGATGACGATAAGAGATCCGGCATATCTTTCTGCAATCTCACTACAGTATTAGCTCATCAGAGATGGAACGCTAGGATGTCCGATGTTTAGTGAGCTACATTAAACAAATCATTTGCGTATTTTGCGCGGATGAGAATGAGAGTTGATAATATCTGATTGCTGTGACTTAATCAGCGATGTTGTGTTGTTTTGCATTTTGTTAGCTCCCGCTTGTTGCTAGGCTTGCACAATTATTTGATTAATCGTGATTATTCTTTGAAATATGATTGTGGATGATCACAAATCTAAATAATCGAATATTCGAAGGTTTTGAATCTCCAAGATAGTTGTTTTACAAAAGGTAAAGTAACGTACATTGCCGATTAGTAGGCTAGGCTTTTATTAGGACAAGAGGTGTACATTTTCCAAACCAACATCTCTGAGAAATCCATTATCTAAAATGGTTAAAACTGCTAGACAATACCATGAAAATTGAACCATTTCCTGGTACAAATTCTAGCTGCCTTATCATATTTAATGTATGCCTCAAAAACCTCATGGCGGAAGAAAAATTCTTAACTGGCACTACATAACTATTGGATATCCTTTAATAAATATTGTTTATTACATCAAAATTAATCATAAATTTGACATAAAATGTCGTCATGAAAGAATATAAATCACATGATATTAGGAATTTGATATGGTTAAATCAAATTAAGAAGTATCAACAATATCTAGAGCGATTACTCGGATATAATTATCCTTGACTCGGAAATTGCTATATATTATCATTGCATGATGTTAACCGGGTATTATACGTTAAATCGGATCCAAATAATGGGTACCTGTTTGATAACAGAAAGAGTTATAGATCAATGCAATATAATCCTGTCTCAAACTCCCATTATCATCATGCACCTCCAATCGTAAAAGAGGTTTGTCTCGCCAACATAAGAAGTGATCTACCACATTTTAATTCTCTGACGTTCAAGCTAATTCTGTCGCACATTTGATTCTGTTTTGGATCATTTTATGTTAGTAGCTTACATTGGGCTGCAGATTGGGTCTTGCCAGATTGTATTGATATTGTGTTCAGAAGTGGTGCTCTAATTGTTTATTATAGCATATTAACTGTGATTTCTGAACGCGTCTTACTATCTGGCAATTAGACTTGAGGCATTTCTAGTGGTCTGGTCAGAGATACCAATTTTCATTCTTGTAGCATTATAACGTTAGCAATTCTCGTTCGAAGTAAGGCGTGTACATTGTAGGGCTTTTCAAATATTACCAATACTATCGTGAACTAATCAAAATATTCCCTGTTACATAGTTATGAAACGTGAATAATCGTGCAAGCCTACTCGGTGTGCATTCAGTGTACTCCCATGTGTTCATCAAAATATGAACTGAATCTACTATTTCATCCATGTATGCATTACATATTGTTAACTCACTTGGCCTGAATGGCCAAGTGAGATTATGACATGGCGACTGTTTGTCATCCGTCCGCCATTTGTCATCTGTCAACTTTTGCTTTAAAAGACTCTTTATTAACTGCTTGGTTGATTTCAATCAAACTTTGCTGGACTGACCCTACACCAGTTGACTTCAAACTTGTGTACATAAATTTGATTGGTCACTTTCCTGTGGCCATTTTGGACAGTCCAAAATCTTTCCAAAATTCTTTAAAATGCTACTCTTCCTTAATTAATAGCACAATTTCAACAAAACTTGAGTGGAAGGATCCTATGGTTGTATGCTTCAAAATTTCTAACAAGAAGTTTAGTGCGTCAATTTCTTTAATGGCCATCTTGGATTTTTTAATTAAATGCCCTAAAATTTGGTAACACGACCATGCACTCCTCATATATAACAACTGAGCTGTTTTCAGCTAAACCTTGCTTGATTGACCCTATGATCATTGGCTTCCAAACATTTATACAGAAATTTGTTGGTCAATTTTTCTTGTTGCCATCTTGGATTTTAAACAAGAGTTCCAGAAATAATTTAAAAGCAACTCCAGTAGCTCAATTTCAACGAAATTTGCATTGAAGGATCCTCTCGTGGTAGACCAACAACAAATTTGATTGGTCAATTTTTTCAGTGGCCATCTTGGATTTTCATCAAATATCTGATACATTGTTAAAAAGTGTACTCCTCATTAACCGATTGACCAATTTCAACCAAACTGCTTGACAATTTCCCAGCTCGTATACAACAATTTGATTGGTCAAATCATCAGAGAGGCATCTTTGATTTACCAAAGATTTCTGGAAAATTCTTTAAGATGACGTTATTAACTGTTGCCCTGATTTAAACCAAATGTAGCTGAAAGGATCTTATCATCATAGCCTTCTGAATTACCTTGTATAGAGAAATCTGTTTGGTCAATGTTTATGGTGACCATCTTGGATTTTGCTTGAAGTCAATTTTACTTTGAAAGATTACTCCTCATTAACTGCTTAGTCGATTTCAACCCAACTTGGCTCAAATAACTATATAGCGATAGCCTTGCAAACTCATATACGGAAATTTGATTCGGTAATTCTTCCTGCCCCCATCTTGGATTTTCCTAAACTGAAACTACCCTTGAAACGGTGGGCGGCTTATGTTCCTGGGGCTGTATTCACGAAGGGTGCTTAAGTACAAAAAATGCATAAATACGGCATAAGTAAAAGAACAGCCAAAATCTGTATTCACCTACATGACATGAATATTTAGCCATGTCTTGACCCCTTTAACCCTCATATCAGCCACAAACTGCTTCAGCAGTGGTCTTCAGAAATGTCCATTTTCAGACCGGGACAAGTGTTTTTCAAAATTTACCACGAATGACTGGCTTGATAATTGAGCCAGTCATTCCTGTACTAAATTTTCAAAAACAGTCTCCTTGTCTGCAAATGGACATTTTCTACGAGAAAATTTAAATTTTCTTGTACAAATTTGAGGATTAATGAATACAATGTAACCAGGTCTTCTAAATAGGTGTGGACTGAGCTAGGCGGGTGTGTATGTTAAGCTCTCTTCATGAATACGGCCACTTTGGGTAGCGCGACAGACCCGTGGTCATCTTATTTTGAGAAAGCTTTACATCACATGAAGGTTACATTCTTAACCCTTTAATCCACAAATTTGTTTTAAAAAATTTCAATTTTCTCATAGAAAATGTTAATTTCCTGACCAAGAGAAGAGTGTTTTTGAAAAATTTTCACTGTTAAATGTCTGACTTGGTCCAGTGATAAATTTTCAAAAATAGTCTCGATACAACTGAGAAGCTGTTTTATAGCTTCCTTGCAGGTTAAGGGTTAATTACCTGCATTCCATGTTGTTCAGGATTTAGACTGGAATCGTATGTATCCTCTCTATAAGAAGTGGTGTGTGTCACCGAACTCAGTGAAGTAATCATCAACAGTATTTCACATCTTTCCTTTATCCTTTCAAATGACAATGTGTCAATCCAATGCGCAAACTGAACTTTCTAATTCAAAGGCAACTCAATGTGAAGTCTGCTGATCTGATCAATACGATCCCCGTTAATAATGACACTTGGGTAAGCAGAATTATTTTCCAAAGGCCAAGAGTATGATCTGGGGTTATGTTGTACAGACAACCAGGCTCAAGAACAAGTTGCACGTCGAGTGAGACCTATCACACCTTTCACCACTCATTTGATCACATGCTTTTCAAAGGTGGCAATAGTATGCACGTTGTGAAATAAATAAACTGAAGAAAATTAAATATTCAGACATTTTGGTGAGTGGAATAATCTGCAGACAGATGGATATGGACCTAGCCCCCAATTCTAGATAATGGCCAAGCCAGTCATTTCAGTGGTAAATCTCTCCAGGTCTGCAAATGAACATTTTTTTATGAGACAATTGAAATTTTCTGGAACAAGTTTGAGGGTTAAATGGTTAATATAAATCCTATCTTAACCTTTTAACCCTCAAGATGCAGAGGTTTTGACACATGTTCATTGGCAGACCAAGAGAAGACTATTTTTGAAAATTTACCACTGGAATTACCATTGATAAATTTTAATAAACGATATTCTGTTGGTTTGCAAATTTGAGCATTGTAGACAATGGCTTGCTATAATGATAGCTTTTTGAGTGAATTGGGAACACCTCAAAATGCGGATAATACCCGCATTTGCCAATTTTGTATAACGTAGCAACATTACTCGCATCGGGAAACATATAAAAGGTGGCCACAACGGGCCATTGACATCCAGACTCTTCTCACACTAGAGAAAGCATCAGGCACACAGACTTAGCGCTGAGTTTTGAAATTACACACATGTAAAAAACAATCCATATTTCTTCTTCATGTCTGTTGGCTCAGTCCATGTCCCATTGGCAACCAGTTTATGCGAAAGTTTGTCTAAGAACTAGATAGAGCACGAGCAAAATGAACCAACAAACAATAAAATGGACGATTATTATTTTACTGTTAACCCTTTAACTCTCAAATTTGTTCACGAAAATTTAAATTATCTCATAGAAAAACGTCCATTTGCAGACCAAGAGAAGACTATTTTTAAAAATTTACCACTGGATTGACTGGCTCGGTTAACCGAGCCAGTCATTCCAGTGGTAAATTTTAAAAATAGCCTTCTCTTGGTCTGCAAATGAACATTTCTCAAGACCACTGCAGAAGCCGTTTTTGGCTGATAGGAGTGTTAAACGATTAAGAGGAGCGGTGCAGTATTCCATTGAGGACAATAGCAGATGTTATTCCGCAATCCAAAAAATGAACTACCGCTTGATCAAACAGACAAACTGCAAATCTTTTTAACTACCATTCAAAAACTATGTAAATTTCCAATAGAAGCTACTTCCCTCTTGTTTTTACTGAAGTGCTGAAGAAATACATCTATTTTGTTTATTGAAAATCCTGATGTTAAGATTTACAGAATAAAAAGTTTTTATCATCGAATAACTTTGAAACCTCCAGACAAAAGTTTGACATTTTTAATTTTTAGCTCACCTGGCCAGAATGGCCAAGTGAACTTATGCGATGGCGACCGTCCGTCATCTGTGTGTCATCTGTCATCCGTCAACTTTTTCTTTAAACAAATTCTCAAGAACCACTGGGACGATTTCAATTATATTTTGCTGGAAGCATCCCTAGGGCATAGAGATTCAAGTTTGTTCAAAGGCAGCCGATCGGCCAAAATGGCATATTTTTAGAAACACTAAAAAATCTCCGAAACCGCTGGAGTAATTGATTCAAAACTCATAACACATCATCTATTGGAATGGTAGACCCAAGTTTGTTCAAGGCAACCTGATTGGCCGATTTGCCTGGCAGCCATCGTGGATGACCTAGTTTTCGCGAAAACGACTTCTCCCGAACCGCTGAATGGATAGATCTGAAATTTGGTAAATATGCTTAGAGGCCAAGGTCTGTTCAAGTTTGTTCAAGGGAAGTTTGTACGTTAAAAAACATGTCCGCCATCAAGCAATCAAAATTTAGTGTTTGTTGGTCATATTGGCTTTTTTGTATTTGATGTATTTTGATGGCAAAAATTGCTTTATATATGGTTATCAGTGTGGCCAGTTCAAATATCCCACTTTCGAGACTGTCGGATAAACGGTTTTCCTACCATCTTGATTTGTTTTCCCGCCATAGTCTCCCATAGTAAAGCAATGGGCCCATACTAAAGCAATGGGAAATTTAAAATGTCTTCTCGAGAACTGCTGGGCAGATTTGAATTATATTTGGCAGGAAACATCCTTATGGCATAGAGATTTCATTTTGTTCAAACGAAGCCGATCGGCCAATTTGGCCGGTGGCCATCTTGGTTTCGGCCGATTTATAGAAATGTCTAAAAATCTTGTTCTCCGAAACGGCTTGGGGAATCGATTCAAAACTTATGAAACCTCATCTAAGCAAAGAGTTAAGCCAAGTTTGTTCAAGACGACTTGATTGACCAAATGTTTGAGCGGCCATCTTGGATGACCTAGTTTTCACAAAAACAACTTCTTCCCCAGAACCGCTGAAGCGATCAGGCCGAAATTTGTGATATATAGTTAGCAACTAAGAGCAATTAATGTTTGTCCAAGAGAAGTTGATTCGTCAAAAACATGGCCGCAGTGGACCAATCAAAATATAGTGTGTTTGGCAGCCATATTGGATTTTTTTATTTGATGGATTTTGAGGCCGAAATTTGTTTTGTATAGGTTTTTCGGTATTCTGATCTCAAATAAATGGTTTGTGGGCCATCTTTGATCAGTTTCCCGCCAAAAGCTCCCATACTAAAGCAATGGGAAATTTAAAATGTCTTCTTCTCGAGAACTACTGGGCCGATTTGAATTATATTTGGCAGGAAGAATCCTTATGGCATAGAGATTTCATTTTGTTCAAACTAAGCCGATCGGCCAATTTGGCTGGTGGCCATCTTGGATTTTGGCTGATTTTTAGAAATGTATTTTAAAATCTCCAAAACCATTCGAGGGATCAATTCAGGCCTCATGAAATATGATCTATTGTAAGAGCTGCACCAAGTTTGTTCAAGGGAACTTGATTGGCCAAATGGTTTGGTGGCCATCTTGAATAACCAAATTTTTGCCAAAATGCCTCCAGAACCACTGAGTGGATTGGGGCGAAATTTGGACGATATGATTAGGTCCTGAGTGCCATTAAAGTTTTTTCAAGGGAAAGCGCTATCTCAGAAACATGGCTGCAGTGGACCAATCAAAATGCAGCATGTTTGGCGGCCATATTAGACTTGCAAAAATGTCCACAAACTCATTTAGAAGACTACTAAACCACCCACCAACAATTGTGACAAAAATGCATAATGCTCCAGGTGAGCAACACGGGCCCCTTTGGCCTCTTGTTATTTTAGCTTGACTATACAGATAGCCTATCTGTATAATTCAATAGGAAATGCCTGACCGGGTTTTTTTTAAAATCTAGACAATTATGTTTGTTCATTTGCATTCTGAGGAGCACAGCATTCTGAGGGGAACCTGCACCTGTACTGATGAATAATTTGAACATAGTTGGATTGAAATACATGGCTTCCTAAGGCTGCTATGTCATCCAATACAATTATGTTCAAAATATTCAACAGAACATTGTTTACTAACTAATAATTTTGTTACGGAAATAGAATAATGTATTTCTGAGCTGTACTGTATATTAAAATCTGGCAGGGAAAGAGACAAGACTTCCTAATCTGTCCACCCTCAATACCCCCACCAGCACTGCTGCTCCTACGGGAGGTGCTTGCTGTGTGCAGGGCAACAATACTGGTGGCAGCTAACAAGAGGGCAGATGTCCCAGGAAGACTGGAGAGCAAATATCAACTTGAGTGTCAATAAGGAGAAGCAACCACTTGGCTAGGAGTTAGTGAGGTTCCTGATCAGTACCACACCCAATACCCTTCACCAGCTTTGCTGCTCCTTTATGTAGTGCTTGCTATCCAGAAAGCCAACCGTGCTGGTGGTGGTTATCGAGAGGAGGACGTCCCAGGAACCCGGAAAAGCCAGGATGCAACTCTCCACACTAAGATAATCAAAAGAGACAACAACAGACTAGGAGGTTACGGTTTGGATGAGATCGAAGAACGATAGCTTTATTGCATTAAAAACCAGCGGGTCCAATGTTGGGTCCTAGAAGGCATAACTGGCAACACTTTGGCACAATATAATATACACTATGGTCCTCCAAACTCATCCAAACTACTGTATATAGGAAGAGACACAAACAACGGTCATTTTCAAATCTTGTTCCAGAAATACAAATGGACGAATGGAAGTTTCCACAGTATCTTTGATTAAACCGAGAACTTTAACCAGGTATTGGTACTTGCGGAAGAAGACATCTCTAACCATTGTCTATGGGGAAGTGATTTGCTTAAGACAAAGGCTAGCTATATGATTAATGTTAGTGCAATAATATATGTTTAGCTTAATAAAGGACACAGGGAATAATTACTCTCGATCCGTGAGGAGAAGATAGCATTGCATTCGGGTGTGTGCATCCATACGCACGTGTGTGTGTGTGTGTGTGTGTGCATGTGCGCGTGCATGCATGCGCCCATGCACGTGTCTGTCTCTGTCTGTTTGTTTGTCTGTCTGTCTTCTTGTCTGTTTGTCTGTCTGTCAGCCTTTCTCTAATAATTTAATTTAGCTCAAATTTTAAAGCAACAAAGGTTTACATCGTAGTGATGATTTCCAGGTTTTGATCTAATTTGGATAAAAAAACCAAGACTGGGTCATTTCAATTTCCAGATCCATGGTGCATGCTCTGAGATACATGTAATAGAATTTCCAAACTTGAATCACGATCAGGGCAAAGATCAGCATCTGGCTATTAAAAGTCTGTAAAAAGAAATCTTATAAATTCTGCTAGAAGCAGAAAGGATAAGTGTCTACAATCCCCAAGTGTTCTTGTCTGCAGCGTGAACAAAGAAATTAAGGAACGCTTTTTGTGTGTCATATGCATTTTTATTGCATTTCATATTTACTCAAATTGAAGCAAAAAAATAATGACAGCTTCTACATTTCATTTTATTGCATTGCATATTTACTCAAATTGTACGCAGAATGCTCCTGACAGCAGATCTGATGTGTATGGTGGTGTTGAGGGGGTTCATTGGTGTACTGTTGCTGCAATTGATCGGTTGTGACAATCTGTTTTTGGGCACATCATATGTTCGGTATCTGTAGATTTGTATGGGATAATGGTATGATAGGCATTGGCGGTAAATGCTGATTCTCAGCACTAAAAAGAGTTGCAAATATGATCTTATATGTGATGGAACATGTTTAATACGCATGGCACAGATTTTAAAAAAAAAGATCTTCAGAAAACACCTGCATGATGTCATTTGTTCAAATTAACCCCACATGATTGCCTCACGTTTTGGTTTTTAAATGCTACAGAGAGTGATTAAGACAATTATGCATGCACATGCCTTGCACAAGGCAGCAACAGCTTCCAGTCAAATTAATTTCAGAATATTCAGCAGTCTTCCTGTATGGTTTCCTTGAAAATGATATATAGGGAATTCAGCGGTGAAAGGGTTAATCCATGTGGTTGCATGAATTTTATGTGATGTGAAAATTCATGACTTTTCATAATATTTTGAATTTAGCCAAAATTTTATCAGTGATTGACCATGTAAAAATTTGTCAGACATAAAATATGATAATTTTTTTTATCGTATGTTATTGAAATCTATTTCACTTTTGTGCTTGTTGCTGGTCAAGCTTGATCACAAAAATTAAATATTTGCTTTGTAGATATCCGTTTGCAGTAGACTACGGTACTTTTGAAAATTTACTAGTGTCATGACTGGCTTGCTTATTGAGCCAGTCATTCGAGTGTTAAATTTAACAAAATTCTGGACATCAAATGGACATTTCACAAGATCACCACAGAAGCCGGTTTTGTCAGGCTTGACTGTTAAAAATTGAATATCCATTAATAAGTGCTGCATCAATATTTTATCAGTCATTGTTCTCTGATGTAATAGATAATAGTACATGGTCATGAGACAGGCTAGGGCTTTAGCCAGTCCGATTCCTGGAGATTCCATGATCAAAGACGCATTGTAAGTAATGAGACAATCATGTGTCTTATTAATAACTATTTTTGATCTGTGGATGATCTCTGGCCATATATGGTCATGGGTTTGTGCAAGGAGCTTTTAACCCGCTAACACTCAAAACGGACAAAAATTGCTTATGAAGTGGTCTTGGGAAATGTGCATTTGCAGACCAAGAGAAGACTATTTTTGAAAATTTATCACTGAAATGACTGGCTCGATAAACGTTTATCTTTGTCTGAAAATCAACGTATTCTATGTTTAAATTTAAATTTTATTGAATAAATCTAAGGGTTAACGGGTTAATGAGTTTTGACATTCCAATCTTCTGACGCTCAAACATTGCGTCATATTCCAGATTTTGACATTCTATCATCAGTTATGAAATGGGCTCAGACAAGCATCTGTGAATTATTAATGCTATCGGAAACTTCTAGTAGACATCACCCAAGGCACAAAAAGATAATCAGATTACTCTCAGGTACGTAATCTTTGTCTCCCATGACATCTGTCAACAACACCTCGTCTAATCCCCTGCTGACGGGAGTTGTTTACTACGCTGAATCAAATAAGCATCCATGTATGTATGAGTTATTTAACCCTTACTACGCCATTATCAAAATTTTCAAATTAAATTAAAAGATGAACTGGAGTTAATCTTTCAACAAATTTGATGGAAGATGTAGACCACAACATAGTTCACCAAAATTGTTGAAAATTGTACACCAGTTTCTTTACTCTATTTGACACAGTAAAAAATAAAAAATTGACATTAGAGTGATAATGGTTAATATATACATTATAGAGTAGAGAATACATCAGCTGAAGTTCTTATAATACCTATATTGTAATCCAATTACATCTAGAATTCAATGGCATTGAATGTGCATGCAAAATAAAACCATAGCTCCCAGCTGACTAAAATCATCTTTGTCCAATCAACGTATATGCAATTAAGCTTTTCCTGACAAAGCCAACCAAAACCGGCCTCTTCAGTTTTCGTGAGATATATATATATATATTTTTTTTAATTACCACTGGTATGACTGGCTCCAGTGGTAAATTTTCAAAAATAGTCTTCTCGGCCTATAAAGGGACATTCAATGAGGAAATATTTAGATTTTCTTGACCAAATTTAGTCATTAAAGGGTTAACGTATCCCATGATCCTAAGCAGGGGCCATTGAATCATATAGAATTTGATTAACTCTTTCAGCGACAAATCCCAGAAAAAATAAATTCTTTACGGTATAAAACTTATTCTGTTGAATATTTTGAAATTAATTTATCTGGAAGGCATTGCTGCCTATGGCAGCAATGGCTTCCAGACAAATTAATTTTGAAATACCGTAATTTCTCGACTAAAGGCCGCCCTCGAATATAGGACGCTGTCCCAAATTTGACCAAAATCCGCCCAAAAAACTCTTGTATTCAAGTATAAGACGCTGTTAGATTTAGAAAAAACGTACCTTTAAAAAATCGAAAATTGGTATAAAAAATAACCATCAATCCGGTCATGTTTAATGCATGACTAAAAATTATCATGATGTTAGAGAAATTATTAAATAGGACCGCCTAAATATTGTGTATCTTCAATAAAGATTGTTTATTACATCAAAATCAATATAATTTTGGCATAAAATGTCTCCTTGAAAACATCGAAATCGCGTGATAGAAATAGATTGTAATGGCTCTTTTGCGTTGGAGGCGCTGTGTGATCTTATGCGCTAACGGGAGTTGGTTATCTGGCTCTTTTGTGATTGGAGGCGCTGTGTAATCTTATGCGCTAACGGGAGTTGGTTATCAAACAGGTACGGGAACATTCAGTTCCTATCGCGCAATGATGATATATAGCAATTTCCGAGTTCCGAGTCCAGAATATTTATATCCGAGTACTCGCTCTAATTAGAATAAAGATCTTTTGCGATTGGAGGCGAATCACGTGATTTATACACGTATCTTTTCTCGACGCCATTTTATGTCAAATTCTGGATTCATTTTGATGTAATAAGTGATATTTATTAAAGAATAAGCAATATTTAGGCGCCCCAATTTAATAATTTCACTTCCGCTTGGTGTTTTTGGAGTATACATTAAACATAGTCGTCAGGCGGCGCGAATTGGCTAGGGTAACATTTAGTTCAATTTCCGTGGTATAATCTGTGACTTTTTAAGAAAAATTTCGACCCAAAAATGTGCGGAAGGAATGTTCTCGAGTATAGTACGCACCCCCATGTACATGTGTTTTGACCAAAAAAATGCGTCCTTTAGTCGAGTTTTAACGGTATTCAACAGGTTTCCTGTATTGTTGCCTTGAAAATGAGAAATGTCTAATTCATCGGTGAAAGGGTTATGGTATTATCACTTGAAGTCTCGTCTAATCTATTAATTATACCCATTAATCAAACTCCTTGAATTCCATGGAACTTCAAAGCACAGATGAATTTAGTATAACTTATCCCATCTTTATGAGACAATTTGTTAAATTTTACTCATGCAATGTATGGATCCACGAATCTAATGAATACATCTTCTCTGAGCTGGCCTTGCTTATTAACATCCCTGAATTCTGATGATGAATTCTACAAAGCTATGTCTGTTCCATGAAAATTGTTTTGAAGTTAACACACACTTCGTAAATCTTCTCATTTCCAGACACAGGTTTCTTTATAAAGTCGAGCAAATGTTTTAGCGTTTGGCCAACACAAAGTATGTTAACATATAGCATAATCAAGCCCTTTGGCCTCTCTTTCGCTGCTGAAGTGGGGATGCGCATGGCATAATATGAGCTTTTCATTCAGTCGCAATGTTTCGGTGAAGATTGTGTGTATTAAAAGTCACTAAGAACAATGTTCGCTCTTGTAGATAGATAATTGACAGTTTAACTCTTAAGCTTGATGTGTGGTCTTAAATTTGTAGGATCCAGAACGAGGCTGAATTGTCTGAGCAGTGTTTGCCTGCTCCCTTTATACTTACTGTGGGAGGGATCAGGATTGGGTGTGAGATGACCACATATTGGCATGTGTGATCATGTGACCATACTGCCAGTGTGTAGTGGTTTGCGATTTTTGATGGTAGGGTTGTTGTCGGTTCTCACGGTTTTGAGAGTTGGCCGCTTCTGGCATTTTTGGCGGGATTTGGATGTTAGGCGCTTCTGACAGTTTTGGCGATGGGGTCAATATGGTTGCTAGCGGTTCTGGCAGTTTTTGGCCAGTTTGCTGGTCCAGAATTGTGGGGGTATGAAGGATTTCTTAGGCCCATTATGTTGGTTTAATGGTGCACGTGGTTTCTACTGTCGTTACTAGATGTGTGGTCATCTCTGGGAGTGCTATGTTCAGTATGAACAGGCGGTATCTTGGCGTATCCTGGGTTGCTGTGGTTGTGATTCAGACTCTTGGTGTTCTGCAGAACTCATCAGAGGCAAGCTATTTGTGCTAGTATGTTTGCGTGTGTGGGTCTGTGTTGGTGTTAGAGTTTGTTGTGTGTTGAGAGTATTTGTTGTAATTAAAGAGGGGGCACGTTGCACTCGCTGAATGTATGTGGTGTTTACGTGGCCGTTGTGGTGCACCGGGCTGGCATGGTGATCATAGGGTGAGACAGTAAATGTTTGTCATTGTAATCATATTTACTTGTTTCATTTGGGAACAGAAAACCTGTATTTTTGTTTGTATGGACCGCTTGTTTCACATCAAGAGTATACTTACCATCCTGATACTCTATGATATTTCCCAAATATCGACCTAGCTTCAATAAGACTCAGAATTAAAAAGAAACTGCCCCCACAGGGCAGGTTACTCAACTGACAGCCCAGCGGATGTGCGGCCCGAACTTGCACATGCGCGGGGGCTGTCTCTTTCTCTTCTCAAATTATTGACCTGCCATTGCAACACACTTTGATTTACCTCTTAGAATTGCTTTTGCTTTTGATGATTTTGGAGCTTTTGAGTTGTTTTGCAACTTGCTTTGACTATTATAAGAATATCTGACACTGCCAAGTTGCCGGAGGATGTGCCCGGTCCTAGCCATCAGGTGTTTTTTAATATATTTTTCGGATGAAAAAATGTGCGTTTTGTACCGGATGGTAAAACCGGGATTCGTGCTATTACGTGGATATGTCTATATTAGGTTAGCTCATTTTGGGGGTTGCCTAAATATTAGCTAACGCATGTGCTTTGTATTTTCAGACACATTTAGCTGATTTATGACAGATTTTGTACTGGAGTTGGTTCACAGCTTGCTTCCCAGTTCAACTTCATCGTTGTCTTCCTCATTTTCTCCAGGACAGAGTGTTCCCGTCTCTGGATCTGGTTCTCTTAGGATGCCAGTTTTCGATGTAAAAGACCCAGAGATGGCTCCCGCTTGTTCGATGCTGAGGCTCGCCTTGCCCGTGGACCCAGGAGCGAAAGCCATGGCCTCGGGCATTCGCTTAATCAACGTTCTAGAGCAGCGCCTCACACGATATCCCTCCTGCCCAGGCCGAGTTTGATCCTTTTTCAAGCTTGGCGTCTAACCTTTCTGGGCAGGAAGAAGAGCACACTGTTATGGCCTACTGATGAGCCGATGGCTAAGGAAATGGAAATCCATCCCCCCCCCCCCAGAGGGGGTGCATGGGTGACATTTTCCATGGAACTAATTCTTCGGGACTAGGTTTCACAGCTCAACAGCTAGGCTGGCTAGGAGCCGATGGCCGTCCATTCTGTATCCCTCGGCTTGCCAAGAGTTACCATGAGGAAGGCCCGGACTATGATGTCATGCATGTAGCCTCCCCCATGACGCCGTCGATCCGGCTCCTGGAATAGCCACGGTGCAAGCCATCCCGGCCGGCCCTTGCAGGTCCGTATGGCTTTCCTGGCTATCCAGGAGTATCTCCAACTCCAGCTGTTACCCCACCAGTGAATGTGGTTGAGAACAATGAAGGCCCTAGGCTCATTGAGTGTTCACAGGTGACCACCGAGGAGGACTGACTGGATGCTTGCCAATGGCTGGTGAGCATCAAGCCGGAACTCCAGGTGCATCCACCGGCTTCCCAGTGGGATCAGCACCCATGGATTGGAGGGAAACTGGTGACGAGCACCATGCCATCTCTCCCGTATGCGGAGCATATCGTGGATATGTTCGCTGTGGCAGAGACGTCCATTCTGCCATATTCAGTTCTCATCTTTATCAGAAGTATGGTGGTAGCTCAAAGCCTTGCACAGATGACCGCTTTGGGCGAAGACATGTGGCCAAGGTCCATGTCTGACACGGGATCCTGGTGCGCTAGTGCTTTGCACAATGCAAATTCTGCGCTGCGGGACACAGAGTTAGTAGCAGCATCCGTGGCCCGCCAAGCATCTCTTACAATCTAGAGAGCCATCCAGGACAGCATTAACCTGGCTCTGGATTGTATGACGAGATCCATAACCAGGGGTTTACGGGCGAGGCACACTTTTGCCCTTGACAATTTGTGCCCCTTGCAGGACCTGTACACTCCATAAACCTGGTGAACAACCAGAGGGTGCTGCGTGGGCAGTTCGAAGTGCTCCGCAGGGAACGTGTTCAAGCAGCACCCCCTGCCTTCCACTGTCAGCAGGCGAGATGTTGTGGTGGCCCTCTCAGAGGCCAACCACCTACGCAGTGCAGGCTCCTCCAGTGCAACCCGCCAGGCAGTCCGCATACCGACATGCGCGTGGCGCTGACAGAGGAGCACAGGGTTCTGGTCGTGGGAGCTGAGCCTGATGGGTCAGCACCCACAAGGATCACACCAGTGCTGCTAGGACAGCCACCAGAGACAGAGCAGCTCTTGTACTTCTCGGGTCCACCTCAACCTTTAGGTGCACCACGTGGGAGGCCGCCTGGCCTTCCACCTGCAAGAGTGGGAGCGGGTTACTCAGGACCACTCAGTATTGCGATGGCTTTCAGTCGGTTACCATCCCAACTGGATATCAAACCAGCCATCGTGCCTGTCTCTGGTTCTGATCTGGACTCAAAATCCACGCAATCCAGATCGGTGGTTGTGTATAGAGGAAGAAATTCAATCCCTCATACAAAAACATGCAACTCAACCCGCACAAAAATGTCCGGGTTACTATTCAACCGTGTTCCTAGTGACAAAAAGCACTGGAGGGTGGAGACCGATTCTCAACCTCAAACCTCTCAAGAGATTTATCCTCACACCAGGTTTCAAAATGGAAACTAAGAACGGTGTTAGCAGGATTGAGGAAGGGAATGTGGACAGCATCAATAGATCTAAAAGATACTTATTTTCACATTCCCATTCCGGTTCCTGAGATTTGCATTTCAGGGCCGCCAATGGGAATTCAGGGTTCTCCCATTTGGTATATCGACAGCTCCTCGGGTCTTCACTCCAGTGGTCCAAGCTATGACGTCATACCTCCACAGCAGTCTGCACGTACATAGACGACTGGCTGTTAAAAGCACACAATCAAGAAAGTCTATCAGCAAATCTGGAGATAGTTTTGAAAACTCTTACAAATCTACGCTGGATAATCAACTTTCAAAAATCGGAGCCGACACCATCCCAGAAGTTTGTTTACCTAGGCATGTTCTTCGATCTAGAGATAGGGTATGTTTACCTTTCTCAGGAGAGAGTAGAAGTACTCATCTCAGTCATACAGTCAGTGTGCAACAGTCATCATGTCCTGGCACGGGTCTACTTGACAATACTGGGGTTGATGGTTTCTTTCGAACCAGTCATTCCACAGGCAGCCCTATGCTGGCGGCCTATCCAGTTATTTCTCATGACACAATGGATCCAGAGTACGGAATTCCTGGACTCAAAGGTGTCAGTGTTGGAACCTCTTATTCAGCACCTTCAATGGCGGATGAAAAGAGAGAATCTCCTGGCGGGGGTGACGTTGTCACCTCCCCACCCGGAGTTAACAATGTACACAGCTGCATCAATGGAGGGATGGGGAGCTTACTTGGAAGAAGACAAAGTATCAGGGCTTTGGCATCTGGATCAGTCAAAAGAACATATCAATCTGCTAGAAATGCGAGCAGTAGTCTTAGCCATTGAACAGTTCCTAGAGAAGGTCAAGAGCAAAATGGTTCTGGTTAGATCAGACAATACAACAGTAGTGACTTACATAAACTGCCAGGGCTGAACGAAGTCACCCAGTCTCTGTATGATGACATGGAAACTGCTTTGCTGGTGCCGAGAGCATGAGATTACCCTGAAAGCAGTTCATATTCTGGGAAGACTAAATCTATTAGCAGACTCATTGAGCCGAAGAATGAGCATTCTTCCCACGGAATGGCAACTAAATCAATGTGTGGTGGACCTTCTGTTCAACCACTAGGGCAAGCCCAACATAGATTTATTCGCAACGAACAAGAATGCGAAGATGATGACGTATGGCTCCAATTCCAGATCCGAGCGCTATCGCAATAGATGCGCTAGCTATCAGCTGGGATGGAATGTATGCATACACATTCCCGCCAGCAATCCTGATTCCAAAAGGTCTCCAGAAATCAGGCAGCAGGAATGCCAAGTGCTTCTGATCACCCAAAATGGTCAAGCTGATCAGGGTATATGGATCTGCTGGACCTTCTGGTCTGCAGTCCTGTTCCTCTGACTCTGATGGACGACATAATCTTCCAGGGCAAGGCCTTGCACAACAACCCATCAATGTTCCAATTGACTGTGTTGATGTTGTCAAGGAATCAGCAGTTAAGGAGGGCTTTTCTGAGCAAGCAGCCATGTTTATGGCAAGAGCCAGATGGGATCAACCTCCAGAGCATGTAATTATAAAATCAACAGATTTGCTGAATGGTGCTAAAAAACATTTATTAATCCAATGGACGCATCTATTCAGGTAGTAGCCGATTTCCTCTGTCACCTTTTTGATGCCTAGAGCCTCAAGCCTAATTATTGCTGGCTACAAGTCAGCTTTAATGTCAATTATCCCTTGCTTGGCTAATAGAGGAAGTGATGAAGTATGTAATCTAAATACTGTAATCAAAGGCATGGGTAATCTAAGACTAAGGAATCCTCCAGTGATTCCATCTTGAATTTTATCATTAGTACTTCAAGTATTAGCGGATAAACACTTTGAACCACTAAGCTCCATTTCCAAGAAAATGTTGACACTTAAAACAGTTTTTCTGATTGCTGCAGCTTCGGCCAGACGAAGAAGTGAAATACATGCTTTGTCAGCAGAGCCAGACCGTTTTGTGGTTACAGTGGAAGGTCTTAGGCATCTACCTAGAGTTAACTATATGGCGAAAAACCAGTCTTTAAAATATCCTGGTCAGCCTATAGTTTTACTCGCTTTGACTAGGTTTGATCCTAATTCAAAGGCTTTGTGTCCAGTCCGTGCGTTAACACATTATAAACAATGTACACAAGAATGGCAGACGGACCCTAGTGCTTTATGGCTATCTTACATTGAACCCCACAGGAGAGCTTCTAAAGATACCATTTCTAGGTGGATTGTGGAATGCATCCAGCATTGCCACAAAGCCGCCACGGGAAAACAAGTTGACATGGCCAAGGCTCACAGTGTCCATGGCGTAGTGACATCCATGGTTTCTGTTTAACGGCGTGCCAGTGGATGACATTATGTCAGAAGCACAATGGCACTGTGAGTCTAGGTTTAAAGATCATTACCACTGTGACACGTCAAATCCGCTTGCCTTATCGATTTTACATAAACATTAAACTGTATATATTTGTAAATATTGTTCATAAGGTTGTTGACTCATACACAGTGCAATATTGTAGGGGAATCCCCGCTTTTCCGTACTGTACCTATCATCGCCAGCGGTGATTAAAGGAAATCTCATCAAAATAGGTTAGTCCTATATTTGGTGATCATTATTTTTTGTCACGTTTTTTATTACTTACTAAAATGGTGATGGTCTGTGTTCTTTGTGGTTCCATCTGAGAGTATATGAAATGAAGCTTTCATCCGATGTCTTATAGTACTTTAGCATGAGTAAATAGAGAGTGTATAGGACATTGAGGTCATCGCTCCCTCTTTATAAAAGGTGAGGTGGGGGGGTGTCGTGTTAGCCAATGTCCAAGTCATTTCCTGATTGTATTTAGATACGCAATTTCAGATGTTTTTGTGCTCCAAAAGCAAAAGAGCTTGCTCTTCCAGGGATGAGCTGATTTTGACCTTCACCTCCCTCCCACCGAATTCTCTTACAAATTCTGGCTGTATCATAGAGTATCAGGGTGGTAACTATACTCTTGATGTGAAATAAATTAAATCACAGATTTCTTTTTTCATGAGAGAGTTGATGCTTACCACTCTGATACAATCCTGGCCTCTCCGCCCCACAGAGGCTCTATCATAGCATGAACCTTGCAACTTTAAGTCCGTTTTTTGGGTTGCATTTGCTTCCGCCGAGAAGGACATGTTTTTGAATCTGGGGAGGGTCTAGTCTTATATCCTAGAAGGGATTTTTATCAAAATCTCAATCTAACCATCACTCAGCTAAGCCAATTATTTGAAAATCTTTAACTTCCTTTTCACCGTCTGACAGACTTTGGTGTCCTGTCAGAGCTTTAAAAGTTTTCAAGTGTCGTACTGATTTTAAGAGATCCAATCCATCCCATTTCTGGGTTCTGTATGAGGAGGTAGTCAGTCCAGTCTCTAAATCCTCTATTTCCAGATGAATTTGTGAGACCGGTGTTTTGAGATTGCTTCTTCTGATCATATTAATCTTTCTCACATTTAAGCGCATGAAGTTAGACGAAGAGTCCTCTTTCGCTTTTCGCTGGCTCATTTTTAGTTGAGGTAATGCTAGTAGCAGGATGGAAATCTGAGTCTACTTTTACCTCCTTTTTATTTAAAAATCAGAGTGCAGCGGCATCATTTTTTAGATATATCTTGATTCTATCTAAAAAGACTTAAGACCATTTACCAAGCACACTCCACCATTTTCGTTAAGACTGCTCGTCTGCGTGAAATGGTGAGAGCCTTTCTTTGGTTTTTATTTATTTCTTTAAGTTTAAAGAAATCCTTGTTTGATAATCAGTGTGTGATTAATTAAGATGCACCATTATGTTATGTTATTAACATTTGGTTAAGTTTTGTTTGATTTTTATCCTTGCTTATGGATTCTCAAATCTCCACCCACCATGGGTTCACAGTAGGGCACTGACCAAATCTACGGGTTTAGCAAGTAGTGAATGAACGGTCAAGATGTTTTTGTGGTGTAATAACAACCCCCAACAGACCCCCCCCCCCTTTAGTGGGTTGGTCTGTAGTTTTATTAACCACTATAAAAACATACTTACCGTTCAATCACGACGACCCGGTCTCGGCCACCCCGCAGGGTAATGATTTGAGAATCTAGTCAGGATATATGGCACTTAAATTTGGAAAAGTGAATCTGTTTCCGATTTGGAATCTGTTGCGCATGCGCGGGTGCGCTTAGTAAAAGGTGTGACCAAGGAGTGAGTACAGACTGGTGCCAGTCTATACTGAGGCTTATGCTGGGGGTTACCTTACCAGTAGCCTGGTTACGGGTATGCATGGTGATAATAAAGGCATAAGGGAGTATGTAAGTGAGCATAAAAATCTTATCCTCATAGCTAAATGCAGATAATTTTATTTAGCAAGTGGTGATTGACCGGTAAGTATGTTTTTATAGTGGTTAATAAAACTACAGACCAACCCACTAAAGGGGGGATCTGTTGGGGTTTTTGGAGTCTGCCATGACAGTGCCATTCTCGGCAGCGTTTCATCATTAAATTCTTGCAATTTAATAATTAATTTCCCAATTTTCACTAGGCATTACGTTTCTCAGTATTAAATTCTTGCAAACGAACAAGTAATTTTCCAAATTTCAATAGGCAGTAAGGATATCATGCAGGCCTGTGCTGTAATATTTCCCATGGTAACCTGTTAGAGGTTGCCTTATGGCTCTTTAAGGAAACCTATGGTAACGTAGCCATTATAATCTCATTAATCATCATACTAAAATACACAAATACGGTAACCCATTTTGGGTCCCCTAAAACTAAATTAAGGCACCCTCATGGGGACCCATTTCAACAGGATTCCATAACAGCACAGGCCTGTCATGCCCCACCGTTTGGACATGTGCACCTATGTATGTTAGCACCTTACTGTTCCTTCGCGACTGCATTTGAACAGTCAGCTAACAAGGCAAGAGTGCTGGGGGATGATGTACAATTGAATGTACTAATTTGCCTTGTGCTCCCACCAAGGTGACTCTCATCTATGGATACGGACAGTCTGCACTTATCGGTGCCTATATCTCATCAGCTATCTGGGATCTGCGTGACGAGCACAAGCCAAATCTGGTGGGATTATTGAGCTGAGTCTGCTTCACTTGCCAAATATAGTGTATAGTTTTATGAGTTAGTAATATACATTTATATAGCTAGTTTATGAATACAAATGAAAGTACAATCAAATCACTCATAGTATTGGTTTTTCATAAACCTTAGTTATATGTGTTTAATGTGCTCATTCACAAAACCGCTGATGAGTTCGGTTGGACAGATATTTACTTATGATTGGTCTGCCCTTGACTAGCTTGTCAGTCTAAATTAATTTAAAAGTAATGTCTGTGTGACTTATTACTATATTGAGGATGATTTACGCTTGGCACTTTCATAATAGTTTACAACCAATCTGCTGTGTTGTTCTTTGCTACTTCATTATGTGGCTTCACAGTACTAATAACCAACTTTGAAGATGGACACAGATTGCTGCTAACATATTCAATGTATCGTTATAGAATACAGTACATACAGGCAAAGCCTAACATAGCTCGTCCTGGTACTCTGATATTCTAAGCACCTGAACATTACAGCTGAATCTTGCTTGATTAATTACATCACAGATAAAAACAATGTTTTATTTTCATGTGTCACAGCCAAACATGTTTTGCGAAATGGTAGAGTGCTCTAACAAAAGTTACTGTCCGACAAGAGAGGGAGGTGCAATTCTCGCAGAGTGCTCCATAGCCCTTTCCTTTCCGAATGGCTACTGTGCATCCATTGTTTGATTTACGATTTCCAAGAATTGGATGGGCCTTGGTCTGGCGATGCTCCCACTACAAAGAAACAAAGAACATCGATGTGGAACGAGCCACCAAATCAAAAGTTTCCTGGAAAACATTTAATTGTACAACCCAACTGAATCTATCATTTTGCTCAACGGTATAACAATAAAACAATCATAACTTGTCGACTATCAATGCCGATAACCATAAAGATGTGCAAAGCAATTACTGACGACTTTCATAAATTATTAAAGTAATGTTTACCCCACTTTAAAACAAAGCTTCCTCGCAAGCCTTAGCATTCAATGGCTTCTTCAAGTATGCGCAATCACTCTCGTGGAATCCAAGGAATTTGATTAATGGATATAATTACAATTTCCCTCTCACAGAAAATTGACTCACCAACAGCTTCTTGAAATGTTTTAACAAAATGCATTCCCATAAAAGCGAAAGTAATGCTTCGGAGGTGTCATATTAGATACAATAGCTACAAAGCTACAAAATAGCTAAAAGCAATAGTTACAGTAGCTGAATGGTTACAAAAATTATTTTATTGAAAGTTGTAGCGACCAAAATTATTTTTAAAATATTCATTTGACATTTTAAGAGAAATCATTTTCTAGCTATGCCCCGCACATTTCTGTCAATGCTCCGCCCACTTTTTTGTGTGTTGGAATTAATTTGAATGTTTGAAAAGTGAAGTCCCAAAACCTAATTTTCGAAGTATCTATACAGGTAAGCTCTTAGGTATTTTGAAACTAATTTAATTAGAGGATGTTGCTGCCTTATGACTGCAACAGTTCCCAGGTGAATTAGTATTAGACTATTCAACAGATTGTTTATTACATTGTACATTATTCAAAAACATACAATCTGTACAGTTTAGTGACAGACTTTTCCATGGAGCTATGTCATTTTTATTGTCATCGGCAAATATGTGATATAATAGACCTTTCCAATTTATCCATCTATCATATGATAGTTAACTACATGTAGAATGATATCATAATCATAGGTGTCATGCATGACGTAAATAAGTATGTCATGAATGCATAATTGAAAATGGACTATGCATTGTTGTACGAATTGTATGTCTCCTATTTAATAAATATTCTGTTGAATATTTTGAAACTAATTTAACTGGGTGTTGTTGCTGCGATAGGCAGCAACAGCACACGGTCAAATTAGTTTCAAGCTATTTAACAGTTTATCTGTATAGTTTTCTGGAAATTGATAGTCAGAGAGGTCATAGATCGATCGATCCCAACACAAGCGAGGTATGGTCGGAGCTTAGCTAGAGATGGGCGGAGCATAGCTAAAAAGGGAAAAGTCCATTGTTTATGACATCAGATACAACCACTATTGAAGTTCATATGGATACGAAGTTAACAGTGATGTTGAGGGTGGCAGGTGGGTGAGTGTGGGGGATAAAGTGTTTGCTCATCTGTTTAACTAATATAAGAGCTTCTATAACATAGAACGGATCCGTGTTGTTTTCCTAATAGAGGGAGCAGAGACATTGCATGTGGGACAAATGTATATTGATTTCTGATTCAATTTGTGAGTGAATGTATCATTGCATAGTCAGTCACACACTAATACAGAGCCAGAGCAAACATACTCCCGCTTGATTGCTTACATAAGAGCAATCATTTACAATGAAGGAATGTGATTAGTTTTGCAATGTTGACGCACTCTAGCACTTAAACGACACTCTCGACACGAGACATCACCATCAATTTTACATGCTGGTCAGAGTTATTCGCATTGAAAGCTCGCAAGATGTTCAGAAAATAGATAAAATCCCATGGAAATTATATTTAACCCATGAAATGTTTTATGAAATTAAAGTCATTAGAAATCGTTTGATAAATATTTGGTTTCCTTACCTCCGTTGGAAAGGAATTAACTGTTTAATTCCTGATATCTCATTTTCAACATCACCATGTACAGGAAAACTGTTGAATATTTTGAAATTAATTTGACTGACTCAAATTAATCACAAAATATTCAAAAGAAAAGGTTTGATATCGTAAAGATTATGCTTTTTCAGGGATTTGTCGGTGAATGTGTTAATGTTCAATTAATAATCTACACCATAGTAATTTGGTGTGAACAGGACCTGCTAGAGAGGGGCCCGATTTCTGCCATCAAATATTCATATTCCCTAGGCCCCTACACACTAGTCATATGTTACGTTTATCTAGTGGTATGCACTTATACATGGAAGATATAGAGCATCTGGAATGAGTTCCCATTTAATATCACTATTATCAACCGAGTTGAATATGATCACATTGCATGAGCTTTAGCGAGTGCAATGTGATAATTTTCAACTCAGTAGATAATTATATGTGATATGAAATTGGACTGTTTCAGATTCTATTTATTATATAAACTGATATTTTCCAATAAAGTCGATCCATGAAACCTGTTTAACTGCACAACATTTTGTGCTGTTCATTTTTGCCGACGTGACACATCACTTGCTAAGAATTTTGATTAATGTGCCACAAAAATAATGACAAACAAAACATCGTTATGTCAGACTTGAACTTACTTTTAATCCAATTTTGATAATTTCTGCATCATTCATACAAATCTAAATTGAATACAAAATTTGAATCAACAACATAACCACATATCACATCTTGGTTACCTTTTCGCTGTCATTGTCACTAGGAAACATTTGCGGTGTCATGGGGCATGTAGGATTATTACCCATTAACTAAAGAAAATATTTCTTAATCGTTAACTAACCAAATCTTTTGTCAAATATTACACCTGTGTTCATATCGAAAAATGTGGAAAGGGCTGAAAGCCTGGTTTATATATGATAATGATTGTCACCTGACTTATCCCTATGACCAACCAATCAGATTTGGTAAAACTCAACGTAGCCAATCAATAATCTCCCCACTGTGTCAGTGAATACACTGATCATGTGCAGGGTGATAGATTCTTGTTTGTGAGCAAGATAACGTTACGCTAAGCATATCTGACAGTGACATCTGGCTGACAAGCGGCGATGCTACAACTAGCAGATAATTTCTCGTGCAATGTGAATAATCACATACAAATTTACATGTATCAAATGTTTTTTTGAACCCTTTAATGGTCACAAGATTGGTCAGGAAAATAAAAAGATTTCCTTATCGTTGAATGTGAATTTGCATGCCAAGAGAAGACTTTTTAAATTTATCACTTGAATGACTGGATCCATTATCAGGCCGGGCATTCTAGTGGTAAATTTAAATTGTCTTCTCTTGACCTGCAAATGGACATTTATCCATATAAATGTATATTTATATGACAGGAGTAAATTTTCAGTCCCTCAGCAAGTGAACTATGTCCTAGAAGTCCCTTTTCAGTCGCCAAATATTATTAGAAATTTAACAGAGTCAGAGGAGTCCCTTTTCAGTCCCCCAGGAAGTGAACTATGTCCTAGAAGTCCCTTTTCACTACCCAAATATTATTAGCTAACCTGGCCTGAAAGGCCAAGTGAGCTTATGCCATGGCGGCCGGCCGTCCATCTGTCCGTCCGTCATCCGTCCATCCGTCAAATCGCTTCTTAACGGTTTGACCAATTTCAACAAAATTTGGCTGAAAGGATCCTATGGCGGTACCCTCCAGACATTTTTTCAGAATTTTGATTGATCAATCTTTTGGGTCAAAATCTTAGATTTTATGAAAAATCTACTGGAAATGGTCAAAATGCTACTCCTTAGCTGGCTTGACATATTTCAACCAAATTTGGCTAGATAGATCCGAAGGTGGTAATCTCTAGAACTTCTATTCAGAATTTTAATTGATCAATTTTTTGGGTGAAAATCTTAGATTTTATTAAAAATCTACCAGAAATGGTCAAAATGCTACTCCTCCATAGCTACTTGACATATTTCAGCCAAATTTGACTAGATGGCTTCTATGGTACTAAGCTCTAGAACATCTATTCAGAATTTTGATTGATAAATTTTTTGGGTGAAAAGCTTAGATTTTATGGGAAAAAAACTACCAGAAATGGTCAAAATGCTACTCCACCTTAGCTGCGTGACATATTTCAACCATATTTGGCTAGATGGATTCTATGGTGGTAAGCTCTAGAATTTCTATTCAGAATTTTGATTGATCAATAATTTATTGGGTGAAATTCTTAGATTTTATTAAAAATCTACCAGAAATGGTCAAAATGCTACTCCTCCATAGCTACTTGACATATTTCAACCAAATTTGGCTAGAGGGCTTCTATCGTGATAAGCTCTAGAACCTCTATTCAGAATTTTGATTGATCAATTTTTGGGTGAAAAGCTTAGATTTTATGAAAAAAGCTACCAGAAATGGTCAAAATGCTACTCCTCCATAGCTACTTGACACATTTCAACCAAATTTGGCTAGAGGGCTTCTATCGCAATAAGCTCTAGAACCTCTATTCAGAATTTTGATTGATCAATTTTTCCGGTGGCCATCTTGTTTAATGTGAAGAATTGTGTATGTTTAAATGCAAATGTTTCAAATGCTAATGGTGCAGGTGAGCATCACAGGCCCTTGGGCCTCTTGTTAGAAATTTAACAGAGTCAGAGGAGTCCCTTTTCAGTCCCCAATGAAGTGAACTATGTCCTAGAAGTCCCTTTTCAGTCCCCAAATATTATTAGAACGAACAGTTAAAGGAGTCCTTTTTCAGTCCCCCAGTATTGGTAAACATGTGTCCCTTTTCAGTTCCCTGAAATCAGTCCGCCTACTGCAGGAGTCCATTTAGAGTGTAGGACTTTTTCCGTAAGAGGGGACTACTTACTATTTTCTAGTGAAATAGAACAGAATTTCGACTTGGCTCATAAAATTATTTAATTTTTTCTTAGTGCTGTACAAGTTACTCAATGGTAAAATACCTGTGGAATATTACAATTAACTACTTTAAAACAATATTTGCAGAACTTGCACCAGACTCCCTTCACCATGTCCTGGTTTATGGAAATTTTAGAATATTTGCCATGATGATGATGATGACAATGATGATGATGATGATGCAGATGATGATCTGCAGCTGCAGTAATTTGAAAGCATCCTGCAGCAGAAATCCAGGGGTAGATTTTAAGGTTACGGATTTTTTCTACTAACCCAGACGGAAACAGTGCATCAATGATTTTACTGTCCCGCAGCAAATTTCACTAACTGATTACTTCTTTAATACATTCACCGATGAATCCCTATAAAACCCATTTCCAAGGGAACCATACAGAGAAACGGAAAATATTCAATAAAGCATTGAAGGTAGCAGAAAATCTGCACTTTTGTAAATTTTTGGTTTGTATAGAACATAATGACATTATAAGTGTCTTTTCATATTTCCTCTTTTGAGAACATTACTAACCCAGATAGGTTAGTGCAGGTGTAGTTTTACTAACCCGTGTGAAATTCTACTATCCTCGGATTAACGGGTTAGCGTTAAAATCGAGCTATGCAATCAGTCCTTCTTCTTTGGCCATTGTTTCTTGTAATCAGCGGGAGTTCTTGATCCATCAGGTTCTTGATCCTTACTGTACCAGCTTGTTTTAGATCAGTATATAACAAACTTAGCAGGTCTGCGTCCTCTACTAGTTTGATTGATGTTGGCACCGAGTATGTGCCATGGTAACGTTTAAAAGTAGATTTTGATCACCTGATCGATGATGGTCGTCTGCACTCACTGGCGCCACTGTCATACCTGTCAATCATAGATTATTATTAATCTCATCGTGACATGTGACAGGCATTATTTGTTTTCTCTTTCGCTATGAAAACCATTATATTCCCGATATCATAAAAAGCTGCGTTCGTCGTTTAATCCGCGTGAGAAATGTGTTTTTCCCTCTCCTCGATGCGCACTACACCCATTAACATCAAAGTACTCTAGAAAATCCTGTTAGCCACGAATCCCATTTGTTTCTATTAAGTTGATTACATTGCGGTAGCAGCAAATCAGATTGTAAACTTGTTTGCCAACATGCATTAAATCTGATGTAAATCTTCCCTTGATTCTTATTTGAATGTACCTAAAGTTGTATGGAAAGATTTCTATTTTGCGCAAGCTATATATATATATATATATATATATATATATATATATATATATATTGGTATTAACTCAGCTTTCAGTGCATTGCTTTACAATTTCTGTAGCGTACACAATATGCCATGAAATAACTGCGTAGAGGATAGTTGATTAACAGAGATCATTTGAGTATTAAAAACAATGCCTTAATAATCGAACAAACTAAAGCCCGGCTCTGTAGCGGTCTTGAGCAATGTCCATTTGTAGGTCAAGAGAAGACAATTGTTGAAAATTTTCAACTGGAATAACTGGCTTAGTAACTGTGCCAGTCATTTACATGGTAAATTTTCCAAAAATGTTCTTCACTTGGCCTAGAAATGGGCATATCAAACCTCTTGCTTTTCCTGACCAATCCTGCCCATTAACACTTTCAACGACAAATCACTGAAAAAGTAAAATGGCATATTTTGTTAAATATTTTGAAATTAATATAAGCCAATGCTGACTATGGCAGCAATGGGTTCCAGTCATATTAATTTCAAAATTTTCTGCGACTTTCTTGTTCATTTGCAGTAAGATTGAGTTACTGGGAATTCATCAGTGAAAGTGTTAATGGCTTAATGTCACTGGCATATTAAGCGAGCCAAATTCTTTGACTGCAACTTTTAAGCTCATATAAGAAATTAATTACAATTTATAGTAAGAACTATCAACTGCTATGTGAAGGATTACCAGAATCATCAGATGATTACCTTCTTGTTCTGCAAATGGACATTTCTCAAGAGCATAGCAGAAGCTATTTTTGGGGTGTATTGACCATTATAGGGTTCAGCTAATCCATGTTACTTCACATTTCCAGAGTATCCACCCATCATATGACGTCATAATCAACTACATGATGTGCAGAATGACATCATAATGAATGCCGTGAATGATGTTGTTAAGTACATCACAAACTCATATTTGAAGACGGTCTATGCGTTGTTGTCCAAATTATATGCCTTTACTATTTAATAGGCAGCAACAGCGCCCAGTCAAATTAGTTTCAAAATATTCAACAGCTTCCCTGTATAGTTTTCAGGAAATTGATCGTTAGGGCATTTGGGGATCAATCAATCCCAACATGGTGAGGTGTGGGTGGAGCTTAGCTAGTGATGGGCGGGGCATGGCTAAAAATTGAAAGGTCCATTGACCAAATCACGGTTAACCATTATGGACCATGGTTTTCTTGCCATAGGTTTCCCAGATTTTATTGTTTTTAATCCCTTATCGACCTTGCATGATCATTCCTGATTTTATCATGGATAAACTGTGGGAGCTAAATGGCATCAAGGTCAAACAGTGATTAACCATACTTAGAAACAGCATTGCTTAAAGTTATCATATATTTATAAAAGATATGTATCCTAGTTAAATTTAGCACTATTTGTTACTTTATGGACACTTTAACTAACTAGGAATGTAGCCGCCATTTTACATAGATATTACTTCAGATTCTAGTGTCTTTGCCGGTTCACAATTGTTGGTATAAAACCATCCATGGTAAGTGCATATCATAGTCCAATGCTAGTGGTATATTTTCTATGATGCAAGTGAAAACAAATATATTTACAACCAGTTTATTGAAGACTGCATCATCATATTGCATGGGACTCGCGCTCACCTCCTCACCTGTATCGAGTATCGTGCTTGCAGGCTTTTGATGTCTGCGCTAAGTTTACAAAAATTCATAAATATAAACAATGAGCTTCCAACAATGAAATTGCTCGATAAGAAATAAAGGAAATCTGATTGGGGGACTTAATCGGATCCGTAATGTTACATCACATAGTAGGAGATCAAAGGACTCCGAGTATGGCCACATACAGCAGAAGTATGAGTGGGTGTATGTTAGTGCGAGGTGAAAACTGTTGCTGCCTATAACAATTTTATTGACAGACATTGCTGACTAAGGCAGCAGCAACGTTATCAAATTTGTCTCAGAATAATCAGCAGACTTTCTCTGTTGTTAAATAACATGTGTGCGTAAAACGAGTTAAACCTATGTGATATACAGAATCGAGACCCAGTATCAGATATGCTTGAAAATTATGTTCATTTCATTGTCAATCATGAGGTAAACATATTATTCCCTTCGCTGTATGCCTATGTCAGTGGTGATTGTGAATGTGCTGGTGGACTGCATGATCTTTGTGAGCGTATTTCACACTGGAATACCCATAATATATGATATAGGCCTAGCCAATTGTGTATGCAGTTAGCACAATCCCGCCATGGTAATTGTCAATCATGTTCAAACTTTATCAGCTTGACCATGGTGAGCCCCTGGACCCCCTACTATGAGAGGAGTGACCACCCCAACCTGCCTCCTCTCCCACCCCCACCCCCCCCCCCCCCTTCACATCGAGCCTACTCTTTATACTTTCTAGAATATGCATGCCAAAAGTATAGTATTCAGATGTCCAGGAAATGATGATGTTCATTACTTATAATTCAGGAGATGGTTGCTCAGGGCATTTAATTTTGAAATTTTCCCCGCCAAACACCCTGGCCCCTCATAATCCCACCCAAAACTGCCCTCTTGACATTGTGTCCATCCTATGTCCCTGCACGATCAACGTTTTGCTGTGGACAATGAGAATCAAACTCCTCACCATCCACTGATCCATGTCCAAGCGAGGTCAAACTCATCACCATCCACTGACCCATGTCCAAGTGAGGTCAAACTCATCACCATCCACTGACCCATGTCCAAGTGAGGTAAAACTCATCACGATCCACTGACCCATGTCCAAGCAAGCGGACTCATTTCACAATAATGCAGTGGAGAATCTGGGTAAGATATGACTTAGAGAGACCAAACCAATTTAATGCTTTGTTTTACAAAATTTCCCACCCATAACACATGATCAGAGATAGGGGGGGGTGGGGGGGGAAATAAAAATAATAGACAATTTCAGGCTCAGAAGTTTCAAGCTATTACAGTATTAACCCTTTCATCATGTTAAGTGTCAAGATTGATAAAGAAATGTTTTTGAAACTGTACCACTGGAGTGGTGACTCATTAACAAGGCAGCCATTCCAGCGCTAAATGTTCACCAGTAAAGTGTTAACAACACTACAGAGAACAAAAAGAGTTCTGAAGAATTTGGTGTGATAAGGATTTGGCTGCCAAAAATTGTTAGATTGAAAGATTGTTAAAAATAATTCCTTAAAACTCCAACATTTTTTTTTCTTCTAGATATGGGAAAGCTAAGGTAGGAGGATTTGTAAAACAAAAAAATAAATAAGTATGGTACTAAAATATAGACCTAATGTAATGTGTCTGTCTGTAGCAGCTTTTGTTTCTGCTATTTTGCTGATTTGTTTAACCATTTTCCCCTTAAAATGCAAGTATCTCAATTTAAAGACACACATATTATACCAAAACGCTGCTGAATGTTTTGAAACTGACTTAACTGGAAGCTGTTGCTGCCATTCAAATTACCTTCAAAATATTCAACAACTTATTTCTTAGATTATAGCGTTTGTGTCAGTTCTGGACTCTAGGGTTTAACACTTACCACTCTGATGTCAATATTGTATATTTTACTGTGTCAATCACAACTCTGATGTCAATATTCTATTTTTTACTGTGTCAATAGCAACTCTGATGTCAATATTCTATCTTGTACTGTGTCAATATTAACTCTGATGTCAATATTCTATCTTTTACTGTGTCAATAGCAAAGAAACTGGTGTATATTTTTCAGTAATTTTGGTGGAGGATGTTGCTGCCTATGACAGCAACATCTTTCACCAAATTTGTTGAAAAATGAACACCAGTTCATCTTTTAATTTAATTTGAAAATTTAAAATTTTGATATCAGAGTATGTATGTATGATTACTATATTCTGTGGCTGTTGTAGTAGAAACATACTACAGCTACAATCAGTCCTTCTTCGCGTTTACCCACTGTGTCTTGTCCTCAGCCGAAATCTTTAGCTTCCTCAGGTCCATTCTTGACTTGAGTTTACCGAGTCCTGATTTCTTGAGGTCACCTCGTAGCACTCTTAGCAGATTTATGCAATGACGTCCTCTCCTGGCTTTGTATTTGCTGGCTCCGAGTAGGGTGAATTCCAAGGCTCTGTGCTGGTATGTCTTCTGGCATCCTTAGCACATGGCCCAACCTGGACCGTCTTTTCTGGGCGACTTTTACAGACCGTGATGACGTATTGCACACCTGTATAGTGCATCATTGGAAATTATGCTGTCTGGCCATCGGTGTTGGTGCGTAGGTGTTTGCGGTGGCAGGCATCGAGTTTGTCTAGAGCTGCCTTTGGAGCAGCCAAACTGTTACAGTTATACAGCATCAAGGATACACGAGTTGCATTGTATAAACATAGCCTTTTTATCAAGGGCATCTTTGATCTACAAATCCATAGCTTCCAGAAGGGCTGGAAAGCTATGTTCCCCATGACGCAGTATCCAGCAATGTCAGCAGTTCTTCAAGGCAGTGAGCCCAGGATTTTACCTTTCCTCCATGGTTCACCGCCACGAAGTGGATCGTCATTTTCTTTAGTTTCATGCTTTGTAGATACCGTATTTCGCTTAATTGAAGCCTAGGCTTCTATTAGGACAAGAGGTGGTCAATTTCCAACCCAACATCTCTGAGAAAGGGGGTGGGCTTATATTAGAGCTTTTTCCCAAAAAACCTTTCTAAAACTGATACCACGGAAATTCAACACATTTTCCCCCGTAAAAATTCCCACCGCCTATGCCTATGTTTAATGTATACCTCAAAACATCACCAGGGAAGTGAAATTATTTGATTTGAGCACCTAAATATTGTGTATCCTTTAATAAAGGTCATTTATTACATCAAAATTAATCCACAATTTGATATAAAATGGCGTTGCGAAAAAATTCAAATCACGTGATTCACCTCCAATTGAAGAGTTTATTTTAGAGCGAGTACTCTGACATAAATGTTCTGGAATCGAGGACTCAGAACTCGGGAATTTCTATATACTATCATTGCGCAATAGGAACTGAGTATCATACTGATCTGAATAACGGGTACCCGTTTGATAAACTCCCGTTAGCGTATAATATCTCGCGAGAACACGCCGCCTCCCATCGCAAAAGAGCAACTGGCTTGCCAATTTAAGAAGCCATCTTTATTGTCGTTCGTAATAATTAATTTTGGATCATTTAAAGTTGATCGGCATTACAAAATTGATGCGCAATACTGTTTGTTTAATACATAAATTTGGTCTTAAAATATAGAATATATTATATATTTATAATAAGAAAGGTATTTAATCACGCCAAGACTGTTTTGCGCGCATTTTGACTACAAAAGTGTGGAATAAGCTTTATTATATCTTGAACATACGTGGCCTACTATTAATATTATTCTAATAGGTGGTCAAGATTTACAAATCCGAGACCTGTATTGACTTCTAGAGGGGTCGGAAATGTATCAAGGCAGAGATCAGTGTGAAGTAGACACACCCATTGACACAAGTGTTATTATTATACACGCTATTCTTACAAATTTGCTCTTAAATAAAATTTTCCCATGCATACTGCTGGGTTAGGGGGTGGGCTTCTAATACAGAGTTTTGTTGTTTTGAAACTGCTAAGAAATCATTGGAGCTCATATGTCAAAGTTAGGGGGTGGGCTTCTATTAGAGCATAGGCTTCAATTAAGCGAAATACGGTAGGTATATGTGGGTGAACTCTGTTTTGGGTTCATTGATAAAGAGGTTATAAATTTTTAGTTTGCTTGCAGCTATTAGAAGTTCGTCAAGGGGTTTCTTTTCCTCATCTATGAAGTCCACATCATCGACATATTCCATCTCTAGCGGCATACCCAGTATTGACACTGGGGGGGTTTGTTCTGGGGGGGGGGGGGTAACCTGGTGTTGTTTGACATCTGAGTTGTAAGGTTTAAAGGGTTAACTGTATTCTCTATCCGCGATATGAGGCAGCAGCAGAGAATTAGCATCAGTACATGTGCCAAGTACACAAGTAATTGTTACTGATTGTGACATCACTTAGATGACTTTATAGTAGGAACAATTATTCAGATCCTCGTCTAATGCACTAGCCATTGTCTATAAGTTTGACCTTTTGACCCCCAACATTAAGGACAATATGTGTGTCCAAGTTTGTTGAAGATACCGCCAGGAGAAAGTTAAATATTTGCCTGGGAGATTGGTACATGAAGAGCAGGATTGCAGTAGAATGTGAAATATTGCGCATCCAGGACGCTACAGACAAATGGATGGCTATACGGAGAGAAGGATTGCAGTAGAATTTGAAATATCATGCCTGACTACAGATGGACAGATTGGCACACCGAAAAACTGTGAAATATTGTGCCTCCAGGACAGTACAGACGGATTGGCACATGAAGAGCAGGATTGCAGTAGAATGTGAAATATTGTGGCTTCAGGGCACAACAGACAGACAAATTGGCACACTGAGGGGAGATCATGGTGCATGAATCACATCCTGACCATGTCTGGATATATAAAGCTGTTTTGAGAATTGAAAAATTAAATACGTGTACATGCTGGCATGCACATGTGCGTGCGTGTGTGCGTATGCACGTGCGTGCATATGTATTGTGTAGATTAAACCAGATCTTGAGATATATGCATTGTTTGAGTAAAATGTTATTCATACAACATTTCTTTCCTCTTCAGTTTGTAATTTACAAGCATTTTCAAAGTCTCTAACCAACTGTCAACCAAGATTGATGGCACATTGCCACTGAATTACTTTAATTAACTGTCTTCAGAACATAAAACACTCAAAATAAAGCTACTGTTATCTTTCCATTGCTATGTCAGGAGAGTTGTGACGGACTTTGGGAAAGGTGACAAATGGATTATAGGATGCAAATTTAATACACACTAAGATTTGTAGCAGTTACATGTATAGACAATTCATCATCATGTAAGTGGCTGCGGTGATTACTCTATCAACTATCCCAGACTTTCTTGTTATATAAGCAACTTAAGGGAATCATCCGCCTGGGTGGGTAGCCGATGGCAGAATGGAAGGCAAGACAATATTATCGGAAAATACAGTACAGCTTAGAAATATGTTAAAATGATTCCAGAACAAAATAAAACATACTGTTGAATATTCAAAATAAAATTGGATTGGAAGACATTGCTCCCTGTACGGCAGCAAGGTTTTCCAATCCAATTATATTAAAAAATATTCAACATAACATTTCTTACATCGTGTTAAAAATTGTACTAAGTAACATGTTTCTGTTTTTGTTTTTTCTGAACACGTTAACATATTTATTCGCTGTACCATAATAATGTTTAAGTGACTCAAGTGATTGAGTACTTTTTATGTCATGGTTGAATTTATGTTAACTGCTTATAATCAATAATCTGTAGATTGGTTTTTTATTCCTGCTTTTCGCATGTGTCCTGATGCTAGTAATCTCCCCTGTTAAGAGCTCTTCAATACAAGTAGGCATTCAGACAATGGATGATGAATGACAAGGCATACTCACAAAACTCTCCTACCTGCCATCTGCTTTATGAAGTACTGCTGTGTTAGAATAACCCAGAATTCCTCCAGGAATTGAGTATCGACTCTGAATAAATTGTGTTGAGTTTCTAATAATAATTGAGACATATTGATTTGACTAATGCAATGGTTGTCCATGTTTTAGGTCTTTGGCTTGAAGTCGGAATAAGCTCAGGGGTTTCTGTTAAACGGGTCTAAGTTACAAAGCATGATTTCTCCATATTCATTCTCATCACAATGTTAATTGAAAAATCACTGAGCGATGGACATACAGTAGAGACAATGGACACTTGATGACCAGCTATGAATGGGCTGTCTGGACTATTCAAAGGCCCCTCTGGGGGTGAGCCAAATCAGTCAGCTCTCTCTCTCTCTCTCTCTCTCTCTCTCTCTCTCCCCCCTCCCTCCCTCCCTCCCTCCCTCCCTCCCTCCCTCCCTCTCTCTCTCTCTCTCCATCTTTTTTTCACTCACTCCCTCTTACCCTGCCTCTCTCCCTCTCTTACCCTGCCTCTCCCCATTTCTCTCTCCATCTTTCTTTCACTCCCTCCCTCTTACCCTGCCTCTCTCCCTCTCTTACCCTGCCTCTCCCTCCTTCTCTCGCTCTCTCTCTCTCTCCCTCCCTCTCTCTCTCTCTCTCTCTCTCTCTCTCTCTCTTCCCCCCTCATTACCTCTCCCTCCCTCGCCACCTTTCTCACTTTCTCCCTCCTTCCCTCCCTCCCTCCCTCCATCTATAATAAACTAAATAAATTTAGAATGCTTAATGCAGATTCATATTAAAATTTGTATGTAATTATCATATAACAAATCTTCGTAATTAGCCTTCGATGAAATTCCTAAAAATTGTATCGCCTCTCCCCCCTCTCTCTCTCTTTCTCTCTCTCTCTCTCTCTCTCTCTCTCTCTCTCTCTCTCTCTTTCTCCATCTTTCTTTCACTCCCTCCCTCTTACCCTGCCTCTCTCCCTCTCTTACCCTGCCTCTCGCTCTCTCTCCCTCCCTCCCTCCCTCCCTCTCTTTCTCTCTCTCTCCCCCCTCATTACCTCTCCCTCCCTCGCTACCTTTCTCACTCTCTCCCTCCTTCCCTCCCTCCCTCCATCTATAATAAATTAAATAAATTTAGAATGCTTAATGCAGATTCATATTAAAATTTGTATGTAATTATCATATAACAAATCTTCGTGATTGGCCTTCGATGAAATTCCTAAAAATTGTATCGCACTAAAAATAATACAAGCAACCTTCACGGGATTCCAATGTTTGCTGGCTAACTGCCTGGCGGATGGGCAGGTGGGTAGCTGGTGTAGTCAGGAAGGCAGTTGGGTAGAGGAACTGTTGGGATGAATGTTTGGATGGATGGGTGGGTGGGTGGATGGAGGGAGGGAGGGATGGCAGGAGGGTGGGGGTCGGGGTTGGATGGATGGATTGATTATTAATCCTTCATGGATTGATGGATATATGGTCCTTATGCTCCACAGAATGACATATTAACATGATCTATACAGTTCTGCCAGTCTATTATTGTATTTGCAGATTCCAGAATGAGTTTGTACAGAAGAAATCAATGCATCACTTTATGTACACATGTCATGGCTGAACTAACAATATGACACTCAGGCTCATAAATATATTTTCCTGTCTGCTGACCGGAATGTGTATTTGTCGTCTCCCAGTTCAATGATGTTAGATTTAACCCTCTTATCTTTGAAATATTAGTCTTTCTACTTCTTCCTTTTAACCCTTTACTGGGCAAAACCAGCATTCACTGCTTTGGCTATAATTTTGCTGATTATTTACTGGTAATAAGAAATGATAGAGCTAAGTCCTTTTAAATACAGGTTTAGTGGTCAAGATTTGTCAAAAAATTAGATTTTTCCTCGGTGAATATCCTTTTGTAAGGAAAGAGATCAAGCCAGCCGTTTCAGTGGTAAATTTTCAAAAAAGTTCTTGTCCTGCATATAGACATGCTTCAAGACCACTTCAGAGGGCAGTTTTAGCCATCTTGACCAACAAAGGATTAATGGAGCAGCAGCATTCAGTTAGATTGGTTTCAAAATTGTCACCAGGTGTATTGGATACTGAGAGCGTCTTTGAAGATGTATTTCTCTGAATCTCAGAATGGATCTTGTTAAGAATTACTGTGTTATCTGTATTCTGTAGACAGACATTGAATTGTACAGATCAGTGATTTGTGATTATTGAATTAATTAAACGTCAGCTCAGTTGTCATGGTTATTTCATGCTAAGATAACCTTTCTTCAATTCACAGACATAGTAATAAACCTCTTCATGACAGAGATCCAAATGTAGCGTGTGTGTGTGTGTGCGTGTGCGTGCGTGCATGCATGTGTGTGCATGCACACACGTGCATAAGTGTGTGTGTGTGTGTGTGTGCGCGTGCGTGTGGCCGGGCGGGCATGCATGCACATTTCTCCATATGTGCATTTGTTGTAAGTGTTTTGTGAAGGTGTGTGTATGAGTGCATGCCTGCTGATGTGTATGTATGTGCGTATGAATACGGGCACATGCATTTGTATGTGTGCGTATGTGTGTGCGTGCATGCTAGCGTGTGTGTGTGTGTGTGTGTGTGTGTGCATGTGTTTGTGCGTGCGTGCATGTCTGTGTGCTTGTGTGTGTTCATCCGTGCATGCGTGCGTGTGTGTGTGTGCATGCGCATACATACAGTTACAGATTAAGGTACCTAAAGAATGTATTGTTTCAAACCCTGTGCCTTTATTTCTTTCATCTTCAGATTGTAATTAGGAAATCTTAAAAGTCTCTGTCTGGCTGTCAATTAAAGATTGATGGCACATACTTATTGTAATTAACTGTATGGAGTCGCTAAGACTATTCTTGGAATGAAAATGCTCCAAATAACCGTCTAATGGACTCAAAATTTGTGCCTTGCTGTGGTCATTTATACAGATGGCAAACAGTAATAAAGGTGACAAATGGTTTATAGGCTGTAAATGTAATGCACACTAAGATTTGTAGCAGTTTTGTCTACAAAACAATTTGTCATCATGTAAGTGTTTGTGGTGATTACTTCATCAGCTAGCCCAGACTTCTTTCTTGTCATGTAAGTAAATTATGGTAATCATCAGCCTGAGTCGTCATGGGCAATGGTGGGATTGAAAGGAAGACAATATTATCAGCATACAGAAATAACGTCAAATAATTCTAAAATAAAATGAAATCTACTGTTGAATATTTTGAATATAATTGGATTGGAAGACACTGCTGCCTTAGGTCATACATCCTGTTACAAATTGTACTAAGTAACATGTTTCTGCTTTTGTTTTGGGAACACGTTAACTTATTTATGCGTTGCACTATAATAATGTTTAAGCGACTCACGTGATTGAGTACTTTGATGTCATGGTTGACTTTTTGTTAGCTGCTTATAATCAATAATCTGTAGATTGTTTTTTTATTCCTGCTTTTTGCTTGTGTCACTGATGCTAGTAATCTCCCTTGTTAAGAGCTCTTCAATGCAAGTAGGCATTCAGACAATGGATGATGAATGACGAGGCATACTCACAAAACTCTCCTGGTGTGTACTGCTGTGTTAGAATAACCCAGAATTCCGCCAGGAATTGAGTATCGACTCTGAATAAATTGTGTTGAGTTTCTAATAATAATTGAGACATATTGATTTGACTAATGCAATGATTGTCCATGTTTTAGGTCTTTGGCTTGCAGTCGGAATAAGCTCAGGGGTTTCTGTTAAACGGGTCTATTAGTTACAAGGCATGATTTTTCCATATTTGATCTCATCACAATGTTAATTGACAATTCACTGAGCGATGGACATACAATAGAGACAATGGACACTTGATGACCAGCTATGCATGGTCAGTGTATGGTCTATTCAAAGGCTCTCATTTGTTGTATGTGTTTTGTGAAGGTGTGTGTTCACGCATGAGTGCATGTCTGCTTATGTGTATGTGTGTGCGTATGAATAAGTACGAGCGCATGCATTTGTATGTGTGTGCGCGTGCGTGCATGCGCATGCATACAGCTACAGATTAAGGTACCTGAAGAATGTATTGTTTCAAACCCTGTGCCTGTATTTCTTTCATCTTCAGATTGTAATTAGGAAATCTTAGAAGTCTGTCTGGCTGTCAATTAAGATTGAAGGTCCATACTTATTATAATTAACTGTATGGAGTCACTAAGGCTTTTCTTGGAATGAAAATGCTCAAAATAACCATTTAATGGCCTTGATATTTTTGCCTTGCTGTGGTCATTTATACAGATGGCAGACAGTAATAAAGGTGACAAATGGTTTATAGGATGTAAATGTAATACACACTAAGATTTGTAGCAGTTTTGTCTACAAGACAATTTGTCATCATGTAAGTGTTTGTGGTGATTACTTCATCAGCTAGCCCAGACTTCTTTCTTGTCATATAAGTGAATCTCATGTTTGGTTAATCATACTGGACCCAAACTTGGACCCATACCTTCTTCTAATGGCATGGCATCAAACAATGTTGTTCAGATAAAAAGGTCAAAGATCAAGGTAGGCTTGCACCATATTGTCCTAGGAGGTATTGCGATATATTGTGGTGAAAAAAATTGCGATATTTCGATATATCATATAGCCTATTTTATGGTATATGAATTCATGGGGTGAATTGGTCTTGGGTTGAGTTGGACTGCGTGGTGTGGCTTATGTAGCCATATCGGTTTCGCTCTGAGTTTTCATATCAGATTTAGCCGGATGACTTCTAATTGGTAAATTTCAACAAAAACTTGAAATGCTTAAACTAAAACCGATCGTTAATAACACAAAAATATGACACATGTAATAATTTCCTGGCACCTTACCCCTTGGCTTAATGTATAACATATCCATCATTGCGGGAGTGAAATTATTACATTGGACAACCTAAATATTGCGTATTCTGTTAAAATCATCGTTTATAAAATTTGACATTTCATGTCATCTTTGTGAAAATATACAAATCACGTGATATTAGGAATGTATTTTAAAATCATAGACATCTAATGTTTAGATCTGCTCCGCGTTTACCGAGTACTTGGTTAATAATAATAGTTAGCCATCCGAAACATCTCGGATAGTTCACCTTGCTTGCTAACGCGTGTATACCATCTCATCTAGCTATCACATTTGGGAACGCACCACCTCTCGCCTCCAAAAACAGGAGAGCGAGCAATATCACGTGATTTATATATTGTACTAATAATAGTTAGCCTTCAGAAACATCTCGGATAGTTCACCTTGCTTGCTAAAGCGTGTATACCATCTCATTTAGCTATCACATTTGTGAACGCACCACCTGTTGCCTCCAAAACCAGGACAGCGAGCAATATCACGTGATTTATATATTGTACTAATAATAGTTAGCCTTCAGAAACATCTCGGATAGTTCACCTTGCTTGCTAAAGCGTGTATACCATCTCATTTAGCTATCACATTTGTGAACGCACCACCTCTCGCCTCCAAAACCAGGAGAGCGAGCAATATCACGTGATTTATATATTTTGCTAATAATAGTTAGCCTTCAGAAACATCTCGGATAGTTCACGTTGGTGGCTAAAGCGTGTATACCATCTCATCTAGCTATCACATTTGTGAACGCACCACCCTCGCCTCCAAAAACAGGAGAGCGAGCAATATCACGTGATTTATATATTGTACTAATAATAGTTAGCCTTCAGAAACATCTAGGATAGTTCACCTTGCTTGCTAAAGCATGTATATCATCTCATCTAGCTATCACATTTGTGAACGCACCAACCTCGCCTCCAAAAACAGGAGAGCGAGCAATATCACGTGATTTATATATTGTACTAATAATAGTCAGCCTTCAGAAACATCTAGGATAGTTCACCTTGCTTGTTAAAGCGTGTATACCATCTCATCTAGCTATCACATTTGTGAACGCACCACCTCTCGCCTCCAAAACCAGGAGAGCGAGCAATATTACGTGATTTATATATTTTGCTAATAATAGTTAGCCTTCAGAAACATCTCGGATAGTTCACATTGGTGGCTAAAGCGTGTATACCATCTCATCTAGCTATCACATTTGTGAACGCACCACCCTCGCCTCCAAAAACAGGAGAGCGAGCAATATCACATGATTTATATATTGTACTAATAATAGTCAGCCTTCAGAAACATCTAGGATAGTTCACCTTGCTTGCTAAAGCATGTATATCATCTCATCTAGCTATCACATTTGTGAACGCACCACCCTCGCCTCCAAAAACAGGAGAGCGAGCAATATCACGTGATTTATATATTTTGCTAATAATAGTTAGCCTTCAGAAACATCTCGGATAGTTCACGTTGGTGGCTAAAGCATGTATACCATCTCATCTAGCTATCACATTTGTGAACGCACCACCCTCGCCTCCAAAAACAGGAGAGCGAGCAATATCACGTGATTTATATATTTTGCTAATAATAGTCAGCCTTCAGAAACATCTAGGATAGTTCACCATGCTTGCTAAAGCGTGAATACCATCTCATCTAGCTATCACATTTGTGAACGCACCACCTCTCGCCTCCAAAAACAGGAGAGCGAGCAATATCACGTGATTTATATATTTTGCTAATAATAGTTAGCCTTCAGAAACATCTCGGATAGTTCACCTTGCTTGCTAAAGCGTGTATATCATCTCATTTAGCTATCACATTCGTGAACGCACCACCCTCGCCTCCAAAACCAGGAGAGCGAGCAATATCACGTGATTTATATATTTTGCTAATAATAGTTAGCGTTCAGAAACATCTCGGATAGTTTACCTTGCTTGTTAAAGCTTGAATACCATCTCATCTAGCTATCACATTTGTGAACGCACCACCCTCGCCTCCAAAACCAGGAGAGCGAGCAATATCACGTGATTTATATATTGTACTAATAATAGTTAGCCTTCAGAAACATCTCGGATAGTTCACCTTGCTTGCTAAAGCGTGTATACCATCTCATCTAGCTATCACATTTGTGAACACACCACCCTCGCCTCCAAAAACAGGAGAGCGAGCAATATCACGTGATTTATATATTTTGCTAATAATAGTTAGCGTTCAGAAACATCTCGGATAGTTTACCTTGCTTGCTAAAGCTTGAATACCATCTCATCTAGCTATCACATTTGTGAACGCACCACCCTCGCCTCCAAAACCAGGAGAGCGAGCAATATCACGTGATTTATATATTGGACTAATAATAGTTAGCCTTCAGAAACATCTCGGATAGTTCACCTTGCTTGCTAAAGCGTGTATACCATCTCATCTAGCTATCACATTTGTGAACGCACCACCCTCGCCTCCAAAAACAGAAGAGCGAGCAATATCACGTGATTTATATATTCTCGCGATGCCATTTAATGTCAAATTTTGGATTACTTTTGATTTTATAAACCATGCTTATTACAAAACATGCAATATTTATACCTTCCCAGGTAATAATTTCACTCACGCGATCATGCTTTTGAGGTATACAGTAAAGCGGCAAGAAATTATACCGGTAGATTGCATTGAATTTTCGTATTAGTGTCCATCTTTTAAAGCAATTTTAGAGAATGAACTTCAGCCTTTTTTTTACCTATTCCTAGTGTAATCCCACCCCTTCCTCTGAGATGTTGGTTTGGAAATAAATTGAACAGCTTGACGTAATAGACACCTATGCTACAAATAGACAGAATACGACATGGCAATACAATTTTGGTGATATTTCAATTTTTTCAAAATCACATCGTAAAAAAATTGCGGTTGAAAAAAAATTGTGATTTTCAATATTATCGGATAATCGTGCAAGCCTAGACCAAGGTCACTGTCACCTTGGTAAAAACATTTTCCGGGTAGCTCAACTTTTCTGTGTATATCTCATGTTTGGTTAATCATACTGGACCCAAACATGGACACATGCCTCCTTATAATGACACAACATCACACAATGATGTTGGGATCAAATGGTCAAGTTCACTGATATGCATGGTGACCATCTGTCATCCGTCGTGCATCCGTCAACTTTTGTTTAAAAATGCTACTCATTAACTGCTTGGAAGATTTCAACCTAATTTGGCTGGAAAGACCCTATCATGGTAGGCTTCAGAAAATGTATACAGAATTCTGTTTGGTCAATTTTTTTGTGGTGAAAATCTTAGATTTTATGAAAAATGTACCGGAAATTCCCCTGCTACAAGGTCTAAGGCTCAAAGTAGATCTAAGATCTCTGATCTTGGGTCGGGTGCAGGGGTGTAACACTTTATATGGGTACCAAGCCAGGTATTTGGAGAGAGTGGCCAACCGTAATACTAAACAACTCATCTTTCATGACAGTTAATATTTTGAATATCCATCATGTAGCTCGCCATGTGAATTCCCCCCAGGCTTGTGCAGCACCGCCCGCCCCCCCCCCCCCACACCCCCCTCGAAGGAGTCCACCCAAGCTACTGGTGGTAAAGTTTGTAGACCTTGGAGAAAAAGGAAGAAGGTTGTCCAACCTAAAGAACAAGTAAGCAAACCGCTGACTATCATGCAATGGAATGCTGAAGGAGTTTCTAACAAGAGAACGGAGCGTAGCCAAATTCTCAAGGAGAAAGGCATAGATGTCACGTGGATCCAAGAAACTCATCTAAATGCCAACAGAAGATTCTGTATAAGAGGATTTCAGTGCTTCATATCTGACAGGGTTGGAAGACATAAAGGAGGAGTCATAACCCTGGTCCGGAATAACCTAAATGCCATTGCGGTTCAGAGAGACATGGAAGGACCTGAAATTCTCACAATCAAGCTAATTCCAGAGAAACATCCTATCACTGTTTTCAACTATTACTGCTCTAATAACCAACCATTGAATCTCGGAAAAATCACAGTTCACCCAGATTCAACTATCGGTGCTGGTGACCTCAACAGTCATTCTCACTTATGAGGCTATCATTCTACTGATAGGAGGGGAGAGGACATTGAAAATTGGATGGATGAGCAGAAGCTGATTCTCTTGAATTAGGCAGATGACACCCCCCCCCCCCCCCCCGCTCTACATTCTACTCAAGATGATGGCATACCTCAAGTTCTCCTGATCTAGCATTTTCAACAGAAAATCTACATCAAGAATCTTTGCGTATTGATGGGAAAAACTTGGAGGCGGTGATCACCACCCTGTTTTCATTACCATTAACATGGATGTTGAGATTGACCGGAATCAGACACCTCGATGGAACTATAAGAAATCAGACTGGGATAGATATCAGAAAGAGTGTGACAGATTGGTAAAAGCCATTGATGTAAAAAACCAAAACATCAATAAAGTTGTTAAAGAGCTTAATTCTGCTTTACTCTGCTGCTTGCAAATGCATTCCTAGAGGATCCAGGAAAAACTACAGACCTTACAGGAGTAGGTCTCTGCAAAAGTAACGTGAAGAAATGTCCAGCGCAAGGGAAATTGCAGAGAATGTCCCAACAGAAGCCAACCATGTGAGACTCCAACAATACAAGGCAAAGTATCTGAAAGCCAAAATCAGAGCCACCAGAGAATCGTGGAGAACTCTGGAGGCTTGTGAAGCAGCTTAACGAAGAAAACACCAGAGTACCAAACATAACTCATGAAGTGGATTGTGAAATTAGAACAGGAGAGGCTGCTGCTGAACACTGCTTGTATGCAATGAAGTCTGCAAAGGGGAACGGAGAGACACAAATACATTCCACAGGAATGGATGCGCTTCTGACCATCAGCGAGTTGGAGAAAAGCTTGAAAGTTCTGAAAAGCAGGAAGTCCCCTGGACCAGATGGAATAACCAATGAGATGTTGAGGAATCTGGGTACTATTGGAAAGCACAAGCTTTTGGAGATTTTCAACAGTTTTCACAGTTGGTACATAGGAGAAGTTCCCCAGTCTTGGAGCGAGGCCAAAATGATCCCTGTACTGAAGAAAAGCAAGAATAAATCCAAAACGGCAAGTTATTGACCTATCAGTCTGACTAGTTGCACTGTCAATGCCATGGAAAGAATCCTCAACCAAAGACTTCTTAGACATCTTGAAAGCAACAATCTCTTAGCGGATGAACAAAATGGCTTCAGAAAGTGTAGATCTACTGAGGATCAAACAACATATCTGATACAGTCTATTGAGGAGGCATTCCAACAGAAAAAGCATACCATCACTGTGTGGGTTGATCTGCAGAAGGCATTTGATAAAGTATGGAAGCATGGACTCCTCCAAAAGCTCGGGACCAGTGATATCTCTGGGAAAATGTACAGCTGGATATGCCAGTATCTCCACAACCGAAAGGCATCAGTACAGCTGAATGGGATGAGCAGCAAGAAAGTCCTGCTACAACATGGTGTCCCTCAGGGTGGTGTAGTCTCTCCCACCCTCTTCACAATATTCATCAATGACCTGGTGAAGAACCTTCCAATGGGAGTCAGAGCTGCATTGTATGCTGACGATCTTGTGATGTGGAGCAGTGAGGAGTATGTGTCAACAACCAATTTTTGCATGCAATTCGCAATTGATCACCTCAATTCTTGGGTTTGTCCAGATCAACAAAGAGAAGACAGTCGCAACTGTTCACACTAGCCACTAAGAAGGAACACAAGACAAGTCTGAAATTTGGTGACTCAGTTCTGCACTTTGAGGATGAAGTAACTGATCTTGGTCTGATATTTGGCAAAAGACTAACCTGGAAGGTGCAAATCAGAAAAGCTGAAAGTATAGCCAAGCGAAGACCGGCAGTTATGCGGAAGCTCACTGGAACAAAATGGGGAGCTAACATGAAAATTCTGAAACAGGTTTACTCTGGATCAGTTAGGCCCATCATCGAATATGGCTCATCATCATGGATGACAGCTGCTACAAGCACCCTTCAGACATTGGATAAGGTACAAAATCAGGCTCTTCATATCATAACAGGGTCTATGAATACCACTCCAATAGCAGCGATAGAAGATCTTACCAATATTCAGCCACTCCAGCAGAGATGAGAAATCAAGGCCGAGATTCAATACAAGAAATTCAAATTGATGCCTCACCATCCCATGCATATGCTGACTCACCAAATGTCTAGAGGAAGGCTCAAGAGGAATAATTTCTTATTAATGTCAAAGAAAATTGAAAGAAATAGAGAGTCAGACATCTTCCCCAGATGTAGAAACATAACTGCTATCTCTGAGAGGGAACCGTGGAAAGCTTCTGAAATAGAAAACACAATTTCAATCTGGCCCTCGATTCCAGGGATTGAAAACAAGGGAGATCAAGCAGAGGTGACAAACAAAGTTCTTGCATTGAGTCATATTGCAGAAACCTGCCCTGAGGAAGAGTGGATACATGTTTATCCGGATGGATCAGCTATCCAGGCTGTCAAGAATGGAGGGGCAGGTGCTCACATTCGGTTTCCATGTGGAGATATAACAGACTCATGCTTGCCAATTATACTGCAGAAATCCAGGCACTGATCTTAGCTAGCCAAATGCCGATATGAAAAACCAGAAATGAAAATATTGTCTTTCTGACAGACTCCCTCTCAGCACTTCAGGCGCTGGAGAGTGGAAAGGAAAGTAGATTTAATTCATGAAAATCTTATGCAACGGGCTAAGGAGAACAATGTCAACTTACAGTGGATCCCCTCGCATTGTGGCATATTAGGAAATGACAAAGCTGATCAACTGGCTAAGGAAGGGTCAAATAAAGAACAATTCAACCACAAAGTTGACTTTGAAGAACTGAAGCATATCGTTAAAGCCACAAGAACCACCAGCAGGCAGCATAATGATGCAATACACAGCCTCAGTAGGGAGGATTAGACATGTATCTTCAGATTGAGGATTGGTCACAATCATCCCAATGTACATCTTCACCATCTCAAGATTACAGATTCTGCAATTTTGTGAGTGTTAGCAGGAAGAAAAACAGCAGAACATCTCTTGCAGCACTGCCAGCAATATGTACAGGCTAGGAGAAGCTTCTGGCCTATTGAAGTATCTTTTGAAGAGAAAATCAGAGGAGACAGAGACAGTTTGATGACCACTTCAGCTTTCATGCACCAAATAAGGAAAACAGTCTAAGATTACTGTCATGAGAAAGATGAACGCTAGAAAAAAACCAAAAAAAAAACCCGGGAAATTCTCAAAATGCTACTCATTAACTGCTTGACAGATTTCAATCTAATTAGGCTGGAAGGACCCTAATGCTTTCAGCATATAGAATTTTGTTTGGTAAATCTTTGTATGTGAAAATCTTTGATTTTATGAAAAATTTACTGGAAATGCCAAAACACTATTTCTCATTAACCACTCGTCAATTTTTCCAGCGCCCATCTTGGATTTTCGCAAAATTTCTGCAAATCGCTTATAGGTCTACTCCTCAATAACCACTTGGCCGATTTCAATCAAACTCAGAGGGAATAACCCTAGCATAGTATGTTTCAGAACCTGTTTACAGACTTTTGATTGGTCCATTTTTGCCGCCCATCCTTAATTAAAAAAAAAATGTCGGGAAATCGTTTAAAACACTACCTTTCATTAACTGCTTTGTGAAATTTCAATGGTTGGAAGGATACTAATCTGGTTGGTCTCAGAACTTGTATACAGCATTTTGATTGATCAATTTTTCAGGTGGCCATCTTGTATTTTGAGAAGATTTCTGTAAATCTGTTAAAAGGCTATTCCCCATTAACGACTTGAATAAGTTTAAGCAAATTTGGCTGGAAGTACCCTAAAGTGGTATGCTTCAGAGGTTTATACAGAATTTTTATTTATCAATTTGTTTGGTGGTCATCTTGAATTTTCCGAAAAATACCTGAAAATCGTTTAAAATGCTACTCATTAACTGCTTGGGTGATTTCAGCCAGACTGGTTGGAATGAGCCATAGGGCAGTAGTCTTCAGAACTTGTATACAGAATTTGGATTGGTCAATTTTTCCGGCGGCTGTCTTGTATTTTCTGAACATTTTGGGAAATCAGTTAAACGGCTACTTCTCATTAACTGCTTGGCTGATTTCAACCAAACTCAACTGGAAGAACCCTAGGCTGGTACGCTTCAGAACATGTATACAGAATTTTGACCTCTTGATTTTGATGGTGGCCATCTTGGATTTTCCAAAAAATGGGAATTTGTATAAAATGCTACTCCTCAGTAATCGCTTGGGCAATTTCAACCAAATTTGGCTGAAAGGATCCTATTGTCATAGCCTCTAGATCTTCTATTCAGAATTTTGATAGGTCAATGTTTTGGCAGCCATCTCTGATTTTCTGAAAGTTTTCCAGAACCATTTAAAAAGAGTATTCCTTCAATCAATAGCTTGATTTCTACAAAACTTGGCGTGAACGATCCTATGACGGTAGGCTTCAACATATTAAACAAAAATCTTGATTGGTCAATTTTTTGGATTTTCCATAAATCAGCCATCATGTCTATTTAAATGCAAATGGTTTAAATGCCAATGGTCCAGGTGAGCACCACAGGCCCTTGGGCCTCTTGTTTTAAAACCTGTATACCTGCACGCACAGTTGACACACGGCGGAGTGCGAAGCATCAGCACAGTCACTAATTGGCTCCAAGTTAAGCACTCCTAGATTTAGTAAATGCTCTCTCAAATAATCCCGATTCATTTCCATATTTTACCGATGGTAACTTATTTATTCGCTGTACCATAATAATGTTTAAGCGACTCAAGTGATTGAGTACTTTGGTGTCATGGTTGAATTTATGTTAACTGCTTATATTGGTTTTTTATTCCTGCTTTTCGTGTGTGTCGCTAATGCTAGTAATCTCCCCTGTTAAGAGCTCTTCAATGCAAGTAGGCATTCAGACAATGGATGATGAATGACAAGGTCTACTCACAAAACTCCTACTTTCTATCTGCTTTGCAAAGTACTAGTGTGTTAGAATAACTGTGAATTCCTCCAGGACTCCAGTATCGGCTCTGCATAAATTGTGTTGGGTTTCTGATAATGATTGAGACATATTGATTTGACTAATCCTTAGTGGCCGATGCTGAACAATTAATGGTATGATTTAGGACTGGTCTGATGTGGGACTATAAAACATGGGATTCTGTTAAACAGCTAAGTTACAAAGTATGACTTCATATTCAGTCCGTGAAGTACTAAGTGAGTACAGTACATATGTCTTTTAATGGTGTTGTATGTCAAAGGTAGAGGTTTTGCTGTACGACAACTGCTTACAACATTCGTCATCGTGATATTGACATGACAACTGTTTGCAACATTCATCATCCCAATAGTTACCATGACAACTGTTACCAGCATTCATCATCCCACTAGTTACCATGACAACTTAGCAACATTCATAATCCTGGTAGTACCATGACAACTGTTTCTAGCATTCATCCTGTGACCAGGACTAAATCATCACCACACACTTGCAGCTGGTGTGACTCCCACCAAACATCTCTACCCTGTGACCAGGACTAAATCATCACCACACACTTGTAGCTGGTGTAACTTCCACCAAACATTTCTACCCTGTGACCAGGACTAAATCATCACCACGCACTTGTAGCTGGTGTGATGCCCAACAAACATTTCTACCCTTATGACCAGGACTAAACCATTACCACACACTTGCAGCTGGTGTAACTTCGTGATGCCCACCAAACATCTCTACCCTGTGACCAGGACTAAATCATCACCACACACTTGCAGCTGGTGTGACTCCCACCAAACATCTCTACCCTGTGACCAGGACTAAATCATTACCACACACTTGTAGCTGGTGTGACTCCCACCAAACATCTCTACCCTGTGACCAGGACTAAATCATTACCACACACTTGTAGCTGGTGTGACTCCCACCAAACATCTCTACCCTGCGACCAGGACTAAATCATCACCACACACTTGTAGCTGGTGTGACTCCCACCAAACATCTCTACCCTGTGACCAGGACTAAATCATTACCACACACTTGTAGCTGGTGTGACTCCCACCAAACATCTCTACCCTGTGACCAGGACTAAATCATTACCACACACTTGTAGCTGGTGTGACTCCCACCAAACATCTCTACCCTGCGACCAGGACTAAATCATTACCACACACTTGTAGCTGGTGTGACTCCCACCAAACATCTCTACTTTGCGACCAGGACTAAATCATTACATCAATAACCAGACAAAAACATATAACTCCCTGCAAACTTCTCTGTCTTAAAGTGTTCCATGGAATAAATCTTTAAATATACCTCCTGCAATTTAAAAGGAAGGATATCTAGAAAAATTGATTTTTATTGAGCAATGTGTGTTCATCCATAGCTCAGTTATAATGGATTCCTTTGATATGCTGACAGATATTCACACTACAGAGAAATTTCTATAGTACTCTGGGAGCAGTATTAACTCTTGAAACACAAATTTATTCAATAAAATTTCTATTTTCTCAGAGAAAATGTCCATTTGCAGCCCAAGAGAACACAATTTTTGAAAATTTACCATGAATGATTGCCTCAGTTATTGAGCCAGTCATTCCACTGGTAAAATTTCAAAAATAGTCTCATTGTCTGCAAATGGACATTTCTCAAGACCACTGAAGAAGTCGGATTTAGCTGATATGAGTGTTAAAGCATTAAAATGGATGCTAATGTGTTTATGCCGCATAAAGATAGAATCTCGTGAATGGTAAGTATTACCCCTTTCATGGTAAAATCGGCCAAAAATTGAAGAAATGTCCATTTATAGGCCAAGAAAATATGTATATATTTTTAATTACCACTGAAATGACTGGCTTGATAACCGAGCCAGTCATTACAGTGATAATTTTTCTAAAATATACTCTTGGAGTGCAAATGTTTTGCTTTTCTTGACCAAATTTATCTGTTAAATGGGTAAGATACTCGGCATGAGTGATTGTTGAATTGTGCATTATTATGGATTCACATCATGTGAAGTTTGCACAAAAATCTTTCAGGAAGAGTTTAGATTGATTCACTCCTCTGCCATTGATTTACTGCATCCGCGTGTCTTTATTATTCTTGCTACAGTTTGCGAAGAGAGTGGCGATGTTTGCCGAGACAAAATTCTGATATTTTTCTGTGTCATCATTGACTATTGTCACAAGTTTGCTTTTGTAATAAAGGATTGAAGGAAAACTGTGATACCGGTTTCATTTCTATGTAATGTCATTCACCGTCAAAAAGACACTCATGAATAGGTTCTTTCAGCGAAAGCGGTGCCAGAGGCACAGCAAGTCACAGAACAATGATAAGCGTGATCCTATGATGTCTAAGAAATTTAATAAAATAACATGGTGATGACCAAGTGGCTAGCAACAAGTGTGTCACCCCAAGCAACAACTTCATTCCAATAATACCCAGGTCCATGTCTTGTAGAACATAATACTCAGACGCATGTCTTGTAGAAAATAATACCCAGGTCCATGTCTTGTAGAACATAATGCCCAGGTCCATGTCTTGTAGAACATAATACCCAGGTCCATGTCTTGTAGAACATAATACCCAGGTCCTTGTCTTGTAGAACATAATACCCAGGTCCTTGTCTTGTAGAACATAATACCCAGGTCCATGTCTTGTAGAACATAATACCCAGGTCCATGTCTTGTAGAACATAATACCCAGGTCCATGTCTTGTAGAACATAATACCCAGGTCCTTGTCTTGTAGAACATAATACTCAGGTCCATGTCTTGTAGCAAATAATACCCAGGTCCATGTCTTGTAGAACATAATACCCAGGTCCATGTCTTGCAGAACATAATACCCAGGTCCATGTCTTGTAGAACATAATACCCAGGTCCATGTCTTGTAGAACATAATACCCAGGTCCTTGTCTTGTAGAACATAATACCCAGGTCCATGTCTTGTAGAACATAATGCCCAGGTCCATGTCTTGTAGCAAATAATGCCCAGGTCCTTGTCTTGTAGAACATAATACCCAGGTCCATGTCTTGCAGAACATAATACTCAGGTCCATGTCTTGTAGAACATAATACTCAGGTCCATGTCTTGTAGAACATAATACCCAGGTCCATGTCTTGTAGAACATAATACTCAGGTCCATGTCTTGTAGAACATAATACTCAGGTCCTTGTCTTGTAGAACATAATACCCAGGTCCATGTCTTGTAGAACATAATACCCAGGTCCATGTCTTGTAGAACATAATACCCAGGTCCATGTCTTGTAGAACATAATACCCAGGTCCTTGTCTTGTAGAACATAATACCCAGGTCCATGTCTTGTAGAACATAATACTCAGGTCCATGTCTTGTAGAACATAATACCCATGTCCATGTCTTGTAGAACATAATACCCATGTCCTTGTCTTGTAGAACATAATACCCAGGTCCATGTCTTGTAGAAAATAATGCCCTGGTCCTTGTCTTGTAGAACATAATACTCAGGTCCATGTCTTGTAGAACATAATACTCAGGTCCTTGTCTTGTAGAACATAATACCCAGGTCCTTGTCTTGTAAAACATAATACCCAGTCCATGTCTTGTAGAAAATAATGCCCAGGTCCTTGTCTTGTAGAACATAATACCCAGGTCCATGTCTTGTAGAACATAATACCCAGGTCCATGTCTTGTAGAACATAATGCCCCAGTCCATGTCTTGTAGAACATAATACTCAGGTCCATGTCTTGTAGAACATAACACTCAGGTCCATGTCTTGTAGAACATAATATCCAGCTCCATGTCTTGTAGAACATAATACTCAGGTCCTTGTCTTGTAGAACATAATACTCAGGTCCATGTCTTGTAGAACATAATACCCAGGTCCTTGCCTTGTAGAACATAATACCCAGGTCCATGTCTTGTAGAAAATAATGCCCAGGTCCTTGTCTTGTAGAACATAATTCTCAGATCCATTTCTTGTAGAACATAATACCCAGGTCCATGTCTTCTAGAACATAATACTCAGGTCCTTGTCTTGTAGAACATAATACCCAGGTCCTTGTCTTGTAGAACATAATATCCAGGTCCATGTCTTGCAGAACATAATACCCAGGTCCATGTCTTGTAGAACATAATACCCAGGTCCATGTCTTGCAGAACATAATACCCAGGTCCATGTCTTGTAGAACATAATACTCAGGTCCATGTCTTGCAGAACATAATACCCAGGTCCATGTCTTGTAGAACATAATACCCAGGTCCATGTCTTGCAGAACATAATACCCAGGTCCATGTCTTGCAGAACATAATACCCAGGTCCATGTCTTGTAGAACATAATACTCAGGTCCATGTCTTGCAGAACATAATACCCAGGTCCTTGTCTTGTAGAACATAATACCCAGGTCCATGTCTTGTAGAACATAATTCTCAGGTCCTTGTCTTGTAGAACATAATACTCAGGTCCATGTCTTGCAGAACATAATACCCAGGTCCTTGTCTTGTCGAACATAATACTCAGGTCCATGTCTTGCAGAACATAATATCCAGGTCCATGTCTTGCAGAACATAATACCCAGGTCCATGTGTTGCAGAACATAATACCCAGGTCTTGTCTTGTAGAACATAATACCCAGGTCCATGTGTTGTAGAAAATAATACTCAGGTACATGGACCTGAGTATTATTTTCTATGAGACATGGACCTGAGCCAGTCATTCTAGTGATAAATTTTCAGAAATGGACATTCCTCAAGACCACTGCAGAGGCCGGTTTCATCATAAAAGGGTTAACATGTTGCAGGTATTTTAGATTCTAATCCTTGCCTCAAGTTCTATCCGCACACTCGGCTATCACACCTCATCTTGCTGTATAATTTTATATACATGTATTTATTATAAGACCATCACCATACCATATTACAATGAAAATAAATTATCTTTATTCTCCCAAAATTAATGTGAACAGTTCTCAGATGTTTATACACAATAAAAAGGACAGGTGAGACATTTACTTCCATGGAATTATCTTTACTTGAAGATGAACAATGTCAAAGAAATAGCTGTATTAACTATTGTTTTAACCACCTGACATTTGAGTTTTTGCAGACAACATATTCCAAGGGTTATATCGCTGGATCTGCTAAATATTTGGAAAACAATTTGACTGAAAGTTGTTGGTGGCTAAGCCATCAACAACTTTCAGTCAAATTATTTTCAAAATGGTCAGCACGTTAAGAGACTTTGCTCGTTAAAATTATTGTCCAGTGGCTTGCAATTTTACCAAATTTGTTTTTATTTCAATTATTGACTTATGTAATATTTTTAATTTCAATTTCTGAATACAAGTTGTTGTCAAATAAATTTTGCTATGTAGAATGATGTTGAACTAAAATGTACCTTGAAACTTCTAGAATCAAAACTTTGAATTGCCATAGAAATTGTTGATTACCATCACTGAATTTAAGAATCTGTTAATTTGTCAAACTAATTTCCAAAAAAATCATTTTCCAGGAAGCTATATCATGTTATATATGGACATGGATGGAAGATAAATTAACCGTTTAATGGTCAAGCCGGCCAAAACCACCCTCTGCAATGGTCTTGAGGAATGTCCATTTGCGAGCCAAGAGAAGACTATCTTTTTTAATTTAGCGCTGGAATTTGCCTGGCTCCATAACCGAGCCAGTCATTCCAGTGGTAAATCCTAAAAAATAATCTCTTGGCCTGCAAATGGACATTCAATAAGCAAATATTTGGATTTTCTTGACAAAATTTGACCATTAAAGGGTTAAGCAATCTAGCGACTCAACTGCTGCATATATTATACATTAATCACAACATTTGTAAAATAGTCATAAAATTATGAATCTAAAAGTTTTCTTAAGTCATCAACATGCAGAGAATGTGCCAAGTTACTCACCCATATTTTTGTCAGATCTGACATTGACCAAGAACACAGATACAGCATCTTGCATTATCTCCATTGCCAATACAATATTGCGAGCGTAGGAATGTAGTGTCGCGTCGCTCTTGTCACGTATTGACGTCTCTGACTGATGCTGCTGTGAATGCCAAAATGCCCTGCTTTATTCACTGACCTATGAAACCATCAAATTATTTTCCTCGGATGTCTGCTGCTGTTGCTTCACGCACACTGAGTAGTTGCCACGATGACGCCGCTGAACAAGGACATTCTTGAGCAATTATCCCAATACTGGGCATTACCGTCACTGGAAGAAAGGCAATTCATGCACAGCGGGGCTAATAATTGATCCAGCAGTAGACATGTTCACTTGTGGGCGGTTGTAATTCAGACGCTATTGAACGCCGATAAAAACCTAGGATGGTCAAGTGAATTCCAACATCTACGTTAGAATATCTAAAATGACAAATCTCAATAAGATTGTTACTAATTTTGAATTGATAAATTGTTTATTATTTTATTGACACTAATGATGCTGTTTAGACAGTTTACAAAATACAACACTATTTAAATCTTTTAATAATTGTAGCAATATCGTCGTAGCAACTCTGGTCATACCATCCACTGTTGACGATTGCGGAGAGTCGCGCAGCATCGTCACGGAGATCTTTAGATGCCAAATCTTGTGTATTGATCCATACTCATCCCCTCAAGCCAGACTTCATTACCCTTAGCCAAACCCAGCAGAGCCTGCTGAACAGGGATCGTTACCGTAGTTACTTGATTGGGAGTCGTTTCACTTCTGTACGCTTACCCCTCACTACTCTTACATCTACATCTGTCTCGCTCTATCGCACCACTTAACTCTCAGGGGCCATATTCAGCCAAAGTTTACAGACTGGGATTAGATTGGTGCCTCTAATCATTTCTTTGCAAAAGATAGTGTAGCATTCGTAAAGACCATGTGAATACGTTTGCACTTGCTGGCTTTTTGGAGAAGAGAAATACTCTCAAGAGAATTGGAAAATCACATCATCCGCAGCAAATATGGTTCTAATAGTGTTTCCTCTGTGGATATTACTATCCTACCTCTACAATATTCTTCCAGTACTTTAACTGTCTGACAGCAGCAAGCCAGCAGATAATAATTTTAAGGAGCAATAACTCTGGACTGGCTCAATATTTTGAAAACCATTTGACTGAATGTTATTGGTGGCTTAGCTACCAACAACTTTCAGTCAAATCCTTTCCAAAATATTCCATATATCCAGAGTTAAATCCCATGGAAAATGTATTCTGCAAGAATTCAGCAGGCAGACAGTAAATGGTCATAGCTACAGGAGAAAATAACAGAAAACCATATTTCCGTGACAATATTCCTTTGTGTAAAAATATTCATTCTTAGCGAAAAACTATTTTTCATGTCTTGTGTTCCATGCGGATTGACACACCACTAAATTACCATTATCCCATTTAATCTTGAATACTAAAAAATACAGTTCAAACGATATAATTTGAGGCATGTTGGTTATTTTTTTTTAATGGCTTGAATTGAATTGGTTGCTGTAGCAACTTTCATACAAATTGTTTTCAAAAGATCTATCAAATATTTGTCCATATTGTATTCGCTGCGATGCTCCAAGAAATCCCACATGAGAATTTTTGACGAAGCACAGATGAAACAGAAACAACAAAGTTAGAAAATACACATTCCATGAGGAACCTGTCGATCAGAGACAGATTTATCACAAATATCAAGAAGGTGAATTGAGAAGCAAAGTAATTCCCTTGGGCAATACTATTCTTACTCACAAGTAACTGTCTGCCTGCTGAATATCTGCAGACTACATATTCCATTAGGTTCCACTTTTGACATGCTGACTCAGCCACCAACAACCTTTCGTCAAATCTTTTTCAAAATATTCAGTAGTTCCAGACTTATTGTCTGGTGGCTTCCAGCAGGCAAACAGTTAAAAGTTATCCATGACAATACCGTCACAGCGTTTTTGACTCATTATTCTGTCATATTTCACTGTGCAGAGGCAATCTTCTTTATTACCGATTTTGTAGCCATCATATATAGTTTGCGGCATCGGTTACTTGTCCCTTTCGTAGCCCGAGTAATTACTAATTACAGGAAATTGTGCTCCTTTAACCTTTTACAAATATGCCAATCTGAGATGGCTGCGAGTGAGATGAGTATCTCACTATAGAGATGAGTATCTCACTATAAAAGTTAGCAGTTAATTATTTTGTCGTGCGGCTCCGTTTCTGAATCTCCATGACATGTCATTTTATCAAGGCACTATTTTTACAATTATTTTATATATGATTTATCAGAACCCTTTATGGATTCAAGAGACAGATATGAAACCTGTGTATTCTTGGTACAATTTGAATGAAAGTTAATGTCGTAGGTAAAGATTTTTTTTCCCTCACACTATATCTGATTTGTCATATAGAGGACTGCTATATCAACATGGTTGCGCAGCATCAGGGCCCATCATGGAACTTAGTTGATATACAATAACTTTAGTACGGCCGTAATAACGGGTTAACATTTTTTAGAACTATTGCACTCACTTAAGGACCTCATGCAACTTCTTCAGAAAACAGGACAATTTATCTCACTGGTACCAAAGATAACATTGTGACGTATAAATTATGTTAGCGTGATGTGACTTCAGGTTTCTGGACAATATCAGGCACACACCAATATTCTACTAAACTATCCTCTGCTAATTGCTTTTGATGGGTGTTTTTGCTTCAGAGAAGGATAATCTGTGATACGATTAACCCTTTCACTTCTAAATTCCATGTATCTCAATCTCATGGCAAATAAACAGGAAAGCTGTTGAATATTTTGAAATTAATATGACTGGAAGCCCATTGCTGCCTTAGGCAGCAATGGCTTCCAGGCATATTAATTTCAAAATATTCAACAAAATATACTATATAATGTAAAGAATTTACTTTTTCTGGTATTTGTTGTTGAAAGGGTTAAAGAAGTTGTGTGGCCGCTTTCGAGAGCATGTCTGCAGAACCATTTCACTCACGATACCACATCTAATTTGACTGTGCTGTTGGGGGTCTATAGGGTTTTCCTCATGTGCATCAGCAGCCGCGTCCCAATAAATTAATTTTCAAATACTTTTGCATCTTGGAAGTTTTATTTGATATGTCTGGCTGAAAATGTTCTTTATACGATGATGTTAGTTAGTTCTGATTTGTGGCAACTTTTTCCCACTGATTTTGCTTCATAGTTATTCTGGTCGCATACCAGTTGCGGGAACTGTTGGCGACGATTAAGCTTCTGCAATCACTCATTAGTAATGATTGACTAGAAAATCTCGTGATGCAAATCTCATTGCAGCGTGGCTTCGAGATACGCACTGCGGCGTGTTCTGATCAATGCAACAATACGAGCAAAGTGAACAACTGTCTCGTGGACGGCAACGTAACATTGGCTAATTTACCCACAGCATGATTAACTGTTTGGTAACATATGATAGACCGCATATGAATGAGGAAAATATGATAAATTGTCACGGTTTTGTTAGGTCAAGTAAATGTGTTTTTTTGTACATTTTTACCCCAGCTGAAATAACGTACGTCACATTTTATTGGATGTTTCTTGGAAGTCGTACATGTAAATATTGACTCGTGTGTCATGATTGTCATATCAAAAGGGATTGTAGTGACAATCGCGTGGAGAGATCCAATCTGTCACTCAAATATCTGATGTCATAGTCAATTATGTCACTTGTTAGCTGACGTCACAATCACAAAGACATGGCTCCATCACAAAAAGCGAAGAGTGTCACTGAAGTGTACGAGCTGTATGTCTGGTCAATTTACAATTTAATAAACATTCTGTTGAATATTTTGGAACAAATTATACACCCTACCCCACGCCACCCCACCCCAAGACGGGGGTATGTAGTAATCACTTTGTCCGTGCATGCTTTCATCCGTCCACCATCCATGATTTTTTGTCTGGAGCGTATTGTCAAGGGTTTTTCACATATATCGAGCCATTCATTTTAATGGATAAATTTCAAAAATAGTCTACTCTTGTTCTGCAAATGGACATTTCTCAAGACCACTGCAGAAGCCATTTTTTTTGCTGATATGAGTGTTAAAGGGTTCCCAAGATGGTGGGCCACAGAGTCATTCTTCGTTTGCATTTACACATATTCCAGTCAGTGTATGGGATGACGTGTGTCGAGCAAAATCGTGTTCTTGAAAGCCGTAATAATGACGTGTATTCAGAATTATTCCCGCATCAGACATCACAGAAGATCTGCTTACTGACAACGTTCTCATTTATCACTGATGACACTCGCAGAGTTCTCATAATGAGAAGTTGTACGTTACGGCTCTCGTGAGCAGTTCCACATGATGCATCGATCCGCACGATTGGTATTCATGGGTCGTCGGGGTTAAGTGTTAATTCTGTACTTGTGCTGAATTGCGTATTCGCACAAATTAATCTTTGCTTTTGAGAGTGAAGAGACACACGCCATCGCTCACAAAGTGAACACAACTAAATTGGTGAAGAATTTTGGAGAAAAATATCGATACAAGCCATTGAAATGTGGTGCAGGCTTTCACACTCATCTTAAGCATTTAACCCTCAAGGCCGTCAAAACGCCATTGACAGTGGTCTTGAGAAATGTACATTTGAAGGCCAAAACAAGACTATTTTTTGAAAATTTAGCACTGGAATTAGCAAGCCAGTCATTTCATTGGTAAATGTTAAAAAATAATCATTTCTTGGTCTGCAAAGTGCAATTTTCTTGAGTAAATTTGAGAATTGGTGTTACCCGTAATTGATTACACTGCGAGTTCTGTGTGTGACACGCATACATGTCTCTCGCAGTTTGCACCATTGTTATCGCTTTCATCTACGAAGGTCCGGTACCAGAAGACTTATCTATAAAGAATGCAGCAACATTAGCCAGTTAATGTTGAAGCCTTACACACCGCAAGCGACAAATGTTTTATTAATGTATGGAATACTATGTTGGATATTTTGAAACTAATTTTAACGGGGGCCGTTAATTTGCTGTCTATGACAGCAATAGGTTCCAGTCAAATTAATTTCAAAGTTTTCAACACCTTTCCTATATAGTTGTCTCGAAATTGAAACACTGGAATTTCAATGATTAAAAAAATATGTATCGTTTACATGGAGAGTTAACCCTATCATGCCGAATCAGGCCGTTTGCTGGCAAAGTGAAGACTATTTTTGAAAATTTACCACTCGAATGCCTGGCTCGGTAACCGAGCCAGCCATTCCAGTGGTAAATCCTCAAAAACAGTCTTCTCATAGCCTGCCAATGGACATACAATAAGGAAATATTTGTATTTTCTTCAAATTTAGACATTAAAGCGTTAAAATACATTGACTGATTCATTGATTTTCATGTCCTTAAAGCTGATGCCTCATCTTTTAAGAAACGATTCATAGCAAAAATATAATAGATTATTGCAGGAATGATTTTAAACTTAAATGGGAACTGTAGATCCAAAATGGCATTTGTGGACGACTAGATGAAATATGTTCGACACTTACAGGTCTAATAGTAACATGGACTGGTTAATCTAACTATATTCAATCAAATGACATTCTTATTTGTTATTTATTGCTAGAAATTGTTTCTTAAAAGATGAGGGTTCAGCTTTAATAAGAAATGGGTGTCCTAAGCAGATTGACTGTATCCTTTATATGTTATGGTAAGACAATTTGTTGAATATTTTGAAAAAAATGTTATGGAAAATGTTGCGGCATTAGACAGCAATGACTTCTCATCATAGGAATTTCATAATAATAGACCGACTGTATCTTAACCTAATACTGGTCACTATTGGTCAAGCAAATGTACATTATTTCATTGGTGAATGGCTATCTGCATACCAAGAGAAGAATGTTTTTGAAAATGTTCCAGTCATTCCAGTGGTAAATTTTCAAAAATCCTCTTGTCCTCCAAATGACCATGTCTCATGACCATTGCTGAAGTTCTTTTTGGCCAACTTGACCATTAACCCTTTAATACGGCTTCTGCAGTGGTCTTGAAAAATTGCCATTTGTAGACCAAGAGAAGACTTTTTTTTTTTAATTTACAACTGGACTGACTGGCTCGATAACCGAATCAGTAATTCCAGTAGTAAATTTTCAAAAATAGTCTTCACATGGTCTGCAAATGGCCATTTTCTATGAGATAATTTTAATTTTTTTAACAACTTTTTTTAACAACTTTAAGGTTTAAAGGGTTTAATTCAAAAGTATATGTTGTATCTGGTTAATAGTCAACAAATCCTTGAAAATCTTTATTGTTTGCGATAGAAAACTTATTCCCTTAAATATTTTGAAATTAATTTGACTGACAGCAACGGCTTCCAGTCAAATTAATTTCAAAATATTCAACAGTTTTCCTGTGTGGGAGCGTTGAAAGTGAGATGTGTGGAATTCATCGCTGAAAGTGTTAAGGCATATCTTACTTTTCATTGTATCCATACAAGGCAAGCATTATCTTGAGATATATAGTTGTTGAAAGCACACAATTTATTTCCTCTGGCTGACTATAATGATTTTGTCATAAATTTCAATTCAATTTGTAAATTAATTTTTAATGCAGTCCTTTACTTATAGATTATGGTGGTAATTCTGACTTAATTGTCACCATAGCAATATCATGGTCAGTATTTCATGGGCGTGAATCCATTATAAGTAGCATCTGGTGCAGTTAATGCTAAAATTTGGTCAATCAACTTACGATGCTTACGAGACTCAATAAATCAATCCTCATTACACTGGTTCAGCGAGGGTGTTTCCTGTCTGACTCACGGGATTACGGTAAACCTAGAAATCAGGAATACCAATCAGTAATTACGTGTAATGTTAAATGACTAAGCTGAAAATCTGCTCTGATTAGCTGTTTGCTGTAGTCAGCAGAAAAACAAATTAATCGCAAGGACCATCGTGGGAAATCATTTTTACCAGATTTCCCGGTTCGTGTTGATCTGATTTCTACGTTGACCGCTGCTTTGTGTGATTGTTTCAGTCACTTCATGCCAGTTTCTGTATTGTTTCCATGGTGAGGCCTATCTGTATCATGGCTTTATGTATGCAGAAAAAGGTTATTTTGTGCCCTAATTATTATCATCTGCAGATTTATTTTTAGCTCTTATGGCATAAATCGCCATTATGGTGACCCTATGGCATAGTGTGTTTCTGTACCAATTTCTTGTCACCAACCACTATGTCAAGTTGAATCACTTGTATAGAAACCATCTTAATGACATTCAAAAGACACATTTCAAATGATGCTGTTTGGTCAGCCATGAATTTAGATGATGCCGATTGGTCAGTCTTCAATTCAAATGATGCTGATTTGTCAGTCATCAATTCAAATGATGCTGATTTGTCAGTCATCATTTCAAATGATGACGATTGGTCAGTCATGTAGATCATCTTACAGAGAATTATGTTGGTTACAGTTTAATTTTTCATGTACTTTCTTTCAGATGATATATGTTTAACCCTTTAATGGTCAAGATTTATCAAGCAAATGGAGGATTCCCGGTTATCCTTCAATCATATGATGTCATAATCAACAACGTGACATGTAGGATGATGTCATAATCAATTACATCATAAATGACATAGCTAAGTTTGTCACGAACACTTAATTGATGATGGACTAAGTGTTGTTGTATGTCTTTACTATTTAATAAACATACTGTTGAATATTTGGAAACTAATTTTGCTGGGCACTACACAGTCAAATTAGTTTCAAAATATTCAACAGCTTACCTGTATAGTTTTCTGGAAATTGATAGTCAGGGAGTTCAGTAATTGATCGACCCCCAACGTGGGTGAAGTATGGGTGGAGCTTAGCTAAAGATGGACGAGGATAGCTAAAACTGGATTCCTCCATTCAAATATATGTTTAGTGAATCCATTTGCAGATCAAGAGGAGACTATTTTGGAGAATTTAACAATGGAATGACTGGCTCGTTCATTTGCCAATGATTACATACTTAGTAACTTTATGTCCAGCATTTTTAAGCTATCACATGGCTAGGGTTTAATTCTTAGCACGCATCTTAATGAGGCATTAACTCTGATTTACATAAATTTGGAAATTTTCAATATTTTGTTGGTAATATAATGGTTCTGGGCCCATGTTTCCGAATCTCTCGTTATGTTAGCGATATCGTTACACCATACTAACGCAATGGGTGTAACGATATCGCTAGCTAACGATAGCTTGAGGAATGTGGGCCCTGGTGTATTATTACTATAAACTAATTTTTATACACAAATTTTGACTCCTCATATATTTGTTATTATTTGTTGTTTTTCGGAAAACTGGTGTGAGCTGAAGAGTTTCTCAATTTAGGAAGCATAATATTTATGACACAGTTCAATTGGAAAGAACTCAGCAAATCTTCAATATGTCTAGACAGTTTGGCGATGACAGACAAAATACTAGCGACGACGACAGACAAAATACTAGCGACGAAGACAGACAAAATACTAGCGACGACGACAGACAAAATACTAGCGACGACGACAGACAAAATACTAGCGACGACGACAGACAAAATTCTAGCGACGACGACAGACAAAATACTAGCGCTGGGAGGACCCCCAAAAAATTATACCACAACGTTAAACAAATGTTGCATAATAATAATTTTTGTTTATACAAGATCAGTGATGAATCTCTAAGTATCCAATACCGTCAGATTTGTGTTTTTATTTTTTATATTTGTCAAATTGATAATTTGTATCTTTGATATTGAGAAGTTGTATATATATATATAAGAATTAATGTTAAAATGATAGTATTGAAGCATTTTATGGACATGGTTCCGTACATTAAATTTAAAGCCCTATCAGCGATAGCCTCTATAAAAGGATTTTTTTTAATATTAATTTCAAACTTGGTACCAAGATACCAAGTTTTTTAACACACATCCATCCACACTATAAAAGCTAACCTGCTCACATCATAGAGACCCTGTAAGATGTGTTGACTTTGAAAACATTACATCTAATGGAAGCAGAATTGAAAGTGCCACCATACAACACTATTCCCGCCACACGATAAAATGTTTTCCAATAATTATCAATAAAAATATAATAATATATTTGAAGAAATAATAAATAATGCGATCAATATAGAGGCTATGTCTATATCTATCTATCTACCTTGACATGATGTATGTATTTCATCAATATCATCAAGGCTTTCTTGTGCTGCCTTTAACAAGAGCATGCTGTACCTACCGGTCACGACGCAGACAGTCTAGGTGTGAAGGTGGGTGGAGTCTATATCATGAAAATAAAGTGGGTATGCATAAAGAAACTCCTTATAATAACAAGACAGTTACGCTGACGGGATATTGCCGAAAATCTTTGTATCTTGCATTTTCAAATTCAGATCTAGCTCACAAGAAGCATGATCTCAAAAGTGTGAATGTCTGTGCTTCTCCTCCAGGTTGAGGTAACTATATGACGATGTTCAGTTCCAATAATTTGGCCAATTTTGCAATAAAGACCAGACAAAATAAGCAGAACCAAACTGTAAAACTGCATTTTATACAAATGTTACAATGACCTTAACCTCTGACCTCAGTATCATTGTGCTTCATATAGGTAAATATGTGACAATGTTAAATTCAAGTAGAGTGACCCAATCCTGGGATATAAGACATTATGATGAGATAAACCAAAAACTTAACTGAAAAGATTAGTTTTATATTAAGGTCATTGAGAACTTGACCTTTGGCCTCAACAAGACTGTGCTGCATCTGTTTGATGTATGTAACCATGTGCCCAAGTTTAGTCACAATAGGCTAAACCAATCCTTAGATATGAAACGATATGTTGAACAAAACTAAAATAATTAACTGAAACAATAGAGTATTATATCAAGGTCTTGGTGCCCTTGACCTTGGACTTCACTATCATTGTGTTTCATCTGGTTGATATATGTAATCATGTGTCCAGGTTTCGTCCCAATAGGCTGAAGTCATGGCAAGATATAATACACTATGTTGAACTAAATGCAAAGCTTAGGCATAAAAAATAGAGTTACATACAAAATACTGTGACCTTGAACATGGACCTTATCACCTCAATATCATTGTACTCAATCCACTTGATATAAGGAGGCATATGTCTAAGTTTTGTCCCAATAGGCTGAATCCACGCCAAGATATAAAAGGATATGTTGAGCTAAGCGCAAAACTTAACCGTAAAAGTAGAGCTTTATACCAACTTCACAGCGACCTTGAACTTTGACCTCATAACCTCAATATCATTGTACTCCATTCCCTTGATATAAGGAAGCATGTGGCCAATTTAGTCCCAATAAGCTGAAACCCTGCCAAGATATAAGAGGATATGTTGAGCTAAGCGCTAAACTTGACTGTAAAAAGTAGAGTTTTATACCAAGGTCACAGTGAGCTTGACCATGACCTCAATATCTATGTCTGGGGAAGAAACCTATCAAAATCAACGATGATCCGTAATCCAAGATGGCCGCCAGCCATCGGTGGCCATCTTGGAAATTGGTTTCCGGATGATAACTCTGTTACCGTTTATCAGATCGCTTTGAAACTTCATACGGTGGTTGGACTAGATCGGGGGAAGAAAACTGTCAAAATCGACGATGATCCGAAATCCCAGAAGGCCGCCAGCCACTGGTGGCCATCTTGAAAACTAGTTTCTGGATGATAACTCCTTAACCGTTTATCGGATCGCTTTGAAACTTCATAGGGTGGTTGGATTAGTTCTGGGGAAGAAATTTATCGAAATTAACAATGATCCAAAATCCAACCATCTTGAAAATTGGTTTCCGGATGATAACTCTGTTCCTGTTTATAGGATCGTTTTTAAACTTCATAAGGTGGCTGAACTACGTCTGGAGGAGAAACTTATCGAAATTGATGCTGATCCGAACTCGGTGGTTGGAATATGTCTGGTGAAGAAACTTACCAAATTTACAATAATCCAAAATCCAATATGGCCGCCAGTCAGCAGCGGCCAACTTGAAAATTGGTTTCTGGACGATAACTCCTTGACCGATTAACGGAACACTTTGACACTTCATAAACCTAACTGGTCTGGACCTGAGGAAGAAATAAATATTCTCTGATATCTCATTCATTGGTTTGTCATCATGGCAGGGTATTAAGCACCGTTTGTGTAGCTCTTGTTATTTTAAGCTACTACCACTTTTTTACACATGTTTGAAGCAATTTGAAACTTAAACACATATATTCCCATAATTTAAATTTCAAAGTAACTATACAGGTAAACTGTTTAATAATTTGAAACTAATTTGACGTTTCTTTTATGGCAGCAACAGCTCCTAGTCAAATTAGTTTCAAAATACTCAACATAATGTTTATCAACCCTTTTACCCTCAAATTTGCTCAAGAAAATTTCAATTTTCTCACAGAAAATGTCCATTTGCATGCAAACCAAGAGATTTTTTTTTAAATTTAACACTGGAATGACTGGCTCATTTGTCGAGCCAGTTATTAGTGGTGAATTTTTTAAAATAATCTCTTGGTCTGCAAATATACATTTCTCAAGGCCACTGCAGAAGCCGTTTTGGCTGATACAAGTGTTAACAGGTTACATTGTAAATTCACTAAAGACATACAATTCTTTCATTTTCGCAACAGATTTTTTGAGTTTCTTGGCTGACCTAGGTCATTAAAATTTTTATTTTGATGTCATATAACGTAACCGTGACATATTTTGATTATGAAATCAGCGACTTGAGGTGACAGATAGGAATTCTCCATTGTGACTTGGACCAGCAGTCAGCGGTAAGACTAGTGTTAGAAGTGCCGCACCTGCTGTTCTACACAGCAGCCCTACTTTCCATGACAGGAGGAAAGCCTTCATATAGCTTTGCCTTTCTTAGTTCATGGCTCCCTTCAAGATGCATTCTTGGAAAGGAAGACTTTTAAGAGAGAATTAATGGACAGCTTGTCAGAACTTGCTAATATTCATTATCATGTATTAACCCTTTAATGGTCAGGCTGGCCAAAAACGGCTATGGTCTTGTGGCATGTCCATTTACAGGCCAAGAAAATACAATCTTTCTAAATTTACCACTTGAATAACTGGCTCGGTAACCATACCAGTCATTCCAGTGATAAATTTCCAAAAATTGTATACTCTTGGCCTGTAAATGGACATTCAATAGGCAGCTATTTAAATTTTCTCACCAAATTTGACCATTAAAGGGTTAATATAATTATCCCTGATATCCCTATTTATCAATTTCAAACAAGTCATTAAACATTTTTTATCTAATTACTGGTACTCTTGTCGCTAGAGGGCTGTTCTTAAGATATTTTTTAATAACTCTGACCAATTTTGGCGTCAAAACTCCAAAATGTGTAGCCTCCAGTGGAGCGTGCTGGTCTGCAGGATACTCTCGTGCCGCGGCACTGCACGTGCATGGTACGTTGGGGGTGAGCTGCGGATCTAGGGGTTGCAGATCTGGTGTTACGCGTCTCCGGATTATACAAAGACTGACGTCGTGAGCCGATGGAACGTTCACGTTCCAGTGGGCCATGCGACTATCATCATTGAAGTTGAACCAAACCGTATCATCCTGACTGTTAGTGTCACTGGTGTGGCGGTCCATTTACTCAATTTACAGTTTAGACATTTATAAAATACATAATTAATTAGTAAGATAACAAAAAAACAATGGTACTCGGTTGCTGTTATGGGAGAGAAATCAAGTACATTGGGCTGAGTTGGTGATTTGCTTAACATGGCCCTCACCAGAGGTACCTCACCGATCTGTGATTGATATAATCAGTGAGGTATCCCCCGCAAAGGAGGGTCCTAACACGGCTACTTAGCATGTTTAATATAAACTAAATTAACCCCTAACACAAACATTATTTGTTGTGAGAGGAAAGTGCCTCGCACGGGACTCCGTCACAGGAAAATGCCCACAACGCCGAAGCGGAGGACGAGAGATGGCAAAAAGGGTCACTCTCTTGTTCAAACTATGCTATGTAAAAAGAGTCAATCTAGTGAAATTATAAGTAATAGTGATGCATGCTGTATTACGTGAAGATGGGGTGGATGATTTCCACAGAATTCAATCGTCACCTTATGTGAGTTAAAAGATACTGTATTGGTAGTTTCCGCTTTATTTATGAGGTCCATCTAGATTCTATCCTATCAGTTGGTTTTTAGGTCCAAATCAAAGTTAAGCCACAAGTGGCTGTGTTTCCTACCTATCTTTAAGATATAAGCCTAACTGGCGAGAATGCCCGGCCCACCTTCACGGAGCATCGCCCTCAGATAGACAGCCTGCGGACTTGTTACATGGTGGCAGCTCCAGAATCATATAACGATCCTGTTACAACCGCATCATGACCACATATAACAGCCTAGGGCAAGTCACATTACATAAGCAGTGAAAAGTACATATAAGTTTATGGTGGGGAATAAGAGACAGATATCCAACTATAGTGACCTTCCCATGAGGTCATGGTGGGTTCTAAGACCGCACCCAGTGACTTGGAGAGTTAGATGGAGATCTGTGTCCTGTCCGTCACCTAGCGTGTCAGGGGCGAATCATGTGAGATCCAGATCCGCACCCAGGGACTAACATTTACCTGTCTTTAGGGTTATGTAGATCACCCAGAGATGCACTGCAGGCCAGTTTGCGGTCATCGAGGCTTTGATTCTAACCGCTCTGAAACCCCAATAGTTTCAGAGTCAGCTCTAACCAATATGGCGGAGGGAAGTCCAGGCAATTATCAAGCCGGGGGGCTGGAGGAGCGTAGACAGAGACAATTACTCATTTATTAGCTCACCTGGCCTGATAGGCCAAGTGAGCTTATGCCCTGGCAGCTGTCCGTCATCCGTCCATCCGTCAAATCACTTCTCCTTAACAGTTTTACCAATTTCAACCAAATTTGGCTGGAAGGATCCGATCCCGGTACCGTTCAGATGGCTTTTTTTCAGAATACTAATTCATTAATTTTTAGGGGTGAAATTTTCTGAAAAATTTACCAAAAATTGTCAAAATGCTACTTCTCCTTAGTTACTTGACATATTTCAACCAAATTTGGATAGACTGATTCTATTGTAGTAGGTTCTAAAACCTATTAAGAATTTTGATTGTCAATTTTTAGCTCACCTGGCCCGAAGGGCCAAGTGATTTTATGGCGTGGTGACCATCCATCGTCCGTCCATCAACTTTTGCTTTAAAACACTACTCCTCATTAACCACTTGGCTGTTTTCAACCACATTTGGATGAATGTACCCTATGCTCATAGGCTCCAGAACTGGCATTCAGAATTTTGATTCATCAATTTTTGGCTGAAAATCTTAGATTTTATCAAAAATGTACCGGTAATTTTCAAATTGCTTCTTACCATTTTGACCGATTGCAAGCAAATTTGGCTGAAGGACCCAATGGTCGTAGGCTCTAGAACTTCCATTCAGAATTTTGATTCGTCAATTTTTTGCGTCAAAATCTAAGATTTTATGAAAAATGTACAGGAAATTGTCAAATTGCTACTCCTCCTTAGCTGCTTGACATATTTCAACCAAATTTCATTAATGGATTCTATGGTGGTAGGCTCTAGAAATTCTATTCAGAATTTTGATTGATAAATTTTTTCGGTGAAAATTTATCCAAAATTTACCAGAAATTCTCAAAACGCTGGTTCTTAGTTGCTTGACATATTTCAAACAAATTTTGCTAGTGACCCTATCAAGGTAGACTAGAATTTCTATTCAGAATTTTGATTGGTAAATTTTGTGGGTGGCCACCTTGGATTTTCTGAAAATTATCCATCATATCTATTTAAATGCAAATGTTTCAAATGCTAATGGTCCACAGGTGAGCGCCACAGGCCCTTGGGCCTCTTTTTGAGTGAAAATCATAGATGAAAAATTCTACTCCTCAGCTACTTGATATATTTCAAGCAAATTTGGCTAGACTGATTCTATATGGTGGTAGGCTCTAGAACTTCTATTCAGAATTTTGTTTGATCAATTTTTTGGGTGAAAATCTGAGATTTTATGAAAAATCTACCGGAAATGGTCAAAATGCTACGCCTCCATAGCCGCTTGTCATACTTCAACCAAATTTGGCCAGATAGATTCTATGGTGATATGTTTTAGAACGTGTATTCAGGATTTTGATTGATCAATTTTTTGGGTGAAAATCTTAAATTTTATGAAAAATCTACCGGAGATGGTCAAAATGCTACTCCTCCTTAGCTGGTTGACATATTTCAACAAAATTTGAATGAATGGATTCTATGGTACTAGACTCTAGAACATCTATTCAGAATTTTGATTGATCATTTCTTTGCGTAAAATCTTAGATTTTATGAAAAATCTACAGGAAATGGTCAAAATGCTATTCCTCCATAGCCGCTTAACATGTTTCAACAAAATTTGACTACCTAAATGGATACTATGGTGGTAGGCTCTAGAACTTCTTTTCAGAATTTTGATTGATTAATTTTTTTGGTAAAAATCTGATTTTGTAAAAAGAATTACTGGAAATTGTCAAAACGCTACAACTCATTAACAGCTTGGCGGATTTGAACCTAGTTTGGCTAGAAGGACCCTCGTTTCAGAACTTGTATACAGATTTTTGATTAGTAAATTTTTCTGTGAAAATCTTGAATTTTATGAAGAGTTGCCGGATATCGCTTAAAATGCTACTCATTAACTGCTTGGTCGATCTCACCCAGACATGGATGGAAGAACCCTCTGTGGTGGAAGGCTTCAGATCTAGTATGCATTATTTTGATTGGTCAGATTTTGGGTGGACATTTTGGATTTTCCAAAGGTTTTGGTAAATCGGTTAAAGGGCGACACTGCATTAACCGCTTGGCAGATTTCAATGAATCTCAGCTGGAAGGACCCTAGATGGGTAGGCTTCAGAACGTATAATAGAATTTTCAATTTTGATCAGCCAATTCTTTTGGTGGCCCTCTTGGATTTTCCAAAAATTATCCATCATGTCTTTAAATGCAAATGGTTCAAATGCTGATGGTCCAAGTGACCGCCACAGGCCCTTTGGTCTCTTGTTCAATAGAATAGGAGGCCTTATGGTATATGGCCAATTTATACAACCTAGCCGGTGTGCAGTGTTACATATCCGCTACTTCCGGAAAAGAGACTTACACAAAATGTCTCCTACAGAGTAATCATCCCTTACTACTTATAAACCTATCCTATTTAGCTAAAATAGCCAGGTTTAGTTGGCCGCATGTCAGGTTCGCGTAGTGAGAACATGAACAGCAACCTCGGTGAAAAATTGATGCTGTTGGGGAACAAGGTGGTGTGGTTGTTGTTGCTGTATAGTGTAGCCTAGCGAACTGTAGTCCTAATATTGTATATAAAATAAGCAAAACATATAACTAGGATGGCTATTGCCATGTAACTAACTGTCACAGTACAAGTAAAATGTGAGGTTACATGACCTTGATGGTGCCTGTTAGTCATCAGCACAAAAATAAGAATAAATATATACAGTAAAAAGATGTAAACTGCAAAAATGCGGTCTTAGACGACCGTGCAGTACCTGTTAGTCATAAGGACCTTATGTAAGTATATTAATACATTAATATATTGAGAGAGTACCTATTAGTCATCAGTACAGAAAAAGTCACTGTAGTTGAAGCATATCACATATTCGGGGCGCAAGATGGCATGATGCAGAAGTTAGCTGCTAGGAAAATATCTGCAGGCAATCTGTCTGATGCAGCTCACTCTCAAGAATGGTGAAGAAGAACTGTTGCGGATGTGGATGGCTACTAGCTAGTCACATCTATACACAGTTATACTGGTGCAGAAGTTTGAAGCTGCCCTGTAGTTATGAAGGGGTACAGCTGAAAGTTATTTGATGTGAATGCATCCTGGCGGCTCACAAGACGATATACACCGCATGGAGATGCACCACATAGCTTGTGCGGTCCCTCAGGCAATGCCCTCTGACTGAGGTCAAAATGTTTAATACTGAGCATGACACATGCGGATTTGAACTACCACTCTTCGGCATGGTGTGGCAGATCCGACGAGTTATCCATCGAAAGCACCACTCATCCTACATACTTGATGAATCTTACATCGGGGACAAAAGGCCCATCCGCAAAAGGTCCCTCTGCAGTTTTTGTAGTGGGGGTACCTTACCCTACATTGATTTAGTTATTGCCCCCGGATGATATCCTTTCTGGAAGCAACAAAAACTGGGTGCGGATGCGGTTGGTGTGCTCCAGAGATGGGAACTCAATACCTATAGGCACTGTTTGGATTGTTCAACCGGGAAGATTACAGTAAGTGGTACTATTGCGTCCCATGATTCTCTGGCAGCCACACCACCTTCTCTCCCTTCTCATCTGCTCTCGATTCTGATTTTTCTGTTCCTTTTATACTGCCCATGACGTCACAGCTGGAGCGCCACAACCAATCAGCGTGCTTGTTTCAGAGGCAGGGAAAGCAATCACATGATACGCTATCCTCCCCATTCACTAAGTACATACACATGCTTATGGCTTTAGAGAACTATTTTGAATGGAATCAAACATGGATAACTCTCCAATGCTAACTCACATTGGTAGGCAATCTCTGATGCGCGCTAGGTGATCTCACGGACTTTGTCATTTTGAGAACTTCTCTTATATGGCTTTATACATGCATACTGTCCTACCCAGAGGTGTGTGCTTGGAACATACCCAGCCAGGCCGTTCCGTACCCAGATGCCGGGATGATTCGTACCTGACCGGTCAATCCACGCTACAAATGCAACAGCAACCACTTCCAGCAACGTTGTTGTTTTCAAAATGAACAGTTGAGAAGTTTTTCAATGTCTCTGATTACTCAATTTTCTTGAAACTTAGATGGATGTTTGTCTTTGACATCCCATGCAAAAGTTGTGTTGATTTGGTGGTCAAAATCAAAAGTGCAACAGATTTCAGCAACAATGTTTCCAAAATAGGCAATTTTGACCTCAGGGCAGCCTGATTGGAAAAATATATATGAATGATGCAGGTATTTAACAAATTTGACTGAAAGTTGTTGCTGTGTCATGCATCAGATTATTAGCTCACCTGGCCAGAATGGCCAAGTGAGCTTTGAGCATGGCGACCGTCCGTCGTCCGTCCGACAACTTTTGCTTAAAAATGCTACGCCTCATTAACCGATTAGCGGATTTCAACCTAATTTGGCTGGAAGGTCCCTATAGGGGTAAGCTTCAGAACTTATATAGAGAACTTTGATTGGTCAATTTTTTTTGCCGCCCATCTTTAATTTTCCGAAAAATTGTGGGAAATCATTTAAAACCCTACTTCTCGATTTGAATCAAACTTGGATGAAAGAACCCTAGCATGGTATCCTTAGAACTTATATACAGAATTTTGACATGCGTCACCTAGGAGTGAGTACAGACTGGTGCCAGTCTCTATCAGGGCTTATGCTAAGGGTGATCCCTTCCAGTAGTCTGGTTAAGGGTATGCATGATGATGGAATAGGCATAAGGGGGTATGTAAGTGAGCATAAAAATCTTATTGTGGTAGCTAAATGCAGATTATTGATTTAGCAAGTAGTGATTGAACAGTAAGTATGTTTTTATAGTGGTTAATAAAACTACAGACCAACCCACTAAAGGGGGGGTGGGTCTGTTGGAGGATTTCAGAACCTATATACAGAATTTTGATTGGTCCATTTTTCCGGTTGCCATCTTGGATTTTCTGAAAATTTTGGGAAATCAGTTAGAAGGCTACTCCTAACCGCTGGAAGGACCCTAAAGTGCTATGCTTCAGAGCTTGTATATAGAATTTTGATTGGTCAATTTATTCGGTGGGCATCTTGAATCTCGAAAAATGGTCTACTCATTAACTATTTGAGCGATTTCAACCAGACTGGCTGGACTGAGCCTAGGGTGACAGGCTTTAGAAGTAGCATATAGAATTTTGATTGCTCAATTTTTCCACCGGCCATTTTGGATTTTCTGAATGTTTTGGGAAATCAGTTAAAAAGCTACTCCTCATTAACAGCTTTGCCGATTTCAACCAAACTCAGCTGGAAGAACCCTAGACCCGTACGCTTCAGAACTTGTATACAGAATTTTGATGGCTTGATATTGATGGTCGCCATTTTGGATTTTCCGATAAATGGGAATTCATATAAAATGCTACTCCTCATTAATCGCTTGGGCAATTTTAACCGATTTTGGCTGGAAAGACCCTATTGTCATAGCTTCTATAAATTCTATTCAGAATTTCGATAGGTCAGTGTTTTGGCAGCAATCTCTGATTTTCTGAAAGTTTTCCAGAACCATTTAAAAATGGTACGCCTTCAATCAATGACCCGATTTCAACAAAACTTGGGTGGAAAGATCCTATAACGGTAGGCTTCAACGTATTAAATGAGAGTCTTGATTGGTAAATCTTTTGGTGTCCATCTTGGATTTTCTGAAAATCATCCATCATGCCTATTTAAAAGCAAATGGTTTAAATGTCAATGGTCCAGGTGAGCGCCACAGGCCCTTGGGCCTCTTGTTATGTTTATTCATCCAGATCATATTTTACACCGCAATAAATTCTTCAGCTATTAACCCCTCTTGTGTCAGCGTAATCTTCTAATGGTTAAACCTGCAAAATGACACCTGCAGTGCTCTTGAGTGATGTACATTTGCAGGCCAAGAGAAGACAATTTTTGAAAATTTATCACATTCCAGTCTTGGCTTGCACATTTTTGCAATTTTCTTTGAATTATCTAGAGCTTTAAAGGGTTAATGAGGCGCTGTTGACACAAGAGGGGTTAAGTTACCCTTCAACGCATCATGTCTCCAAAAATGGCTTTTGCAGTGGTCTTGTGAAATGTCCATTTGCAGACCAAGACAAGGCTATTTTTGAAATTTAATACTGGAGTGACTGGATCGATAACCAGACAAATGGTAAATTTTCCAAAATAATCTCTGGGCCTGTAAATGGACATATTCTCTTGAACAGATTTGAGCAGTAAAGTGTTTAGGACATGAGAAAGGAGTGATGATAATGATTTTGAGAATGGCGCTGCTAGCGTGATGATAATGATTTTGAGAATGGCACTGCTAGCATATCTGTCATAGATATTGATAACACTGAGGCTTCATCTCTGAAGTCACGTTATCTCACATTCCACGGAGCAATGTGTGTCTGATTTAGACAGCAAAGATAGCTTCCAATCAAACTGGCTTAAAAACTTTTTGAATTATTAAGCTTTGATAATGTATTGATGCGAGGGAGATGGTTCACAGTTCATACATAACCTTATCTGTGCATCCCGAATTATACCTATCCAGGGCTCTAAGCTTGGCCAGACCTTAACTGTGAATCACTAATTATGCCTATCCAGGGCTCTAAGCTTGGTCAGACCTTAACTGTGAATCACTAATTATACCTATCCAGGGCTCTAAGCTTGGTCAGACCTTAACTGTGAATCACTAATTATACCTATCCAGGGCTCTAAGCTTGGTCAGACCATAACTGTGAATCACTAATTATACCTATCCAGGGCTCTAAGCTTGGTCAGACCATAACTGTGAATCCCTAATTATACCTATCCAGGGCTCTAAGCTTGGTCAGACCATAACTGTGAATCCCTAATTATACCTATCCAGGGCTCAGCTTGGTCAGACCATAACTGTGAATCCCTAATTATGCCTATCCAGGGCTCAGCTTGGTCAGACCATAACTGTGAATCCCTAATTATGCCTATCCAGGGCTCTAAGCTTGGTCAGACCTTAACTGTGAATCCCTAATTATGCCTATCCAGTGCTCTAAGCTTGGTCAGACCTTAACTGTGAATCACTAATTATGCCTATCCAGGGCTCTAAGCTTGGTCAGATCTTAACTGTGAATCACTAATTATGCCTATCCAGGGCTCTAACCTTGGTCAGACCTTAACTGTGAATCACTAATTATGCCTATCCAGGGCTCTAAGCTTGGTCAGACCTTAACTGTGAATCCCTAATTATGCCTATCCAGGGCTCTAAGCTTGGTCAGGCCGTATCTGCGCATCCCTAATTATGCCTATCCAGGGCTCTAAGCTTCATCAGGCCTCATAGTTTAAATGTTGGCCAATCAACAAAGTATTTTGTCATCATTTTATATTATATATATGCTGGTACACATATTTGTATATTTTTTATTTGTGCGAGTTAATAATAGTTGTAGTTTTTGTAATATAGAGGACTACAGTTGAGCGTTCTTTATTAATGATTATTGATATACCATACCATTGCTGGTAATGAATTTTACACCGCATTACCATAATAAAACTATGTCACACGCACGCACGCACGCACGCACGCACGCACACACGCACACACCATTATCATAGGTGCTTGCAACCTAGCCTTTTGCCTAATGCCCCCAGGTCTTTAATAAACTGAATGTTTCTTGAATCATTGAAGGAATTTATAAAATTCATCGTCATTTGTTTTGAGGGTAGTCAGGGTTTAATTAATCATTCCTAATAAAACTAAAAATTAAATTTAAGAAGACAAAGACGGTGGATAATTATGTAAGATATCAAATAGCCCAGGGTTACGCAGAGCTTGACTTACAGGAAACGCATTTCGATGGTTTAAAGCTCTATTTCCTTTCTAGAAAGCTATCTTCGAACCCTTACTAGCTACAATGCACAAAAATCTTGTTATTGTTCAATTACTGTCTCTAAGGATTTATTACATCTGTGGCTCTTGAATGCTAGACACTATCTTTCATGTTCAATTGTCATGCGTTTGTTTTTACACTCCTGCAGATTCATTCATAACATGCATTGTCATGTAGCGAATTTCTTATGAAAACAGTTGGCTAAAGTTTGCACAATTTGTTACGGCATTTACCGCTTAACCCTTTAACACTCATATCAGACAAAAACGGCTTCTGTACTGGTCTTTCAAAATGTCCATTTGCAGACCAAGAGAAGATTATTTTTGAAAATTTACCACTGGAATGACTGGCTCGATAACCGAGCCAGTCATTCCAGTGGTAAATTTTCCAAAGATAATCTCTTGGTCCGCAAATAGACATTTTCTAGGAGAAAATTTAACTTTTCTTGAACAAATTTGAGGGTTAAATGATTAAATATGTCTGATATTGCTTGAACTTGTCGCTCCCAATAAATCCCATTTACAATTCCTATGGAATGCAGAAAATAGACTATTCTGATTGCGTTTAACCCGCTGTTACCTTTCAAAGACTAAATTTAGTCAAGAATATTCAACTATTTGCTTTTTTTAATGTTCGTTTGCATGCCAAGAGAAGACCTTTTTGAAAATTTACAACTGGAATAACTGGCTCGATTATTGATTTGTTAAAGTCATGAATTTTGGCACCCCATAAAATATGCGGTATGATATCATTGCGTGAATCGTCTACCGCACGGATACAGATTACGCTATACATGTTTTCAGAATAGACGAAAGGAATAGAGAAAACTGGCTTCTAATAAAGTTATGAAGCTAGACATCAGCTCAGGTTCACTGAACTCTAACTTATCAAACATTAGTATTTCTCTTCTATCTTATTGACCCTTTAATCCTTGATATTGTTTAAGAAAAATTGAAATTTTCTCATAGAAAATGACTATTTGCAGACCAAGAAAAGACTCTTTTTTACAAAATCTACCACTGGAATGACTGACTCTGTTATCGAGCTAGCCATTCCAGTGGTAAATTTTCAAAAATAGTCTTCTATTGGTCTGCAAATGGACATTTCTCAAGACCACTGTAGAAGGCATTTTTGTCTGGTATGAATGTTAAAGCATTAATACGATGGTGCATGAATGAACTATCAATAATCAACAGCATAAATATTATTCACGAGCTAATGTAATACCTCAACAATCATTCACACAATGACATCACTACATGATTTTCATGGGAAATGGAAGAAAATTACATTCCGTGTTGAAATTCGAAAAATATGCAAATAATATTTTTTATTTTATCGAAATTATACAAACGCATCATTTGGTGTGCTTTGAGCATTTTCTGCGTGTGTTTCGCTTTAATGCAGGGAATACATTTTATCATAATGTATTTAGCTGATGGGTTTCTGGGAAGGCAGCCTTTCTGGAGGTTTACAAGTTTTATGCCAAAACCGGATACCATAGTGGTCTTGATGAATGGCCATTTGCACACAATCGTGTCAGTCATTTTAGTGGTAAACTTTCAAAAATAATCTTTTGGTCTGCAAATGGGCATCTGTGAGAAAATTCAAATTTTCTTTCCCACATCTGACCATTGAAGAGTAAATCTTTCAACCCCTTTCATAAGCTTCATACAGGTAAACTACTGAATATTTTTATACTAATTTTTGCTGAAAGCTGGTGCTTCAACAGCTTCAAGTCAAACTCTGGAATATTCAGCAGAATATTTCATGCCTAGGATATTGCAATCACATTATGTGAGTTACATTAGGCAGGGTAGAGTAGAAGTGGGTGCAGAAAGTCAAAGTTGGTAGAATTCAACCAAATTTTGGTATGGTACTTACTTTTTACCGATATGATTATGGATTGCGAGACAATGTTTACATTAGGGTCTACCCCCCCCCCCCAGGGTGTGACTGGAGGTAGGGCGGGGGTGTGTGGTCAGAATGTCAAAGTTGGAAAAAGTGTGGGATTTACGAAGGCATGCCATCCACTGCATTCTAGTTTTAAATTGCAATAAATTAGCTAGCCATTGCAGTGATAAATTTTCAAAGATGCTCTTCTCTTGGACTGGAGTTGGCCACTCACTAAGCAAACATCTTAAGTTTCATGACAAGTTAACCATTTAATGGTCAAATTTGGTCAAGAAAAAAAAGATTTATTGAATGTCCATTTGCCAGCCAAGAGAAGACTATGTTTGGAAATTTATCACTAGAATTCCGGTGGTAAATGTTAAAAAATAGTCTTCTCTTTGATGGCAAATGGACATTCCTCAAGACGACTATAGAGGCCGGTTTTGGTCAGCTTGGTCATTAAATGGTTAAGCTATTATCTAACATTGGAAGTCAATTAATCCATACCACTCTGATGTCAGAAGTCTAAATTTTCAAATTAAATTAAACGATGAACTGGTGTTCATTTTTAGCTCACCTGGCCCGAAGGGCCAAGGAAGCGTGTCAATTTTTACTTTGAAACACTACTCCTCATTAACCACTTGGCCGATTTCAACCAAATTTGACTGGAAGTACCCTATAGTCGTAGGCTCCAGAACTTGTATTCGGAATTTTGACATCAGAGTGGTAAGGGTTAATGTCTGAAACAAATACATTGCTTCTCACACGTTCAAATCACTGGTGAGTTCATAGGATGGTATATGATTCATGAGATCTCTTACACATGAAATACAGAACAGGCATTCAGTTACATCATTTACAAAATGTTCTGTAGAAATCTCTCTAAGACTTTCATCTAGAATATCCAAGATGACATGGGTTTAGCCCATTCTATGCATTTTAGAATACAGAAGAAAGGGGTTTGTTATACTGCTTCACATCTTTCTAATACTACAAGCTCTCCAAAACAATTTCAATATACAACAGTTTTCATATATGCTTAGCTTGTCATGTAAAGAATGGGATTTGAAAGTTAAAAGGGTTAAACCATTTAGCATTCCAACCGGCCAACTATGGCCTCTACAGTGGTCTTGGGAAATGTCCATTTGCAGATCCAGAGATTATTTTGAAAATTTACCATTCAAATGACTGACTCGATAACCGAACCAGTAAGTCTAGTTGTAAATCTTCCAAAATAATCTGCAAATTGACATTTTCTATATGAAAAAATTGAATTTTCTTGACAAATTTTTTAAGGTTAAATGGTTATTAGGAAATCTGACGGTATATGATTCGTTTGTGTTCCGATGAGTTTTTGCGTGCGTATTAGCATAGTATTTATACGTGCGTCCATGGTAGCAGGAATAACTTGGGACTGAGAATATCCGCAGCAAACGCCTTAATGTGATCCTCTACAGTTATTGATGACAAAATCCCATCATGTCGCAGAAGATTTATCTCCCTTGATCTGTATGCGTAGCAGAGTAGACTACCTTTAATTTCAGCTAACCACTTGTATGTATATATATTTCTATTACTCTATCTGTTGCGGCTCTAACTATTAGATGTGACAAAAGCTGACTGTTATCATGTGTAAGACATTAATGGAGGAATCCACTTTTAGCTATGCCCCGCCCATGTCTAACTAAGCCACGCCCATCTTTTTGCACATGTTGGGATTGATTTATAATACTTTGAATCATGAATTCCCAGAAGCTCAATTTCATGGTAACTATGCAACTAACCTGTTGAATATTTTGAAAGTAATTTGTTTGGGGACTGTTGGCAGCAACAGAACCCGGTCAAATTACTTTCAAAATATTCAACAGAATATTTATTAAATAGTAAAGACATGTAGTTCGTACATTTGATTACCTATTCAAGTTTCATGACGGAGCTTGAGTTATGTCATTCATTGCACAATTTTGATTGTGACATCAGCCTGCATATGACGTCATTGACGGATCAGATTCATCAATTACCATGAAAATAACTGGATTGAAAGTGGATGTTTGCTGATTCAATAGAAGGACCCATTTCTAGCTATGCTCCACCCATTTCTAGCTATGCACCCATTTCTAGCTATTCTCTACCCATTTCTAGCTATGCTCCACCCATTTCTAGCTAAACTCTGCCCACTTTGTTTGTGCGTTGGAAGTTTCAAAAATGAATTCCGAGAATAAAAATAAAAGGTAACAATACAGGTAAGATGTTGAATATTTTGGAATTAATTTAACCAGAGGTTATTGCTGCCCATAGCACAGGCAGCAACAGCTCCCAGTCAATTTAGTTTCAAAGTATTCAACAGAATATTTATTAAGGTGTATATTCATCAAAGACATACAATTCGTACACTTTATGACAGACATTTACATCATCGTGATTGTGATGCCAGTCATCATGTGACATATATGAGTATGACATCATAGCTGGTTGACAGCAGATTACTGTATTGTAATAAGTGAATGCTCAGCAATGAGCTCAGTAATTAAAGTGGTATATTCATCACGTTGGATTCCTAATGTATAAGTAATGATGTTTCTGATGAGTACGGTTTTAAAGTGACAGGTGATCTCTAGAGACAGATATACATGTGGTTATTAGAGAGGTGGTAATTAATCACCAGGTGAACTTTACTGGTGGATGGTCCTTTAACCCTTTCATGAGGTAGCCGTCTAAAACCCGCTTCTCCAATGCCCTTGAGGAATGTCCATTTATAGGCGAAGAGAAGACTATTTTTGAAAATTCACAACTGGAATGACTGGCTCGGTTACAACATTCAATAACAAAATATTATGATATATTATTTCATGATCAAATTTAGAGATCAAAGGGTCAAAACGTGTTAGCTTTAAAGACTGAGGATGGTGGGGGGGGCAGGGGGGGGGGGGGGATTTGTCCATAGAGACAAATCATTTATTTGTACGTCTGAAAGATTTTTTTTAAATAATGCACAATACACAGATCTATCTTAAAACCTTTTTAGGAAAAGGAAATCATCAAATGCTATTGGCTGATAACGTCATGTAATAATCAAATACTAACACCTGTACAAAACTGGAAATGAATTGGAATAATTTGAACAAAAAAACATTTAGTAAATCTAGCTGTTTTGCTTAACCCTTTCAATGACAAATCCCTGAAAAAGTATATTCTTTATGATATAAAACTTATTCTGTTGAATATTTTGGAATTACTTTGACTGGAAGCCTTTGCTTCCTAAGGCAGAAATGTTTTCCAGTCAAATTAATTTCAAAATATTGAACAGTTTTCCTGTAGTGTGGTAGCATTAAAAATGAAATATGGGGAATTCATCGGTGAAAGGTTTAACCCACAATCAATTAGTGATGCTGCTGGTCTTTCGCGCTCCGTCATGTGTCACCTGTATGAGCGTGTACTGTGGACCTGAAATTAGTATCGTAAGCAGTACAGATAATATTCTATATAGGCACTGATATAGAGCGATTGTCTCGCTACTGTTATATCACTGCTGATGATTTTTGAAAGAACTATAATTGAGCGTCAGCGTTTCCTGGTGGAAGCAATGTGTTTTGGTCAAAATATTTTCAAACTACACTGCTTGTTTTCAGGGTTGTAGCTTGATAACTGCTGAATATTTTTAAATCAGTGTGAATGAAAGTAGTTCCTCTCTTGAAACAAAGGCTTGCAGTCAAATTGCGTTATAATTAATCAGTATTTTACCTACAGGGCTTAGTGACCAATCAGCTTAATGCAAATATAAGTGAGATGATATGATCTGCTGAGGATATTCTGTATTCAACTGTATACATCAGAACACAAAGGCTCCAGCAGTGTCACTAATTGGTTCTCGATTAGGCAAAATGGCTGCACTCATTAGAGTCACATAGCTGGTATTAAATTAGCTGCTACTTCAAATTATTTTAATTTATTTCTGTCTTTCCGTTTATAGTTTTATTATTATATAAAGTTATTATTCAACAACATTTAATAGTTCCCCGGTCCTTTCCTTTAATATTTAATCTCAATTCATCAGAGACAGGTTAGACTGTACATGGATTTATATCAGATTAAAGTTGATCATTTCAATCCAAAGAATCTTGTATGACACATTTATCTGGGTTTAAAAACTTATCTTTTGTGCTAAAAGCTGTGTCTTGCATGGTCACAGGTTTGAAATTCAGATACTGTCATCTTGGATTTGAAGGTGATGCGCATTAAGGTCATTTATTCTTAACAATTTGAATGATTTCAACCAAATTGGACTGAAATGATCCTATAATGATATATATTGCCAAATTTTAAAATCTTAAAATTTATGAAAAAATTTCTGGAAATTTTCAAATCGCTTCTCCTTAAAAGCTTGACCATTTTCAAACAAATTTATCTAGAAAGATCTTATTGTGGTAGGCTCTAGTTTGGGTGAAGATCTTAGATTTTTTTTTAATTTTGCGGAGTTTCTTTGCGTCGCCACTCATCCTCAATCAATGGACCGATTTTAACCAGGTTTGGCCAGAAGTACTCCATGGTGGATGGTGATAGTCTCCACAAACACTATTCAGAATTTTGATTGGTCCATTTTGTTGGTGGTCCTCTTGGATTCTGGAATGTTCATGGTACAGGTGAGTGTGACAGGCCCTTGGTCCAATTGTTGAGCCAGTCATTCCAGTGCTAAGTTTTCCAAAGTAATATCTTGGCCAGCAAATGGACATTTTCTGTGAGAAAATTGAAATTTTCTTGACCATACTTTAGGGTTAAATGGCTAAAAGACTACTTATTATGAACCATTGTGCTGATTTCAAATAAACTTACCTGAAACTTAAGAATGCAGTCGGGGGTGATTTTGACTCACACCTTTGCGCTCTGTCTTAGCAATGCACTTAGTGACCTCTGTGACTTAGATAGTTGATCCAGGGACCTCAAACTCGGAGCTGTCATAATATGAACGATTCTGCATTTTTGTACTCCTGAGTTATCACAAAAAATGATAATTCTGGTATGCTCTTCGTGACCCTGTGACCTAGATATTTGATGTGTTGTCATGAAACTCATAGAACTATATAAATGGATATGCCAACTTTGGTGTGTTATATATACTTGTGTTCCCAATTTATGACAGGGAAAGAATGTGTATTTCGGGATGCACTTAGTGACCACATGACTTAAATACTTGCCTGTTTGACCTCAAAGTCATTTTTGGCCTAATCATCTACAATATGAATCGATATGCCAAATTTGGTGATTCTACCTTCTCAGACTGCAAAAATATTGCGCGGACAAACAGACAGCAGGCCAGACAGACAGAGAGACACACAGCAAGACAGACAGACAGACAAACCGCAAGACAGACAGATGGATGGACAGACAGGAACTGAGGGCAAGATGTTTTCAATCCAGCTTAATTCCCTGAATACATGTATCAATGGATGAATCCATCTTTATCTACTTATATGCCCCGCCCATTCCTAGCTAAGCTCCGCCCACACATTTTCTGTGTTGGTATCGATCGAACCCTGAACTCCCTGAATCTCAATTTCCAGAAAACTATATGCAGGTAAGCTGTTGAATATTGTAATGGAGCGGGTGTCCTTAATGGCGGTGCAATAGGGTCAAATTACTTTCAAAATATTCAACAGAATGTTTATTAAATAGTAAAGACATACAATTTTTACACATATTTATGATGGATTTAGATATGCCATTCCTGATGTAGTTGATTGTGATGTCGGACTACCTGTGATGTAATTGATTATGACATCATATACTTGACTGATAGACTGGATTCCTCGATTATTGTTGTTCTTTGTGCATGCACGCTTTTCTTGAGCTTTCATCTGGTGTTTCGAATTTACTGAATAGAAGAACACATTTCTAGCTATGCCCCACCCATTTTTAGTTATGCTCCATCCATTTCTAGTTATGCTCCACCCATTTCTAGCTATGCTCAATCCATTTCTAGCAATGCTCCACCCATTTCTAGCTATGCCCCACCCATTTCTAGCTATGTCCCACCCATTTCTATCTATGCTCCACCTATTTCTGGCCAAAATACTGTAATGCCACGAATACTTGTATAACTATGCTGTATTATATAATTCTGCAGCACAACTACTGTCAGAAGTACAATCATGAGAATACTTCTGATTGTGGTGCTAGTTTCTCTATCTGACATGTAATCATGAGCATCACCAGCTTTATTATATGGTTCTGTATCTGACATGTAGCTGTGAACCAGCATTGTTCTATGGTTCTGTATCTGACATGTAGCTGTGAACATGATCAGCTTTATTCTATGGTTATGTCTCTGACATGTAGCTGTGAGCCAGCATTGTTCTATGGTTCTGTATCTTACATGTAGCTGTGAGCCAGCTTTGTTCTATGGTCCTGTATCTGACATGTAGCTGTGAGCCAGCTTTGTTCTATGGTTCTGTATCTTACATGTAGCTGTGAGCCAGCTTTGTTCTATGGTTCTGTATTTGACATGTAACTGTGAGCATGGCCAGCTTTGTTCTATGGTTCTGTATCTGACATGTAACTGTGAGCGAGCTTTGTTCTATGGTTCTGTGTTGGACATGTAACTGTGCACATGGCCAGCTTTGTTCTATGGTTCTGTATCTGACATGTAGCTGTGAGCGAGCTTTGTTCTATGGTTCTGTATCTGACATGTAACTGTGAGCCAGCTTTGTTCTATGGTTCTGTATTTGACATGTAGCTGTGAGCATGGCCAGCTTTGTTCTATGGTTCAGTATCTGACATGTAGCTGTGAGCCAGCATTGTTCTATGGTTCTGTATCTGACATGTAGCTGTGAGCCAGCTTTGTTCTATGGTTTTGTATCTGACATGTAGCTGTGAGCCAGCTTTGTTCTATGGTTCTGTATCTGACATGTAGCTGTGAGCCAGCTTTGTTCTATGGTTCTGTATTGGACATGTAACTGTGCACATGGCCAGCTTTGTTCTATGGTTCTGTATCTGATGTGTAACCGTGAGTGAGCTTTGTTCTATGGTTCTGTCTCTGACATGTAGCCGTGAGTGAGCGTTGTTCTATGGTTCTGTATCTGACATGTAGCTGTGAGCGAGCTTTGTTCTATGGTTCTGTATCTGACATGTAGCTGTGAGCCAGCTTTGTTCTATGGTTCTGTATTTGACATGTAGCTGTGAGCATGGCCAGCTTTGTTCAATGGTTCTGTATCTGACATGTAGCTGTGAGCCAGCATTGGTCTATGGTTCTGTATCGGACATGTAGCTGTGAGCCAGCTTTGTTCTATGGTTTTGTATCTGACATGTAGCTGTGAGCCAGCTTTGTTCTATGGTTCTGTATCTGACATGTAGCTGTGAGCCAGCTTTGTTCTATGGTTCTGTATTGGACATGTAACTGTGCACATGGCCAGCTTTGTTCTATGGTTCTGTATCTGATGTGTAACCGTGAGTGAGCTTTGTTCTATGGTTCTGTATCTGACATGTAGCTGTGAGCGAGCTTTGTTCTATGGTTCTGTATCTGACATGTAGCTGTGAGCCAGCTTTGTTCTATGGTTCTGTATGTGACATGTAGCTGTGAGCATGGCCAGCTTTGTTCAATGGTTCTGTATCTGACATGTAGCTGTGAGCCAGCATTGTTCTATGGTTCTGTATCGGACATGTAGCTGTGAGCCAGCTTTGTTATATGGTTTTGTATCTGACATGTAGCTGTGAGCCAGCTTTGTTCTATGGTTCTGTATCTGACATGTAGCTGTGAGCCAGCTTTGTTCTATGGTTCTGTATTGGACATGTAACTGTGCACATGGCCAGCTTTGTTCTATGGTTCTGTGTCTGATGTGTAACCGTGAGTGAGCTTTGTTCTATGGTTCTGTCTCTGACATGTAGCCGTGAGCGAGCTTTGTTCTATGGTTCCGTATCTGACATGTAGCTGTGAGCCAGCTTTGTTCTATGGTTCTGTATCTGACATGTAGCTGTGAGCCAGCTTTGTTCTATGGTTACGTATCTGACATGTAGCTGTGAGCCAGCTTTGTTCTATGGTTACGTATCTGACATGTAGCTGTGAGCCAGCTTTGTTCTATGGTTCTGTATCTGACATGTAGCTGTGAGCGAGCTTTGTTCTATGGTTCTGTATCTGACATGTAGCTGTGAGCGAGTTTTGTTCTATGGCCCTGTATCTGACATGTAGCTGTGAGCGAGCTTTGTTCTATGGTTCTGTATCTGACATGTAACTGTGAGCATGCATGGGCAGCTTTGTTCTATGGTTCTGTATCTGATGTGTAACCATGAGTGAGCTATGTTCTATGGTTCTGTCTCTGACATGTAGCCGTGAGCGAGCTTTGTCCTATGGTTGTGTATCTGACATGTAGCTGTGCACCAGCTTTGTTCTATGGTTCTGTTCATTGAACAGTAACTGAGACGGAGACAGTTTTGTATTTAAGTCTGGTTCAATAGATAAATATAGGTATGTAATTTTCTTTTCTTAGTTTTGAAACTTAGGGTTCTAGTTGTTGGTGTCCATGATCTTCTGTTACTTTCATACTATTTATTAGCTCACCTGGCCGAAATGGGCATTACAATGTTAAACCGAGCAGAACATGAATGATAAACTACTGTTCATTCTAGGAATCATGAGTAGTCTAAGAGCATGCTACAGTATTGGATGATGTTCATACCATTTACCCTTGCCCTGGCGAGAGGGAATTGAATTTGTGTCTGCCTGCCTGTCCATGATTGTTTCTTGAAAATTACTAATCTGATTTGACATAAATTTGAATATAAGAACATGTGTTGTAGTGAACAATGATTCCACAATACTGGTTTTAATTCGATGATAAGTAATCTGACCAATCAGAAAATGATACAGGTCTGTAATTTTCTTCTGATGTTGATCTTTGATCTCAGCTTTGAAGCTTGTCACCAACGAGTAGAACAAGTGATAAATTTTACTTCCACAGAATAACCTTATTTCATGTATCATTGAATAATTTGTATGAAAAGTTGCATTACATAGCCAATATCAGTTCCTATCACAAAAATTGCCATTTATCCCAAAATAGTACCTTTGAGTGATGTCAAACAGTCCGAGAGCCATGGAATATGATGACAAGACCAGTTTTAGCCATCATATTATTCCATCTTTGCCATAAACTGTCCAATAATTCTGATGTAATATGTGCAAAGACAGTTCCTTGTGGCACTAACAGTACAATGATATATGACAAAGTTAATTTGGTTCCTGTTGCACTAATGATGCAATGTAACATTACCAGAGTTAACTGGTTCCCTGTGGCACTAATGTTACAATGTAACATGTACCAGAGTTAACTGGTTCCCTGTGGCACTAATGTTACAGTGTAACATGTACCAGAGTTAACTGGTTCCCTGTGGCACTAATGTTACAATGTAACATGTACCAAAGTTAACTGGTTCCCTGTGGCACTAATGTTACAATGTAACATGTATCAGTGTTAACTGGTTCCCTGTGGCACTAATGTTGCAATAACATGTACCAGAGTTAACTGGTTCCCTGTGGCACTAATGTTGCAATAACATGTACCAGAGTTAACTGGTTCCCTGTGGCACTAATGTTGCAATGTAACATGCATCAGTGTTAACTGGTTCCCTGTGGCACTAATGTTGCAATAACATGTATCAGTGTTAACTGGTTCCCTGTGGCACCGATATTGCAATAACATATACCAGAGTTAACTGGTTCCCTGTGGTACTAATGTTGCAATGTAACATGTATCAGTGTTAACTGGTTCCCTGTGGTACTAATGTTGCAATGTAACATGTATCAGTGTTAACTGGTTCCCTGTGGCACTAATGTTGCAATAACATGTACCAGTGTTAACTGGTTCCCTGTGGTACTAATGTTGCAATAACATGTACCAGTATTAACTGGTTCCCTGTGGTACTAATGTTGCAATAACATGTACCAGTGTTAACTGGTTCCCTGTGGTACTAATGTTGCAATGTAACATGTATCAGTGTTAACTGGTTCCCTGTGGCACTAATGTTGCAATAACATGTACCAGTGTTAACTGGTTCCCTGTGGTACTAATGTTGCAATGTAGCATGTATCAGTGTTAACCGGTTCCCTGTGGCACTAATGTTGCAATAACATATACCAGAGTTAACTGGTTCCCTGTGGTACTAATGTTGCAATAACATATACCAGAGTTAACTGGTTCCCTGTGGTACTAATGTTGCAATAACATGTACCAGTGTTAACTGGTTCCCTGTGGTACTAATGTTGCAATGTAACATGAATCAGTGTTAACTGGTTCCCTGTGGCACTAATGTTGCAATAACATGTACCAGTGTTAACTGGTTCCCTGTGGTACTAATGTTGCAATAACATGTAACAGAATTAGCTGGTTCCCTGTGGCATCAAGGAATATAATGTAAAAATGCGGTCATTGTCATTTCTTTCTTAACTCTTTCATGGTGAAGTTGACCAAAACCGACATCTGTAATCGTCTTGAGGAATGTCCATTTGTAGGCCGAGAAAATACTATTATTGAAAATTTACCATTGGATTAACTGGTTCAATAACACGTACAGTCATTCCAGTGGTAAATTAAAAAAATTCTCTCGGCCTGCAAATAGACAGTAAACAAGCAAATATTTTGATATTTTTTAAAGAAATCTAGCTATTAACCATTTAATGATCAGATTTAAAAAAATTTACAAATGGAATAACTGACTCAATAACCGAGCCAGTCATTCCAGTTGTAAATTTCCAAAAATAGTCTTCTCTTCGCCAGCAAATTGACATTCAATAAGCAAATATTTGGATATTTTTAGATCAAATTTAGCCATTAAAGGGTTAATTGTTTTTGTGCATCTGCGCATCGTACATTTCCCCCCAGAACTCCATTATGTGAAATAACAAAAGTGCTGTGATTTCTGATTCCTCCTGCCCCATAAAACAATGCTGATGAGATATGGATCTGGGGCACTCCTGGGGTGGTTGCTAATTTGTGGCACTATGTTCTAGAAATGGTATGCCTTGATTTGCACAAAATAAAAATAAATAACGACTTGGGTCATGGAAAGCGAGAGATTCTTTTATTACGTCCATAAAGCAGATTGAATCTGCTATTGCTCGTGGAGGGATACTTTTTGCGGGCACGAGAAATGTTCTATAATTGTTGTCATAAAATACAATTTAATGTAATTTTGCAATTGTGACATGAAGATATATATGAATGAATGTTACATGAATATGAATGAATGTTACATGAGTATTATTGTGCAGTATAACACTAAGCCTTCGAGATCATGTATTATGTATGTATTAAGTCATCAGTCATGGACTAAGTGACCCATCATTTGTCAGGTGGAGAAGATTAGACTCATACCACAGACTGCATAACTAGCATAACACAGTAATCCTCAAATGTGTTAAAGGAAGTGAAAAGGGAACTATGAAATGAAGTTTATGGTAATTTCATACAATATTACAAATATACCACCACCGGTAAAATATGAAAATGAATCGGAATAATTTGAAATAGAGCCTTTACTATCTCTAGTAGTGCTTAGCTTGCAACCGATTGGCGATGTCACTGGTCCTATTCTCTCCGGCGTGTGTCAACTGCATGTGCAGGTTGCGCATACCTGAATATAACAAAATTACACCTGAATATATTATTCTATATAGGCGTCCGGATAGAACGATTATCTCGCTACTTTTAATTCACTATTGATCCTTTTGAAAACATATTTGAAAGTCACTGCTTTTTGGTGGAAGCAGAGTTTCAGTCAAAAAGATTTCAAAATACACTGCCTGTTTCCAGGATTGTAACATGATACCTACTGAATATTTTTTAATTTGTGTTACTGAAAGTAGATCCTGTCGCTGGAAACAACGGCTTTCAGTCAAGTTGTTTTAAAGTTAGACAGTATTTTACCTTATGACTGAGTGACTAATCAGCTTAACGCAAATATAACGGATTATATGACCGGCTGTAGAGGATAATATTTACTCCCTCTGCATGGACCAGGGTGCATAGGACCAGATGCGTCAATAATTGGTTCCCATGGGAGACATAAATGGAATTTAGCTGCTTTTTAGCTCGAGTTTACGAACTAAAATGAGCTATTGCGATACCCTGTACGTCGTCTGATGGCGGCGGTCATGTTGACAGTGACGTAGTCCAATTTGCGTTTAGCTCAACTTTTCTGTTTATATTTCAGGTTAATCATACTGGGCCCAAACTTGGGCACATGCTACTTTCTCACATGGAACTCATAGTCCCACTCATACTTCCACCACTCAGCCCTGGCTTCACAGTCCTACTCATGCTCACACCACTCAACTAGCCCTGGCCTCACACTCCTACTCATGCTCACACCACTCAACTAGCCCTAGTCTCACAGTCCTACTCATACTCACACCACTCAATTATTCCTGGGCTCACAGTCCCACTCATACACACACCACTCAACTAGCCCTGACCTCACAGTCCCACTCATACTCACACCACTCAGCTAGCCCATACCTCGCAGTCCCACTCATACTCACACCACTCAACTAGCCCTGACCTCAAGTCCCACTCATACTCACACCACTAAATTAGCCCATACCTCACAGTCCTAATCATACTCGCACCACTCAATTACTGCTCATACTCACACCACTCAATTAGCCCTGGTCTTACAGTCCTACTCATACTCACACCACTCAACTATCCCTGGCCTAACAGTCCCACTCATACTCACACCACTCAATTAGTCCTGGGCTCAGTCCCACTCATACTCACATCCCTCAATTAGTCCTGGGCTCACCGTCCCACTCATACTCACACCACTCAATTAGTCCTGACTTCACAGTCCTACTCATGCTCACACCAGTCAACTAGCCCTGGCCTCACAGTCCTACTCATGCACACACCACTCAACTAGCCCTAGTCTCACAGTCCTACTCATACTCACACCAGTCAATTAGTCCTGGGCTCACAGTCCCACTCATTCACACACCACTCAACTAGCCCTGACTTCACAGTCCCACTCATACTCACATCAGTCAGCTAGCCCAGACCTCGCAGTCCCACTCATACTCACACCACTAAATTAGCCCGTACCTCACAGTCCTAATCATACTCGCACCACTCAATTAGTTCTCATACTCACACCACTCAATTAGCCCTGGTCTTACAGTCCCACTCATACTCACACCACTCAACTATCCCTGGCCTAACAGTCCCACTCATACTCACACCACTCAATTAGTCCTGGGATCAGTCCCACTCATACTCACATCCCTCAATTAGTCCTGGGCTCACAGTCCCACTCATACTCACACCACTCAATTAGTCCTGGCTTCACAGTCCTACTCATGCTCACACCAGTCAACTAGCCCTGGCCTCACAGTCCTACTCATGCTCACACCACTCAACTAGCCCTAGTCTCAGTCCTACTCATACTCACACCAGTCAATTAGTCCTGGGCTCACAGTCCCACTCATTCACACACCACTCAACTAGCTCTGACTTCACAGTCCCACTCATACTCACATCAGTCAGCTAGCCCAGACCTCGCAGTCCCACTCATACTCACACCACTCAACTAGCCCTGGCCTCAAGTCCCACTCATACTCACACCACTCAACTAGCCTGGGCCTCATAGTCCCACTCATATTCGGCTAGCCTAGCCCTTACAGTCCCGTTAAAACTCACACCACTCAGTTAGCCTGGCCTCAATATCCCACACATACTCACATCACTCAACTAGCCTGGACCTCATAGTCCCACTCATGCTCACACCACTCAACTAGCCCAGACCTCATAGTCCCATTCATGCTCACACCACTCAACTAGCCCAGACCTCATAGTCCCACTCATGCTCACACCACTCAACTAGCCCTAACCTCATAGTCCCACCACTCAACTAGCCCAGACCTCATAGTCCCACTCATGCTCACACCACTCAACTAGCCCTGGCCTCACAGTCTCACTCATACTCACATCCCTCAATTAGTCCTGGGCTCACAGTCCCACTCATACACACACCAATCAACTAGCCCTGACCTCACAGTCCCACTCATACTCACACCACTCAGCTAGCCCAGACCTCGCAGTCCTACTCATACTCACACCACTCAACTAGCCCTGGCCTCAAGTCCCACTCATACTCACACCACTCAACTAGCCTGGGCCTCATAGTCCCACTCATATTCGGCTAGCCTAGCCCTTACAGTCCCGTTAAAACTCACACCACTCAGTTAGCCTGGCCTCAATGTCCCACACATACTCACATCACTCAACTATCCCGGATCTCATAGTCCCACTCATACTCACACCACTCAACTAGCCCTAACCTCATAGTCCCACTCATACTCCCACCACTCAACTAGCCCAGACCTCATAGTCCCACTCATGCTCACACCACTCAACTCGCCCTGGCCTCACAGTCTCACTCATACTCACACCACTCAACTAGCCCTGGGTTCACAGTCCTACGCATACTCACACCACTCAATTAGTCCTGGACTCAGTCTTATGCATACTCACACCACTCAACTAGCCCTGGATGCACAGTCCCACTCATACTCACACCACTCAATTAGCCCTGGCCTCACAGTCCCACTCATACTCACACCACTAAATTAGCCCGTACCTCACAGTCCTAATCATACTCGCACCACTCAATTAGTTCTCATACTCACACCACTCAATTAGCCCTGGTCTTACAGTCCCACTCATACTCACACCACTCAACTATCCCTGGCCTAACAGTCCCACTCATACTCACACCACTCAATTAGTCCTGGGCTCAGTCCCACTCATACTCACATCCCTCAATTAGTCCTGGGCTCACAGTCCCACTGATACTCACACCACTCAATTAGTCCTGGCTTCACAGTCCTACTCATGCTCACACCAGTCAACTAGCCCTGGCCTCACAGTCCTACTCATGCTCACACCACTCAACTAGCCCTAGTCTCACAGTCCTACTCATACTCACACCAGTCAATTAGTCCTGGGCTCACAGTCCCACTCATTCACACACCACTCAACTAGCCCTGACTTCACAGTCCCACTCATACTCACATCAGTCAGCTAGCCCAGACCTCGCAGTCCCACTCATACTCACACGACTCAACTAGCCCTGGCCTCAAGTCCCACTCATACTCACACCACTCAACTAGCCTGGGCCTCATAGTCCCACTCATATTCGGCTAGCCTAGCCCTTACAGTCCCGTTAAAACTCACACCACTCAGTTAGCCTGGCCTCAATATCCCACACATACTCACATCACTCAACTATCCCGGATCTCATAGTCCCACTCATACTCACACCACTCAACCAGCCTGGACCTCATAGTCCCACTCATGCTCACACCACTCAACTAGCCCAGACCTCATAGTCCCATTCATGCTCACACCACTCAACTAGCCCAGACCTCATAGTCCCACTCATGCTCACACCACTCAACTAGCCCTAACCTCATAGTCCCACCACTCAACTAGCCCAGACCTCATAGTCCCACTCATGCTCACACCACTCAACTAGCCCTGGCCTCACAGTCTCACTCATACTCACACCACTCAACTAGCCCTGGGCTCACAGTCCTACGCATACTCACAGCACTCAATTAGTCCTGGACTCACAGTCTTATGCATAATCACACCACTCAACTAGCCCTGGATGCACAGTCCCACTCATACTCACACCACTCAATTAGCCCTGGCCTCAAAGTCCCACTCATACTCACACCACTCAACTAGCGCTGGCCTCACAGTTCTACTCATACTCACACCACTCAATTAGTCCTGGGCTCACAGTCCCACTCATACACACACCACTCAACTAGCCCTGACCTCACAGTCCCACTCATACTCACACCAGTCAGCTAGCCCAGACCTCGCAGTCCCACTCATACTTACACCACTCAACTAGCCCTGGCCTCAAGTCCCACTCATGCTCACACCACTCAACTAGCCCAGACCTCATAGTCCCACTCATGCTCACACCACTCAACTAGCCCTAACCTCATAGTCCCACTCATACTCCCACCACTCAACTAGCCCTGGGCTCACAGTCCTACGCATACTCACATCACTCAATTAGTCCTGGACTCACAGTCTTATGCATACTCACACCACTCAACTAGCCCTGGATGCATTCCCACTCATACTCACACCACTCAATTAGCCCTGTCCTCACAGTCCCACTCATACTCACACCACTAAATTAGCCCATACCTCAGTCCTAATCATACTCGCACCACTCAATTACTGCTCATACTCACACCACTCAATTAGCCCTGGTCTTACAGTCCTACTCATACTCACACCACTCAACTATCCCTGGCCTAACAGTCCCACTCATACTCACACCACTCAATTAGTCCTGGGCTCAGTCCCACTCATACTCACATCCCTCAATTAGTCCTGGGCTCACAGTCCCACTCATACACACACCAATCAACTAGCCCTGACCTCACAGTCCCACTCATACTCACACCACTCAGCTAGCCCAGACCTCGCAGTCCCACTCATACTCACACCACTCAACTAGCCCTGGCCTCAAGTCCCACTCATACTCACACCACTCAACTAGCCTGGGCCTCATAGTCCCACTCATATTCGGCTAGCCTAGCCCTTACAGTCCCGTTAAAACTCACACCACTCAGTTAGCCTGGCCTCAATGTCCCACACATACTCACATCACTCAACTATCCCGGATCTCATAGTCCCACTCATACTCACACCACTCAACTAGCCCAGACCTCATAGTCCCACTCATGCTCACACCACTCAACTCGCCCTGGCCTCACAGTCTCACTCATACTCACACCACTCAACTAGCCCTGGGTTCACAGTCCTACGCATACTCACACCACTCAACTAGCCCAGACCTCATAGTCCCACTCATGCTCACACCACTCAACTAGCCCTGGCCTCACAGTCTCACTCATACTCACACCACTCAACTAGCCCTGGGCTCACAGTCCTACGCATACTCACACCACTCAATTAGTCCTGGACTCACAGTCTTATGCATACTCACACCACTCAACTAGCCCTGGATGCACAGTCCCACTCATACTCACACCACTCAATTAGCCCTGGCCTCACAGTCCCACTCATACTCACACCACTAAATTACCCTGTACCTCCCAGTCCTAATCATACGCGCACCACTCAATTAGTGCTCATACTCACACCACTCAATTAGCCCTGGTCTTACAGTCCCACTCATACTCACACCACTCAACTATCCCTGGCCTCACAGTCCCACTCATACTCACATCACTCAATTAGTCCTGGGCTCAGTCCCACTCATACTCACACCACTCAATTAGTCCTGGGCTCACAGTCCCACTCATACTCACACCACTCAATTAGTCCTGGTCTGGCAGTCCCACTCATACTCACACTACTCAATTAGTCCTTGGCTCACTGTCCTACTCGTACTTACACCACTCAATTAGCGCTGGCCTCACAGTCCCACTCATACTCACACCACTCAATTAGTCCTGGGCTCACAGGCCCACTCATACTCACACCACTCAATTAGTCCTGGGCTCATAGTCCCACTCATACTCACACCACTCAACTAGCCTGGACCTCAAGAATCCTGCTCACACTGGTGCCACTCATCTATCGTGGGCCTCGGTCCAGCCCATATACAGGCTACTCAGCTAGCCTGGGCCTGACACTCCCACTTATATTGATTCCACTCTAGTGAGTTAGCCCGGCCCTTACGTTGTCGCTCATGCACATGCCACTCAGGTAGCCCATGCCTCCACTCCACAAATGGGCACACTACCCATATATTTTGGTTTCCTTCATAAATCTTGACCATTAAATGGTTAATATTTTGAAATTACCTTGACTGAAAGTTGGCTGCAAAATATCCAACAGCTATCCTACTGGGTTTGCTTTTAAATTAAGATATATATATATTCAACAGTGGTGTCATCCTGATTTGTAAATGAAATCTACCTGCTACGCGAAGTACCGTGATATCTGAATGGTGGACCCAAAACATTGTATTCCATGTTGATTGTCTCTGTAATGTGCGTCACATAGTGCGAGGTGAACACGCCTTAGCTAGAGTCATGTTATCCCTTTAACCACCACAAACAGAACAAACAACAAAGTATGTATATTGTAAGGAACAGTCAGTTGAATATTTTTAATCCAATTTAACTGGGACGTGATGCTGCCATAGGTTCCATTGAAATTAATTTCAAAATATTCTTAAAAGCTTTACGTGTTTATAGGTAGCTGTCTTTAAATTGAAACAGTGAAATTTGAGGGGTTAAATGGTTAATGTTGCAGGTGTGTGAGCGTGTATAGGCTCATATGCTACCTAGCCAGGGAGTCAAGGGAGGTAATCATACCAGTAGGTAGTGCTAAAAGGAGTAGCAGTTACCTACCCTTAGGGCATATACGCAGCTCAGTGGTTTGTTAACTGGAAATTAACCCTTTCACTGATATATTCCCTGTTTCTCAATCTCAGGGCAAACGGACAGGAAAGATGTTGAATATTTTGAAATTAATATGACTGAAAGCCATTGCTGCCTCAAGAGGTGAATATTTTAGAACTTTTACCGCATTTTAAATCTATCTTTTGTCTGTGTACTCAGGACATGCATATACGACATGTCAACAGTCTTCTCGGATGGGACTTTAAACTGAGGTCCCGTCACACAGTGCCCATCACTGTGTGAACGTGAGCTAGGGTTAGGTAGGCAAGAAATTTCGGCATAGTCAAAGTAAACCGGATGCTGAATGGATCCCTCCTCGGATGGAACCACGCAACATACGGATTACAAAACCAAAACCAAATTGCTAGAATTAGAATCTTTCGGAATTTTCGAGGGGACTATGGAGGGATGTAACCCGGATGACTGACCGAGTTCGTCCTCGGACGGTCACAGTCACCATACGGGCTACCTAACCAATCAAAATCAAACAAGTGCGCGCTGGTGCCTGCTCGGATGATGGCCAGAAGACCAAATGGGTCCCAGGACCCGAAAGACCCCACACCCCAACCTCCCCACTCCCCCCAAAGGGGCCGGGAGGTCTCTGACCTAAAGCCCCCCCTTGGGTGCATCAGGTCATAAGACCGTACACACCTCCCCCGACCCAACACCTACCCCATCCCTTACCCACCCCTGTTAGGTCCAGGTTAGGCCATCCCCATTACACACGCCCAAGCATGAGGAGCAACAAAAAAAGCCATGGAAAAGAACAGCAACATGAGACAAAATCGAGAGACAACGATCAACACACACATACACACAGAGAGAGACACAAGCTAATGCACAAACCGACGTCACAAGAATTCACAAGAATTCAACAGAAACCATAAAGGCCAGGCGTGAGTCTAGACCCTAGCATTGGGAACTAGCATATAAACGCCTCAAATATTACAACACACACTACGACATGTCAACTAAGAGAACATTGGCATGCACCTAATCGTATTTCGCCTGATTTTTGCCTTTGAAACCTAAACACCAATCAATATTCATAGCAATATCAGCTGTGCGTCAATTCCACTCCAGCACTTTCAAGCTTTTTTTAGTAGAATTTATCCTAGATTGTGAAATGTCAGCAACAAGATGTCACCTATGGAGGGAATATCAGAGGATCACAGGGTTACTTCCTCTCCACTCAGCATTCAACATCATCAGGGTTTAGTTACGAAGATCATCAAATGTTCAAATCTGAGCACAAGACATATTTAATGGAGAGATCAAGCACAACATACCAGGGGCCAGTTTCACAAAGGGTACTTAAGTACACTAGGGTAGCTAAGTATGGTGTGTGTTAATATCAAATGAAGCATTCTGATTGGTCTGTTTTCTACTTTATAACAGGGCATAGCTAACGCACCTTTGTGAAACTGGCCCCTGGTGAATGTTGATCTTCATTAGGTTAACCAAACAGGTTCATGACCAGTGTCAGACTGTTTATGTGACTGTTTAGTCATGGTAGGTAAATATTCAAAGTAGACCATATCATTTAGAGAAGAGAAAGCTAATCCAACAAGAGCAATCAGATATTACAGACCCTCGCCGTCCCGTTTTCGTCACATTGTAAAAAGGTGTTCAGATTTTCCGGATTTTTGTCTGATTTTATGGATTTTTTTAAATCACATTCACGGTGTAGATATCGGATTGTCTGGTGGGAGTCATGACCCTATGGACATCTTATATTTATGAGTAAGACCTTGATGAAATCCATCTTTGAAAATACCAGGTGGGCTAATGAACGGTGTAGCACGATAAGCATCATCCTATAATACGCAGAAGGACCGCTGCACTGGTTGACATCGGCCAGTGCTGCCGAAACACAGTTTCATGGAAAACGATGCGAAACTGATAACTGTATTAAGTCAGGATTGAGTTAGAAATTGAATAGGATGGGAAAGGACCACCAGTTCTGGGTTGATGATATCTGTCAATGGTTGAGGATGGAAGTTGGTGATGTGGGATCTGCACACACTTTCAGGATATTCAGCAGCTGTTTTGGCTGATAGTTTAGTAAATAATCAAGCAATAAGAATCGATAGGTTTGGACGCGACGGAGTGAATGCGGGTTAACATTTAGGGATGACAGTCAGCATGTCGACTCCCTATAGAAAGCACAACAACACCAGCTGGTGATGAGCTCAGGTAGCCCACGTGCTATTAACCTTCCTATCCTACAGGCAGATGCCTAATAGGCAAGGGACAGGATGGAGACATTGTAGCGTCCTGTAGGAATAAGTAAAACAATCTAAATTTTTCTAAATTTGTATATCAACTATATGTCCCTCAAGAAGAGACATGCAACAACAACACATTCGGTAATGTTGTTGGTTAGCTGACAGATCGCATCAAAGCAGAACCAGCCCAAACCGGTTCGACCACGTTCAACGTTCTCATCCTAGAAGCGAAACTCGGGGTTTGATTAGTCGGGATGACATCACAATCAATGGGCATCCAATCAAACTCTGGGGAAGATAAGCCAAACGAACGTGGGCGAAAAACTCAAAAGAGTATATAATGGGCACTTTGCTTTTCATCGGGGTTCCGTCCTTTGTATCGAATGTTCTTGCTGAATATATTGGAGTAGGCAAGAACAGTTAGGTTTTGATAGTATAGCAGACCAGCCGAGCCTGGGAGTAATACTAGTCATATAGGAACATAGCGAAACTAGTAATGTAGGATAAATAGGCAAAACTTATAAAGTCAATTTTAACTTCTATACGTGACAGTAAAAGTCACTTCTATGCTGTAGTATTATTGTACAGTTCATGTAGGAGAATAAAGTTATCACCTTGAAATTTTATCTCAAGGCAAGAGTTTGAGTTCTTAATAAATTCACTCTGGAGAATACGGAAGACCACCGTATCTTACCATCATCTTCTAGTAGAATAGTCAGATCAGTCCCGGATACAAACATAAATATCGTTACGTTCATCTACCAACGAGGCGAGCTTGTGTCCATCTCTTTCATCATCGGTAAGACTGGTTGTCGCAGCAACCGCACATACAAGCCTTACCGAGGTCGGAAGAGATTGTAATTAACTAGAACCCGAGGACACCAATAATCTCCAACGGGTGTGTAATCCTAGTGTATGGACCCACATTATGTTTTGTTAAAATTTAAGCCAAATCGGATCCAATAGTTTTCGAGCTATCCATAGACCCAGAATTTTATCTGATCTGGATCTGACTTCTCTTATTCGGATCATGATTAAAATCTGGAAATCCTTTCACACAACAAGTCCCTTCGTTGTGTTAGAATTTGAGCCAAATCGAACCAGTGGTTTTTGAGACACAGGTACAGACAGACAGGTATCCTGAGCTTCACTTTACTACACCCATTGCACAATATGGTGGGACCATAGAGGTAGGAAAGCTATAGAGTGATGGGGCTAGTTGTCGTGTAGGTCAGTACATCGCCAGTGCGCCTAACAGTGTATTTTACGGTTTTGATGTGTCGAAATAAGCTGTCACTAACAGCTGTTCAATACCTGTGTTCCATTTCTTATTTATTCTTGTCATTCGCTGATCATACCGCCCGTCATGATCCATGGATCCACACACTTAACGCTTATGATCATGTCGATGTTCCATTTCATCTTGACAATTTGACAACAACTATCTGCCAACAGTGACGTTGCTCAGTGCTCTTCTCATTCTGGTCTAAATTCCCGGTCAAATCGCCAGGCTCTATAATACCACACCAGCCTACAGAATACAGAGACGCTTAGTTTTTTCCGTAATCAGAACAGCGACCTAACAAAAATGTTTTTAACTTTGCCGTTCACTCGATAAATTAGCATAATAATCAACCAGACACTTGTGACTTATTTGTATTGTAAATAAAATTTGGTTGTGTGTATGAACTCTTTAACATTTAAATCAGCCCAAAACGACTTCTACAGTTGTCTTGAGAAATGTTAATTTGCAGACCAAGAGAAGACTATTTTTGAAAATTTACCACTGGAATGACTGCCTCGATAACCGAGCCAGTCATTCCAATGCTAAACTTTCAAAAATAATCTCTTTGTCTGCAAAATAAAATTTTCTTGAACAAATTCAAGGCTTAAAGGGTTTATCTGACATTTTGACACCATTTAATGGAATTTACAACAAAAAATAAGGTTTTGTTAGTAATATGATATTCTCATGTAAACAAGATCAGCCGAGAAAGTACTACAGAAAATCACTTGTCCATGCGCACTCGTTCGAAAATTACTGGACTACGAAAAACCACATTTGACGGCACCATGAGCGATGCTGATGAGCATTCAAATCTGTGGGTGGGACCCAATCTACAGATGTCGGGCATATTAACTCCAGACTCTCTTGCATAACGAAGATTAACCTTCACATTCCAGGTCTGCATGCAGTGTTGAGTGATTAGCAGCTCACGTGGCCTGAAAGGCCAAGTGAGCTTATGCCGTGGCGACCGTCCATTGTCCGTCCATCCGTCATCCATCAATTTTCCTTTAAACGACTTCTTCTCAAGAACCACTGGGCCAATTTCAATTATATTTGGCAGGAAGCATCCTTAGGGCATTGGGATCCCGGTTTGTTCAAATGAACCCGATCAGCCAATGGGAAACGTCTTTAAAAATCTTCTTCTCCGAAACTGCTAAGGGAATTGATGAAAATCTCATGAAATATGATCTAGGCTAAGAGCCAAGTTTGTTCAAGGGAACTTGATTGGTCAAATGGTTCGGCAGCCATCTTGGTTGAACCAAGTGTTGTAGCGAAAATGACTTCTCCAGAACCGCTGAAGTGATCGGGCCGAAATTTGGCAGATATGATTAGAGTCTAAGGGCCATTAGATTTTGTTCAAGAGATGTTGATCCATCAAAAAACATGGCCGCCGTGGGGCAATAGAAATATAGCGTGTTTGGCGGCCATATTAAATTTTTTTTTATTTCATGGATTTTGAGGCCCAAATTGGGTTTGTACATGTTTGTGTTTTGCATTATTTTGATCACAAATTTACAATTTTCAAAACTGTCAGATAAACGGTTTGGCGGCCATCTTGGATCATTTTCCCGCCAAAAGCTCCCATACTAAAGCAATGGGAAATTTAAAATGTCTTCTCGAGAACTGCTAGGCCGATTTCAATTATATTTGGCAGGAATCCTCCTTAGGGCATAGAGATTCAAGTTTGTTCAAATGAACCCGATTGGCCAATGTGGCCGGGGGTGGGAGGGGGGGGGAACCATCTTGGATTTCGGTTAATTTTAGGAAACGTCTTTAAAAATCTTCTATTCCGAAACTGCTGGGGGGAATCAATTCAAAACTTATGAAACATCATCTAGGGCCAGAGGTAAGTCAAGTTTTTTCAAGAGAACTTGATTGACCAAATTGTTTGGCAGCCATCTTTGATGAACTAGTTTTCCTGAAAACGACTTCTTCTTTAGAACCACTGATGTGATCAGGCCGAAATTGGGGCGATATGATTAGAGACTAAGGGCCATTAAAGTTTGTTCAAGGGAAGGTAATCCATAAAAAAGACATGGCCATCGTAGGCCAATCAAAATGTAGCGTGTTTGGCAGACATATTAAATTTTTTATTTGATGGATTTTGAGGCCGAAATTGGTATTCTGATTTAATATTTGCCATTTTTTAACCTGTCGGTTAAACAGTTTGGCAACCATCTGGGATCTTTTTCCTATCAAAAACGCCCATATTAAAGCAATGGGAAATTTAAAATGTCTTCTCGAGAACCACGATTTCAAGTATATTTTGCAGGAAGCATTCTTAGGGCATAGAGGTTCATGTTTGTTCAAACAAACCTTATCGGCCAATTTGGTTGGTGGCCATCTTGGATTTTGGTTGATTTTTAGAAATCTCCGAAACCGCTTGGGGGATCGATTCAAAACGCACCTGAAATATCATCCATGGCAAGAACTGCACCAAGTTTGTTCAAGGGAACTTGATTGGCCATATGGTTTGGGGGCCATCTTGGATAGCCTATTTTTTGCCAAAACAACTGCAGAACCACTGAGCAGATTGGGATGAAATTTGGACGATATGATTAGGCATTGAGTGCCATTAAAGTTTGTTCAAGGGAAGGAGCTATGTCAGAAACATGGCTGCAGTGAACCAATCAAAATATAGTGTGTTTGGCGGCCATATTGGACTTGCAAAAATGTCCACAAACTCATTTAAAAGACTACTCCTAAACCACCCACCAACAATTTTGACAAAAATGCATACTGTTCCAAGTGAGAGACACAGGCCTCTTGCGCCTCTTGTTGTTATGGAAACATGTTAACTTATTTATGAGTTGTACTGTATTTTATTTCGACATCTAACAGGAAGATTCCTACTCTCACTGATTTTCACCATTGTACGATTGCATTTTTATGTTAATTCCCATGTTTCTCACCAGAATAAAAATGGAAAATCATCTAAAAGCCAATCAAGCGCTGACAATATATCTGCATTTGATAGTAATAAAAAGAAAGTGCTAAAGCCGTGCATCAAAAAATAATCCAATTTGAAATTATATGGCAGCATCTGATGTGAACTATTAAAGCGACAATAACAATAATGTGTGGTCTGTCCTAAGGGGGGCCAGTCCTACCAAATGCATGAGTGTGATTGCTTGATCAAATATGAGTCTTTGGAATATCTCGATTTGGCGTGAATATCCTGGGTATCTAATGCATCAGAAAACAACATGAATGATATGTCAGAACACATCTGATCTGTACTGCAGTGACCGGGGAAGAAGCATGAAACAATCTCATACTGGTGTGTCAGGTCTCATCTGTACTGCAGTGACCAGGGATGAAGCATGATGCATTCGCATACTGATGTGTCAGGTCTCATCTGTACTGCAGTGATCGGGCATGATGCATTCTCATACTGACGTGTCAGGTCTCATCTGTACTGGAGTGACCGGGGAGGATGCATTCTCATACTGATGTGTCAGGTCTCATCTGTACTGCAGTGACCAGGGATGAAGCATTCTCATACTGACGTGTCAGGTCACAGCTGTATTGCAGTGACTGGGGTTGAAGCACAAACCATTCTCATACTGACATGTCATGTCTCATCTGTACTGCAGTGACTGGGGATGAAGCACGAAGCATTCTCATACTGATGTGTCAGGTCTGATCTGTACTGCAGTGACCGGGGATGAAGCATGAATCATTCTCATACTGATGTGTCAGGTCTCATCTGTACTGCAGTGACCGGGGATGAAGCATGAAGCATTCTCATACTGATGTGTTAGGTCTCATCTGTACTGCAGTGACCGGGGATGAAGCATTCTCATACTGATGTGTCTGGTCTCATCTGTACTGCAGTGACCGGGGATGATGCATTCTCATACTGATGTGTTAGGTATCATCTATACTGCAGTTACCGGGAATGAAGCATGAAGCATTCTCATGCTGACGTGTCGGGTCTCATCTTTACTGGAGTATCCAAGGATCACGATTAGATAATTACCTTTAGGCAGAGCTTAGGCTGAAATGGGTGGGGTATAGCTAGAAATTGATCCAGCTATTCAGGCAGCCTTTAGGCAAATTGCCCCCCACTCCCACCCCCTTCGTGTAACTAGGTACATAATCCTTGGTCCATAGCTAATAAAGCATTACAAACATGAATATGATGATACTCTAGAAAGGGTCTGATGCAATGATTGGAATTTCAAATTAGGTTTTCCAATCCTTGATGGAATCGAACAATAAGCCTTCTGATGATTTATTTCCTGCCTTTGATGTAGAAAAACTTTACCAAGCTTAATTGATAGAAAGATTTGCTAATGCATTCATCCTGGATAGCACATCCATCCTAGCCTTAACCCTTTAACAACCCTTTAACACTCATATCAGCCGAAAACAGCTTCAACAGAGGTCTTGAGAAATGTCCATTTGCAAACCAAGATTTGAAGATTTATCACTAGAATCACTGGCTCGATAACTGAGCCAGTCATTCCAGTGGTAAATTTTCAAAAATAGTCTTCTCTTGGTCTGCAAATGGACATTTTCTATGAGAAGATTTGAATTTCATGGAACAAATTTGATGGTTAAATGGTTAATGCGCAATATATTCAGTATCTAAGTTTGCTGTTTACTCACCTGGAGAGTCTGGTAAGCCACAGGTGATTATTCACCTGGAGAGTGGTAAGCCACAGGTGATTATTCACCTGGAGAGTCTGGTACGGCACAGGTGATTATTCACCTGGAGAGTCTGGTAGGCCACAGGTGATTATTCACCTGGAGAGTCTGGTAAGCCACAGGTGATTATTCACCTGGAGAGTCTGGTAAGCCACAGGTGATTATTCACCTGGAGAGTCTGGTAAGCCACAGGTGATTATTTACCTGGAGAGTCTGTTAAGCCACAGGTGATTATTCATCTGGAGAGTATGGTAACGCACAGGTGATTATTTACCTGGAGAGTCTGGTAAGCCACAGGTGATTATTTACCTGGAGAGTCTAGTAAGGCACAGGTGACTATTTACTTGGAGAGTCATGTACGGCACAGGTGATTATTTACCTGGAGAGTCTGGTAAGCCACAGGTGATTATTTACCTGGAGAGTCTGGTAAGCCACAGGTGATTATTCATCTGGAGAGTATGGTAACGCACATGTGATTATTCACCTGGAGAGTCTGGTAAGCCACAGGTGATTATTCACCTGGAGAGTCTGGTACGGCACAGGTGATTATTTACCTGGAGAGTCTGGTAAGCCACAGGTGATTATTTACCTGGAGAGTCTAGTAAGGCACAGGTGACTATTTACTTGGAGAGTCATGTACGGCACAGGTGATTATTTACCTGGAGAGTCTGGTAAGCCACAGGTGATTATTTACCTGGAGAGTCTGGTAGGCCACAGGTGATTATTCATCTGGAGAGTATGGTAACGCACATGTGATTATTCACCTGGAGAGTCTGGTAAGCCACAGGTGATTATTCACCTGGAGAGTCTGGTAAGCCACAGGTGATTATTCACCTGGAGAGTCTGGTAAGGCACAGGTGATTATTTACCGGGAGAGTCTGCTAAGCCACAGGTGATTATTCACCTGGAGAGTCTGGTAAGCCAGAGGTGATTATTTACTCCATTTGTTGATGGACACCTTATTGTTTAACCGTTTAACTGTTAAATTTGTTGAAGAATATTTCAATTTCCTTTCAGAAAATATCAATTTGTAGACCAAGAGAAGTCTATTTTTTAAATTTTACCACATAGAGCCAGTCATTCCAGTGGTAAATTTTCAAAAATAGTTTTCTCTTAGTCTGCAAATGGAAATTTTCAAAGAACACTACCGAAGCCGTTTTTGGCTGACTTGAGTGTTAAGAGTTAACCCTTTCATCCACACATCCCTGAAAAAGTATATTCTTAATGATATAAATCGTATTCTGTGGCAAATTTTGAATTTAAATTTATTAGAATGTGTTACCTAAGGCAGCAGCAACTTCCAGTCAAATTAATTTCAAAATATCAACAGTTTTCCTGGATGGTTGTGTTGAAATAGAATATCGGGAATTCATTGGTGAAATGGTTAACTAAATGCTGATTCAGCGGTACTCAAGAAAGTAGTATTAACATTCGAGGTTTAACCCTTTACACTCATATCAGCCAAAAATGGCTTCTGCAGTAGTCTTGAGAAATGTCCATTTGCAGACCAAGAGAAGGAAATATTTTTAAATTTATCACTGGAATGACTGGCTCGATAACCAAGCCAGTCATTCCAGTGGTAAATTTAAAAAAATTGTCGTGTTCTGCAAATGGACATTTCCTATGAGAAAATTTAAATTTTGTTGAACAAATTCAAGGGCTAAAGGGTTAAACCATATTGACCTAATTATTGTCTCATGCCCTTGTCATTAATGGAAACTTTTGAGATCATAAATGGAATCATGTGACACCATAGATGCTTTTATGTGTCCAGAAGAACGTACAAAATTCCCTAACATACCCTGGATACTGGAATCGAATGCTAATATTCTATTTTCACCTGCATCTTGCAATGAATACTCTCTTAGCTTCAACCTTTATATAGACAAGCCCACATCATCCCCCTCTGCGCTCCTAAGGCGACGACAACATTAAGTAAAGTTATTCTCAAAATATAGAGCAGGATCTTGTTCTCATTATATAATGAACTTGTCTGCTGTATCTAGTTTCTGTTTTCAATGTCGATGACATTGAAATAATAGATGGACGAATGGCTTTGTAAACTGATGTGTCCACAATGTCCAGCCGCTAACCCATATCGATTGTTGAACTGCAGAGATTGATTATTGAGCATTTGTTTGGCATATTGGCGGGATTAGTCAATTAAGGAAAGTTTTTCAAGAGTTTGAAGCCGTCTTGCACGTCATTGATCAGCCTGGTGTACATTGAGCGTCATATCTTTGTGATTTCTGCCTCTTTGATGCTAAGTGCAGATTAGAAGCTCTGTGTGATCTTGGATATCATTGAAACTGAACGTCATGGTTTCTCTTCACTGTCCAAGCTTGAGGGCAGAGAGCTTATTATTAACCAATTTAATTCTAAATTCCCTGCTGCTGAATATATGCAGACTATTTTCCAAAGGGTTTAATTCTGGATATGCTGAATATTTTGAAAACAATTTGACTGAAAGTTGTTGGTGGCTAAGGCATCAACAAATTTCAGTCAAAAGTGTTTTCAAAATATTCACTGAGTCCAGAATTATTTCCCAGTGAAAATATTGTTTCGTGGCTTGCAGCAGTCGAACGGTTAATGCAGCAGCAGATACATATTGATCAGGATTAAGGACGATTATCTATATTTTAGCTCACCTAGTAGAGTGTATGAAATCATGATTTTCAACTTCACATGACCTGGTTATCAAAGAGTTATGCTTATCAGTGCCGTCTTTTCGCTGCTAGCGGAATGTTATATACCACCAGCAAAATACTAAGAGGTATTACAAGCAAATTTAACCAAGGCATACACGTTTCCAGGCACGTTTGCTAACATATCAGGAAGATTTTATGTTGTTGCGTTTATCCTCAAAATGGTAGAATGAAGAAAATAGATGCAGATTTGGTACAATTTGAGACAGTCATTATCCCACCATGCCTGAAAGTAAGCAAACCTGTGGCCATCTTGAATCTTGCGCTACTGTTACAGAGACTGATAAAGATGTTATATGAAACCGCTTGGCGGATTGCTGTGAAACACAAGAATATATAGGGCAATATTTTAATGGTGGTTCTAAAGAACCTGCCTGATTCAGATCAATTTGTGTTGTTGCCACCTTGGATAACCTACTTTAAAAAAACACCTGGAACCCCTGAAGCGATCGAGCCAAAATTGAGGAAATATAAATATAAAGCTGACATGCCATTCTAAGAGAAGCAGCATCTAATGACTATCAATAATATAGTCTATAAATAAATGTCCATTTTCAGTAACTCTGTTATGAGTCCAGCTATAGACCCACCTAATATGCCTCGCGCATTATAAAAGCATTCGCTCGGTACATAGAGCACACAGTCAGCCAGGGCTGATGCTGGAATAAGCTCTTAGCAGCTAAGTAATCCACAGGCGATCACACGTTCATGTCTCGCGAGATCTTCCATACGAGATTGAGAAAAGTATCTCGCCTGTAATGAGTGGCCATAAGTGTAGTAATTTTTGCCAGAATTTGATGATAAAGAGAATTGACTCTTGAAAGGACGCGCTACATACCGGACAATATGTTATGCATATCAGACAATATGTTATGCATATCAGACAATATGCTATGCATATCAGACAATATGTTATGCATATCAGACAATATGCTATGCATATCAGACAATATGCTATGCATATCAGACAATATGCTATGCATATCCGACAATATGCTATGCATATCAGACAATATGGTATGCATATCAGACAATATGGTGTGCATATCAGACAATATGCTATGCATATCAGACAGTATGCTATGCATATCAGACAGTATGCTATGCATATCAGACAATATGCTTTGCATATCAGACAATATGCTATGCATATCAGACAATATGCTATGCATATCAGACAATATGATATGCATATCAGACAATATGCTTTGCATATCAGACAATATGCTATGCATATCAGACAATATTATTTCATCCAAAATCTGATGATAGAAAGCTCATAGTCTTCTATTTGAAAAATAGTTAAAATATGAAAAATAGTTAACAGAAAAATAGTCCCTCTCCATTCATCATACAATTCAAATCGGTCGCACACAAAATGAGGATGAGAATTTTCTAACATTGCGTAGATGCTGATATCACATTGACCACTGGATGGATCGAATTGATTTTAATGTCTGTATTAAGCTAGTGCTACAGGGGTTAAGATGATATCAAAATCAACACGATCCACGGTGATACATTTACAGTCACTGCGGAGATAGACTGGGTCCCAATAGATTGTCGATCGCATAGTGCTTACCAGTCAAAAGCCAACATAACATTCCTGTTTACTAACTGACAACCTGCTGCACTAAGGGGATTATTGTATAACAGCTGAGAAGTGTTGCACATTTGTTTAACGAATCAATGTCATAACTCTTAATCAGTGTTACCAAAAATAGAAATCTATTGATAGCAATATGTTACTGGTAGATATTAAATAATGGTAATACCGGCCAAAACCTGCCTCTGCTATGGTCTTAGTGAATCTATTTATAGGCCAAGAGAATATAAAGTTTTTGAAAATTTACCACTGGAATGACTGGTTCGATAACCAAGCCAGTCATCCCAGTAATAAATTTTCAAAAATTGTATTCTCTTGGTCTGCAAATGGACACTCAAAAAGAAAATATTAAACAAATATTTGACCATTAAGGGGTTAAACACGGCTTCTTTTAGCATGGCAGACAAGCTTTAAGTGAAATTGATTCGTGATAAACTTTGACCAGTATTGACCAATCAAAATTTAGAATCCGTTAGTTGATCGATTTTGATGGCAAAAATGACTACGCATAGGTTTTGGTGGAAGCTAATTACAAATTTACGGCTTTTGAATCAGATTGATCAATCAGGCTGTTTAAAAAAATCTGATTGGTCAATTTAGTCAATGCCCGTCTGATTTTGTGTTATTTCTTGAAACACATTTAGAGATCTCGAAAACAGCCTTGGCAATAGAGCAATCCAGTTTTAGCTATGCTCCACCCATCTCTAGCTAAGCTTTGCCCATGTCGGGATCAATCAATCCCAGCACTATGAATCTTAATTTCCAGAAAACTATACAGGTAAGTTGTTCAATGGAATGGTTATTAAATAGTAAAGACATACAATTCATACAACATGATGACATCATCCTACATGTGACATAGTTGGCTGTGATGTCATATGATTGACTGATAAACTGGATTCATCAATTGAGGGGGACTCAAGAAATGTAATCTGGTTCCTGTTGCTGGGTCAAATAATAATGTCATTGGTGAATAATAAGGGCCTGTGGGCCTCTTGCTTTACTTGCTAGCACTTAGAAATTCTTTTTACTCAAATGCAGTTGTAATTTATTAGCAAAAAACAGCCAGTGCACAAATTTACATAACGCACAATACTTAAGCTGGCTGGAGATGCTATAGATAATTGTAAAGACATTTATTTGGCAGACGTTATCTGCAATTTGCTCATGTACTCTGATAAATGCTTCCTGACTTAATGTGTCAGCAGTTTCCTGATTTCTGCTACGATGCTATTCAAAACTGATAATTGATGAGGCATTCTGGGATTGCGAGACATAGCGGAGCTTGCACCTATTGTCAATGAGAATAGGGCACACTTTATAACTGACACAGATTATATATCACTGTGCCACAGTAACTGTACAAACTTATGATTATGTAGATAGAGAGATAGATAGATAGATAGATAGATAGATAGATAGATAGATAGATAGATAGATAGATAGAAAGATGGATAGATAAAAAGATAGATAGATAGATAGATGCATGGATGGATGGGTGGGTGGGTGGTTTGGTGGGTGGGTAGGTGGATGGATAATTGGATAGAGGGAGGGTGGAGGGATAGTTAGTTAGATAGATAGATAGACGGGCAGGAGGTGGGCAGCTGGATAGATAGATAGATAAACAGACAGGAAAATATAAACTGGTGGGTGAGTAGGTGGATGTGTGGGTGGATGGGTGGTCGGTACAGCTAGATAGATAGATGGATGGACAGGAGGGTGGGTGGCAGGCAGGCTGGAAAGTAGAGCTGAGTGGGTGGGTGGGGATGGGAGTGGGCTTTGAGTGAGTGGGTGAACGGGTAGGGTTGTGAGTGGGTGGATTGATGTATGAATGGATGGGAGGATGATGCATGAATGGATTGGTTTCTGGGTCAAATGAATGGATGGGTTGATGGATGAGTATGTGGGTGGGTGAATGGATGGATCAGCATGCAGTGTGGCAGCAATGTTTACATGAAATGTGCTAGCTATAAATAGATATATGGAGTTATTTTTACTTTAGATAAATTCCTTGTCTATCTGGAAGCATCTGGAGTGATGAGATAGTTTGTAATTGGCTCAGCTTGATTAGATTACCTCTATGTTATGAAAGCTATGAAAGCATATTTATTTTATTGGATATCTGCCACAATCGTGTGTAGAAAATTGCATTGTGGGTCTGACATCTGTGTGTAGGGAGGCATAGTTCAGTATAAAAGAACTTACAATCATTCCTATAATTCTACAATTAATGTCAGTTTACAAACATTTCAATGTAGACGCTTTTAATGACCTCTTTAAACAGAACGGAAATAACACATTCTTTAGGCTGCTCGGAATATTCTGTTGAATATATTGAATCGAACTTGACTGGGAGCTGTTACTGCCAATGACAATAGTCTAATTATTAGGGCGCCGCACCAAGCCCTATAGTAATCACTGCATCTGTCTGTCTGTCTGTCTGTCTGTCAGTCATCCTTCTGTCCACAATATCTTGTAATCAGCATATCATGTAGAACTGCTTAAGATATTGGCTTCTGTAGTGGTGTTGAGAAATGTTAATTTTCAGAACCAGAGAAGACCTTTTGAAAATTTACAACTGAAATGACTGGTTCGATAACAGAGCCAGTCACTCCAGTGGTAAATTGTCAAATATATGATGTACTATGAGTGTAGTGTGAGATATTATACATATCTGTGTAGTATTGCATGCAGATTGCTCCGACGCCAGTTGACCATTGCAGCCTTTGGGCCATTTTTTCTAACCCTTTAACACCCAAGCCAGCCAAAAATACCCTCTGCAATGCTCTTGGAAAATCTTAATTTTTAGACCTACAGAAGAATATATTTGAAAATTTACCACTTAAATAACTGACTTGATAACCGACCCAGTCATTCCAGTGGTAAATTTTTAAAAATAAGCTTGATCTGCAAATGGACATTTTCTATGAGACAACCAGTTTTCCTACCAAATTTGAGGGTTAAATAGTTACCGCTCTGATGTCAATATTCTATCATTTGCTGCGTCAATAGCAAAGAAACTGCCGTACATTTTTCAACAATTTTGGTGGATGATGTTGCTGTCTATGATAGCACCATCTCCCACCAAATTTGTTGACAAATGAACACCAGCTCATCTTTTAATTTAATTTGAAAATTAAAAATTTTGACATCATAGCAGTAAGGGTTAATGCTTGAGGTGTATTTTCAATCCGTGTCTCCTGTTTCTGGATATTGATTCCTTAAGCACTCCACATCACATTGATTATCCGCTACTCAATATCACGCCCTCATGTGCCAAAAATATTGCTTTTCATATTTGCCCAATTTGTTTGCAGAAAGATTGCTTTTTATTTCAACAGACAAGAAGAAAACATTTATGTGCACGATTCGCACTCTGATCACAAGCTAACGTTTTTAACCCTGAATTACAAGTATGCCAATTTGAAAACGAGCATACAGAACAGCTGTTGATTTGTTTGAATATAATTTAACTACGGGCAGGGCCAGAAACATCTTCCAGTCAAATTAATTTCAAAATTGTTTACCAAATATATATTATACTGTAATGACTTGTTGTTTCTGACTTGTGTAGTTGAAGAATTTGTTATAATGGTCCAGGGTCATGTTCAACTGACTAGCCATATAGTTAACTTGGTTTGATTAGATTCCAATCAAACTTGAAATAGTTAACTAAATTACAGATGGTTAATGCAAACTTTACGAAAAATTATAAATGGTAGATAGACTTTGTTTGCCAGAGTTAATGGCACAAGACCATGTAAATATTTCTCTAACTAATTAAGTTTGATGAAATTATACTTTTACTATTGTATGTCAATGTTCTGAGGCCTATTCCCTTCCATCTCTCTTTCATGTGGACATTATTTCAGATTTTAGTGGACAAAAATACCTAGTTTTGGAGGCCATCAAACTAATAGAGTTTGTTAATAGGGAAAATGTTAGGCGACTGTTATCCAATTCCATATTCACAACAATTCACTGAGGAATCAGATATCAGATAATTATAGTTGCGCAACCAGGGTTCGTTCTGACCCATGTTGTTACCATGGTAACGCTATATTCTGCAACACCTAGGATGTTACCATGACACCAATATGGTATTCAACTGACCCATGATGGTACTGTGACAACGATATGTCATGAAACTGACCCATGATTTTACCGTGACAATAATATGCCATACAACTGACCCAGGATTTTATTGTGTCAACACTATCCCATAAAACACCCGGGATATTACCATGATAACAATATCCCATGCATCACCCTGGATGTTACCATGACCACAATATCTCGTACAACACCCAGGGTAACATGACTTATGAAATATAATATATGCACTTTATTGGCACCATAAGCTAATAATGCATTATGTATTTGAACTGTTGGTTCATTGGCATAATATTCAAGCCTTTCTGAAGGTGCACATTGAGCCATGGATCTGATAAGCACTGAATTCCCGTCATCCTGTATTGCTATGAGTCTGCAACACTAACTGATTGCAGTTTTACGCTCCCATTGATCATGAGCTTACATGGACACTTGACCATCCTGTATTGCTATGAGTCTGCAACACTAACTGATTGCAGTTTTACGCTCCCATTGATCATGAGTTTACATGGACACGTGACCACCCTGTAATGCTATGAGTCTGCAACACTAACTGATTGCAGTTTTACGCTCCCATTGATCATGAGCTTACATGGACACTTGACCATCCTGTATTGCTATGAGTCTGCAGCACTAACTGATTGCAGTTTTACGCTCCCATTGATCATGAGCTTACATGGACACGTGACCACCCTGTATTGCTATGAGTCTGCAACACTAACTGATTGCAGTTTTACGCTCCCATTGATCATGAGCTTACATGGACACGTGACCATCCTGTAATGCTATGAGTCTGCAACACTAACTGATTGCAGTTTTATGCTCCCATTGATCATGAGCTTACATGGACACTTGACCATCCTGTATTGCTATGAGTCTGCAACACTAACTGATTGCAGTTTTACGCTCCCATTGATCATGAGTTTACATGGACACGTGACCATCCTGTAATGCTATGAGTCTGCAGCACTAACTGATTGCAGTTTTACGCTCCCATTGATCATGAGCTTACATGGGCACGTGACCACCCTGTAATGCTATGAGTCTGCAACACTAACTGATTGCAGTTTTACGCTCCCATTGATCATGAGTTTACATGGACACGTGACCACCCTGTAATGCTATGAGTCTGCAGCACTATCTGATTGCAGTTTTACGCTCCCATTGATCATGAGCTTACATGGACACGTGACCACCCTGTATTGCTATGAGTCTGCAACACTAACTGATTGCAGTTTTACGCTCCCATTGATCATGAGTTTACATGGACACGTGACCACCCTGTATTGCTATGAGTCTGCAACACTAACTGATTGCAGTTTTACGCTCCCATTGATCATGAGTTTACATGGACACGTGACCATCCTGTATTGCTATGAGTCTGCAACACTAACTGATTGCAGTTTTATGCTCCCATTGATCATGAGCTTACATGGACACGTGACCATCCTGTATTGCTATGAGTCTGCAGCACTAACTGATTGCAGTTTTACGCTCCCATTGATCATGAGCTTACATGGACACTTGACCATCCTGTATTGCTATGAGTCTGCAACACTAACTGATTGCAGTTTTACGCTCCCATTGATCATGAGTTTACATGGACACGTGACCATCCTGTAATGCTATGAGTCTGCAGCACTAACTGATTGCAGTTTTACGCTCCCATTGATCATGAGCTTACATGGGCACGTGACCACCCTGTAATGCTATGAGTCTGCAACACTAACTGATTGCAGTTTTACGCTCCCATTGATCATGAGTTTACATGGACACGTGACCACCCTGTAATGCTATGAGTCTGCAGCACTAACTGATTGCAGTTTTACGCTCCCATTGATCATGAGCTTACATGGACACGTGACCACCCTGTATTGCTATGAGTCTGCAACACTAACTGATTGCAGTTTTACGCTCCCATTGATCATGAGCTTACATGGACACGTGACCACCCTGTATTGCTATGAGTCTGCAACACTAACTGATTGCAGTTTTACGCTCCCATTGATCATGAGTTTACATGGACACTTGACCATCCTGTATTGCTATGAGTCTGCAACACTAACTGATTGCAGTTTTACGCTCCCATTGATCATGAGTTTACATGGACACGTGACCATCCTGTAATGCTATGAGTCTGCAGCACTAACTGATTGCAGTTTTACGCTCCCATTGATCATGAGCTTACATGGGCACGTGACCACCCTGTAATGCTATGAGTCTGCAACACTAACTGATTGCAGTTTTACGCTCCCATTGATCATGAGTTTACATGGACACGTGACCACCCTGTAATGCTATGAGTCTGCAGCACTAACTGATTGCAGTTTTACGCTCCCATTGATCATGAGCTTACATGGACACGTGACCACCCTGTATTGCTATGAGTCTGCAACACTAACTGATTGCAGTTTTACGCTCCCATTGATCATGAGTTTACATGGACACGTGACCACCCTGTATTGCTATGAGTCTGCAACACTAACTGATTGCAGTTTTACGCTCCCATTGATCATGAGTTTACATGGACACGTGACCATCCTGTATTGCTATGAGTCTGCAACACTAACTGATTGCAGTTTTATGCTCCCATTGATCATGAGCTTACATGGACACGTGACCATCCTGTATTGCTATGAGTCTGCAGCACTAACTGATTGCAGTTTTACGCTCCCATTGATCATGAGCTTACATGGACACTTGACCATCCTGTATTGCTATGAGTCTGCAACACTAACTGATTGCAGTTTTACGCTCCCATTGATCATGAGTTTACATGGACACGTGACCATCCTGTAATGCTATGAGTCTGCAGCACTAACTGATTGCAGTTTTACGCTCCCATTGATCATGAGCTTACATGGGCACGTGACCACCCTGTAATGCTATGAGTCTGCAACACTAACTGATTGCAGTTTTACGCTCCCATTGATCATGAGTTTACATGGACACGTGACCACCCTGTAATGCTATGAGTCTGCAGCACTAACTGATTGCAGTTTTACGCTCCCATTGATCATGAGCTTACATGGACACGTGACCACCCTGTATTGCTATGAGTCTGCAACACTAACTGATTGCAGTTTTACGCTCCCATTGATCATGAGTTTACATGGACACGTGACCACCCTGTATTGCTATGAGTCTGCAACACTAACTGATTGCAGTTTTACGCTCCCATTGATCATGAGTTTACATGGACACGTGACCATCCTGTATTGCTATGAGTCTGCAACACTAACTGATTGCAGTTTTATGCTCCCATTGATCATGAGCTTACATGGACACGTGACCATCCTGTATTGCTATGAGTCTGCAGCACTAACTGATTGCAGTTTTACGCTCCCATTGATCATGAGTTTACATGGACACGTGACCACCCTGTAATGCTATGAGTCTGCAGCACTAACTGATTGCAGTTTTACGCTCCCATTGATCATGAGCTTACATGGACACGTGACCACCCTGTATTGCTATGAGTCTGCAACACTAACTGATTGCAGTTTTACGCTCCCATTGATCATGAGTTTACATGGACACGTGACCACCCTGTATTGCTATGAGTCTGCAACACTAACTGATTGCAGTTTTACGCTCCCATTGATCATGAGCTTACATGGACACGTGACCACCCTGTATTGCTATGAGTCTGCAGCACTAACTGATTGCAGTTTTACGCTCCCATTGATCATGAGTTTACATGGACACGTGACCACCCTGTAATGCTATGAGTCTGCAACACTAACTGATTGCAGTTTTACGCTCCCATTGATCATGAGCTTACATGGACACGTGACCACCCTGTAATGCTATGAGTCTGCAACACTAACTGATTGCAGTTTTACGCTCCCATTGATCATGAGTTTACATGGGCACTTGACCATCCTGTATTGCTATGAGTCTGCAGCACTAACTGATTGCAGTTTTACGCTCCCATTGATCATGAGCTTACATGGGCACTTGACCACCCTGTATTGCTATGAGTCTGCAACACTAACTGATTGCAGTTTTACGCTCCCATTGATCATGAGCTTACATGGACACTTGACAACCCTGTATTGCTATGAGTCTGCAACACTAACTGATTGCAGTTTTACGCTCCCATTGATCATGAGTTTACATGGGCACTTGACCATCCTGTATTGCTATGAGTCTGCAACACTAACTGATTGCAGTTTTACGCTCCCATTGATCATGAGTTTACATGGGCACTTGACCATCCTGTATTGCTATGAGTCTGCAACACTAACTGATTGCAGTTTTACGCTCCCATTGATCATGAGTTTACATGGGCACTTGACCATCCTGTATTGCTATGAGTCTGCAACACTAACTGATTGCAGTTTTACGCTCCCATTGATCATGAGTTTACATGGGCACTTGACCATCCTGTATTGTTATGAGTCTGCAACACTAACTGATTGCAGTTTTACGCTCCCATTGATCATGAGCTTACATGGACACTTGACCATCCTGTATTGCTATGAGTCTGCAACACTAACTTATTGCAGTTTTACGCTCCCATTGATCATGAGCTTACATGGACACGTGACCACCCTGTATTGCTATGAGTCTGCAACACTAACTGATTGCAGTTTTACGCTCCCATTGATCATGAGCTTACATGGACACGTGACCACCCTGTATTGCTATGAGTCTGCAACACTAACTGATTGCAGTTTTACGCTCCCATTGATCATGAGCTTACATGGACACGTGACCACCCTGTATTGCTATGAGTCTGCAACACTAACTGATTGCAGTTTTACGCTCCCATTGATCATGAGCTTACATGGACACGTGACCACCCTGTATTGCTATGAGTCTGCAACACTAACTGATTGCAGTTTTAATTCTTCCATTGATCACGAGTTTACATGGGCAGTGGGCCATGATGCTTATTGTTACCAACATTAGTCCAGTTAGTATCTAACATTTGGTGATTGTGCAGGTTGGTCACACCAAACACATCAATATATTATCTTGAATGTCCATTTTTATGGCGACAAAAATTAGTTTATCTATTATGTGATGGCTTTTTTTCCAACCTGTTGATTGTTTGTCTGTGGCCTAGTAGTTTAGGAACAATGACTCTGCTAATGCTACATAGATAGATTTTAAATTTCACAAGGCTATTACATTTGGCCAAGAAACTGGATAAAATGCACAATAATCTGAAATCCAACATGGCCACCAAACACTGATGGACATCTTGGAGATAAGTTTTTGAGTGAGTCAGTTAACCACTGCACTAAATCTAGAAAAAGGCTTTCAGATAATGTTTTGAAGGACATATAACAGTCTCAGCAGAAACGCTTACAAATAGTCTCTCTACAATCAATCAAGTATTAGCCAATATACTAGTGTATTGTCATAGTGATTGAATGTGATTAGACATGTGTGAAGGCTCAGTGTTGCAGATTAACTGTTTCTGGTGAAATTTGCTCAATAATATTTCAATCTTCTCATAGTAAATTTCCATTTGCAGGCCAAGAGAGGGTTATTTGTGAAAATTTACAACTGGAATAACTGGCTCGGTTATCGAGCCAGTCATTCCCATTGTAAATTTTCTAAAATAGTCTCTTGGTCAGCAAATGGACATTCATCAAGACCACACTGCTTGAGCATAAACTGTTAAAGCAAGCTTGTACAAAATGAATAACCTCTAGTAAGCATATAGTTGCAATTCCTACTGTAATTATTATAGTCCAGTACAGCTTATAAGTAAGTTATCATGTTTCCAAAACAAACACAGAAACATGCTAATCTAATCTTGAACACGATATAAGAAATTTCCTGATGAACATTTTGGACTCAGTTTAATTGGAAGCCCAAAAATGCTGCCTTTAACCCTAAATTTTTCAAGGAAATTTCAGTTTTCTCATAGAAAATGTCCATTTGCAGATCAAGAGAAGACTATTTTTTTAATTTACCACTGGAATGACTGGCTCGGTTATCGAGCCAGTCATTCCAGCGGTAAATTAAAAAAAAAAAAAGTTTTCTCTTGGTCTGCAAATGGACATCTCTCAAGACCACTGCAGAAGCCATTTTTAGCTGATATGAGTGTTAAAGGGTTAATTCAGCAATGGCTTCCAATCAATTTAAGTCCAAAATATTCAACAGTATTACATTTTATTTTATTTAAGAAATGTGTTTTTATAAGTTATATCCGGGGTGTACTGTATATATGATGATAGTTTTTATTCATTGCGTTCTGAAACCCAGCATGAATCTTTGATTAGCTATATCTGTGGGGAAAAAAAATTGCCGCATGGGAAAATGTGTTTATGGATACATTTCTCCATGAGGAAATAAACAATATACTTCCCGATGCCAGAGGGTAGCTGCCAGTGCACAAGAAATATTATTCCATGCATTTGGAGGAAAATATTAAAGAAAATTATTTCATTTCACGTTGAACCATCCAGATCGTGTATCCCGGGGCAGTGGAAATGTTAAATCGTGCAATATTTCTGAAGCTCATTGATCAGCTGGCTTATGGGATTTGAGAGGGTATTTTATCACCTTAACCCTCCTATTTGTTGAAGAAAATTTTAATTTTCACTTAGAAAAAATCCATTTGCAGATCGAGAGATTATTTTAAAAATTTTTACCACTACTAACTCGCTTGGTTATTAAACCAGTCATTCCAGCGGTGAATTTTCTAAGATAATCTCTTGGTCTGCAATAGACCGATTTCTCGAGAGCGCTATGGAATCCGTTTCGGGTCGTCTTGAGTGTTACGGTGTTAATATCACAAAATGTTGCATCTTCTATTTCAGATCAATGTCGTGGTCAATAGCCAATCAACAGGCTGGCTTAGGGGTACAACCTGAACACATTACAAATTTTGAAAAATTACATTTATGTAACAATGTTTTGACATATATATATATATATATAGAGAGAGAGAGAGAGAGAGAGAGAGAGAGAGAGAGAGAGAGAGCGAGAGAGAGAGAGAGTAGATCCTGTTTTGTGAGCATATAACCTTTTAATGCGCAAGCTGGCTAACACCGGGATCTGTAGCGGTCTTGAGAAATGTCCATTTGCAGGACAAGAGAAGACAATTTTCGGAAATAGTCAACATGCTTTTAAAAAGAATTTAGCTTTCTTTCTGATCTATATACAGCAATGCAGAATGCTATAAAGCTTAATCTCTTATTTATTAGTTGATACTTGATTGCTTTTGCTTTAACCAGTTAATGGTCAAATTTGGTTTAAAAAAAATCTTAATATCTGCCTGTTGAATGTCTATTTACAGGCCAAGAGAATACAATCTTTGAAAATTTATCACTGGAATGACTGGCTCGGTTATCGAGCCAGTCATTCCAGTGGTGAATTTTCAAAAATGATATTCTTGTGGCCTGTAAATGGATATTCCACAAGACCATAGCAGAGGCTGGTTTTTGGCCGATGTGACTAATAAAGTGTTAAAATAATGATCGGTATGCTTGTAAGAAGAATGAGCATGACATTGATAGCTCACGCCTGTGGCATGGCGACTGTCTGTCTGTCTTTTAGTCCATCTGTCCGTCTGTTAACTGTCGCTTTAAAAGGAATTATTGTGAAAAATCTTGACCATTAAAAGGTTAAATACATTTGACTAGAGGGATTCTATGGCAGTAGGCTATGTAAATTCCATTCAGAATTGTGATTGGTTGATGTATTTATTTTTTTGTCGGTCATCCTGGATTCTCAAAAAATTTTCCAGAGCCATTTAAAATACCACTCCTTAATCAATCACCCGATTTCAATGAAATGTTGTTGGAACAATCCTATGATGCTAAGACTTCTACATATCAAACAAGTATAGGGATTGAGACAGGTCACAGTGTAGGTGTTGTTGTGTGAGGTGGGTTTGTGTGAAATCGCTCGTTAAGGACTTGGTTGTGTAATAAATTGTGAGATCTTTGGGATCCCACTTTAAGAACATGGTGGTGGTGTGTAGGGTGGCTTCTGTGAGATCCCTGTCAGAACATGGTGGTGGTGTGTAGCTTGGGGTCTGTGAGATCCCTGTGTCAGTACATGGTGGTGGTGTGTAAGGTGGGGGTCTGAGAGATCCCTGTGTAAGAACATGGTAGTCTAGGGTGGGGTCTGTAAGATCCCTGTGTCAGAACATGGTGGTGGTGTATAGGGTGGGGTCTGAGAGATCCCTGTATCAGAACATGGTGGTGGTGTATCGGGTGGGGTCTGTGAGATCATACTTTAAGAACATGGTGGTGGTGTTTGTGGAGGGGGGGTGTCTGTGAGATCCCTGTGTCAGAACATGGTGGTGGTGTATAGGGTGGGGTATGTGAGATCACACTTTAAGAACATGGTGGTGGTGTTTAGGGTGAGGTCTGAGATCCCTGTGTCAGAACGTGGTGGTGGTGTATAGGGTGGGGTCTGTGAGATCACACTTTAAGAACATGGTGGTGGTGTTTAGGGTGGGGTCTGTGAGATCCCTGTGTCAGAACATGGTGGTGGTGTATAGGGTGGGATCTGTGAGATCCCTGTGTCAGAACATGGTGATGGTGTATAAGGTGGGGTCTGTGAGATCACACTTTAAGAACATGGTTGTGGTGTTTAGGATGGGGTCTGTGAGATCCCTATGTAAGAACATGGCGGTGGTGTGTAGGGTGGGGTCTGTGAGTTCCCTGTGTCAAAACATGGTGTAGTGTAGGGAGGGATCTGTGAGATTTCTGTGTAAGAACATGGTGTAGTGTAGGGAGGGGTATGTGAGATCCCTGTGTAAGAACATGGTGGTGGTGTGTAGGGGGGTGGGTGTCTGTGAGATCCGTGTGTAAGAACATGGTGGTGTAGTGTGAGTTGGGGTCTGTGAGGCCGCTGTATTCACCATGCTATGGTCTTGCTTTCATTTTACTCAGCTGCAGCAGTAGTAGTAATATTGAATTCAATCAATCGTATTTGGGAGTGAATGTGTCTTTTGACATGGTGTGTTTGAGAGGATGATTGTATTCTTGGATAATTTAACTGTGTGATATTGAGGTGATTTCATGTTGAACATGACTAGCAGGCAGCCAGTGATAGTTGAAGATATTTAACTGTCTTACTGCTATAGCCACCAGACAATAATTTTAATAGCCAATAACTCTGAACCTGCTGAATATTTTGAATACAATTTGACTAAAGGTTGTTGGTGGCTAAGCCACCAACAACTTTTAGTCCAATTGTTTTCAAAATATTCAGCATATCCAGAGATAAACCGCCATAGAAAATACAATCTGCAGAAGTTCAGCAGATAGACAGTTAACAGGTCAATAAACACCCTTCAGAAAACTTGTCTTGTTTTGTTGTCTCTTGTGAAGGCTGATGACATTGCAGCATGATGGATGATGGTTGTATTGATGTTAGATATTTGGTCTTCCAAATGTTCATTCTCACTATCACTCTCTACCATTTGCTGCAGTATTTTTGCTTCTCTCCTTTGCATCTTAGTTTTGTATCAGTCCACCTACTATAATTATATATATATGTACATGTGTCCTTCATAGATTTCATTTCAGCTCAATAATATCAACTGATTTATTTGGAAAAAATAGATTCTTATAGAATGTTTCAACAATAAAGTACTAATTCAAAATAGTACTTCTTTTAAAAAAAAGGCAATTCATTTAAATACATTAATGCCAGGGTGGTCCTCTATTGCCTGCCTTTTAAAATTCCTCCCTCCTACAAGTTATGCTTGGTCACAGCTCATACTTACGGGCTGGGCACTGGTCACTCCATCTGACTTTGACCAATCATTTCAGCTGTTGACTGGAATTTCAACCAATGTTTCTTTTTCGCGAGTCTTCCAGCGTTTGTAGGCACCCATTTGCCAGTCTAAGTTATCCGTTAGCCACCATGTATGCGCATCATGATTAACTTGAGTGCTTATAGGTAATTTGACTTAACCTTTTAACACTTAATTTTTTCAAGAAAATTTAAATTTTCTCATAGAAAATGTCCATTTACAAACCAAAAAAAAATATTATCTTTGAAAATTTATCACTGGAATAACTGGCTCGGTTATCGAGCCAGTCATACCAGTGATAAATTTTTTTAAATAGTCTTCTCTTGGTCTGCAAATGTCCATTTCCCAAGACCACTGCCGAAGCCAATTTTTGGCCGTCTTGAGTGTTAATGGGTTAACTATCCACTTTATCTATTCCTGCTGCGGATGTGGTGCATACATTGTTGCATTGTGCTGCTTGTTAGGTATCGATACTGTATATGTAACCGGGGGCGGCTGGAGGCACAATGCGATAAACCAAACACAAGTCGTGTTCTATTGATCATCATTTATCTCAACAATTTTGTCACAAAAGACTATTGTAGAACAAGTATACATACAAAACATGAGAAAGTAAATAATTACATAATAAATACATATCATAAGTGCAATTAAAACATTATGGCCTATCTTATAGTGCTATTCATTACTCAACTATAAATACACAAATTTCATCTAGGCATAACTTATAACATGTGCGTATGTGCGTGCATATTTGTGTCTGCATATGTGCATGGTATTTGTGTCTGCGTATGTGCATGGTATTTGTGTCTGCGTATGTGCGTGGTATTTGTGTCTGCGTATGTGCGTAGTATTTGTGTCTGCGTATGTGCATGGTATTTGTGTCTGCGTATGTGCATGGTATTTGTGTCTGCGTATGTGCATGGTATTTGTGTCTGCGTATGTGCGTGGTATTTGTGTCTGCGTATGTGCGTGGTATTTGTGTCTGCGTATGTGCGTGATATTTGTGTCTGTGTATGTGCATGGTATTTGTGTCTGTGTATGTGTGTGGTATTTGTGTCTGTGTATGTGCGTGGTATTTGTGTCTGGTGTTTGTGTCTGCGTATGTGCGTGGTATTTGTGTCTGCGTATGTGCGTGGTATTTGTGTCTGCGTATGTGCATGGTATTTGTGTCTGCGTATGTGCGTGGTATTTGTGTCTGCGTATGTGCGTGGTATTTGTGTCTGCGTATGTGCATGGTATTTGTGTCTGCGTATGTGCGTGGTATTTGTGTCTGTGTATGCGCGTGGTATTTGTGTCTGTGTATGTGTGTGGTATTTGTGTCGGTATGAAGCAATATTAAAGCATACCAACTACTTTGTGCTGGTCATTTTCCTATCAATCTAAGGGACATAACTCCTTAAAGTACTAGGACATTAATTCAAATTAACCACATTACTGTTGGATTCACTTGTGACTGTGCAAATCTGCCATAAATTGGACAAACCAGTATTACTGCATTCTATTGCTATCTAAGACAGCAACGGCTTTCAGCAACATCATTATATTCAGAATAAACAAGAGCTTTGCTAACAATATAGAAACTGAGCTTACAGATGAGAAAGAGTTAAGATTGGAGAGCCTATGGAAATCTGCCATATACAATATATTTACAAACAGACAAATAGTACTCGTACCCTGTGTGTGGCACTGAGATGTGCAGAACAATTAGTCAAGACTAGACCACAATCAACTAGCAAGAGGCAGAAAAACCTAAAAGAACAAATTACATTATATGCCTAGCAAAATAGCTGACTAGAACAATGACACACTCACAGATACATCCATCCATATACTCACTAAAACATCCATCCATACACTCACGGAGACATCCATCCATACACCCACAGAGACATCCATACACTCACAGATGTCCATCCATACACTCACAGATACATCCATCTATACACTCACTGAGACGTCCATCCATACACTCACTGATACATCTATCCATACACTCACTGAGACATCCATCAATACACTCACTGAGACGTCCATCCATACACTCACAGAGACATCCATCCATACACTCACGGAGACATCCATTCATACACTCACGGAGACATCCATCCATACACTCACAGAGACATCCATCCATACACTCACAGAGACGTCCATCCATACACTCACGGAGACGTCCATCCATACACTCACGGATACATCTATCCATACACTCATGGAGACATCCATCCATACACTCACTGAGAAGTCCATCCATACACTCACTGATACATTCATCCATACACTCACGGAGATGTCCATCCATACACTCACGGAGACATCCATCCATACACTCACAGATACATCCATACACTCACAGAGATATCCATCCATACACTCACAGATACATCCATCTATACACTCACTGAGATGTCCATCCATACACTCACTGTTACATCCATCCATACACTCACTGAGACATCCATCAATACACTCACTAAGACGTCCATCCATACACTCACAGTGATGTCCATCCATTCACTCACGGAGACATCCATTCATACACTCACGGAGACATCCATCCATACACTCACAGAGACATCCATCCATACACTCACAGAGACGTCCATCCATACAATCACAGAGACATCCATCCATACACTTACAGAGACGTCCATCCATACACTCACATATACATCAATCCATACACTCACATATACATCCATCCATACACTCACGGAGACATACATCCATACACTCATGGAGACATCCATCCATACACTCATGGATACATCTATCCATACACTCATGGAGACATCCATCCATACACTCACTGATACATCCATCCATATACTCACTGAGACATCCATCCATACGCTCACGGATATGTCCATCCATACACTCACTGAGATGTCCATCCATACACTCACAGATACGTCCATCCATACACTCACAGATACATCCATCCATACACTCACTGAGACGTCCATCCATACACTCACGGAGACATCCATCTATACACTCACAGATACATCTATCCATACACTCACTGAGACGTCCATCCATACACTCACAGAGACATACACTCATGGAGACGTCCATCCATACACTCACAGATATGTCCATCCATACACTCACAGATACATCCATCCATACACTCACTGAGACATCGATCCATACACTCACGGAGACATCCATCCATACACTCACAGATACATCTATCCATACACTCACTGAGACATCCATCCATACACTCACGGAGACATCCATCCATACACTCACAGATACATCCATCCATACACTCACTGAGACATCCATCAATACACTCACTAAGACGTCCATCCATACACTCACAGTGATGTCCATCCATTCACTCACGGAGACATCCATTCATACACTCACGGAGACATCCATCCATACACTCACAGAGACATCCATCCATACACTCACAGAGACGTCCATCCATACAATCACAGAGACATCCATCCATACACTTACAGAGACGTCCATCCATACACTCACATATACATCCATCCATACACTCACGGAGACATACATCCATACACTCATGGAGACATCCATCCATACACTCATGGATACATCTATCCATACACTCATGGAGACATCCATCCATACACTCACTGATACATCCATCCATATACTCACTGAGACATCCATCCATACGCTCACGGATATGTCCATCCATACACTCACTGAGATGTCCATCCATACACTCACAGATACGTCCATCCATACACTCACAGATACATCCATCCATACACTCACTGAGACGTCCATCCATACACTCACGGAGACATCCATCTATACACTCACAGATACATCTATCCATACACTCACTGAGACGTCCATCCATACACTCACAGAGACATACACTCATGGAGACGTCCATCCATACACTCACAGATATGTCCATCCATACACTCACAGATACATCCATCCATACACTCACTGAGACATCGATCCATACACTCACGGAGACATCCATCCATACACTCACAGATACATCTATCCATACACTCACTGAGACATCCATCCATACACTCACGGAGACATCCATCCATACACTCACAGATACATCCATCCATACACTCACAGAGACGTCCATCCATACAATCACGGAGACATCCATCCATACACTCACAGAGACGTCCATCCATACACTCACATATACATCAATCCATACACTCACAGATACATCCATCCATACACTCACAGAGACGTCCATCCATACAATCACGGAGACATCCATCCATACACTCACAGAGACGTCCATCCATACACTCACATATACATCAATCCATACACTCACATACATCCATCCATACACTCACGGAGACATACATCCATACACTCACGGAGACATCCATCCATACACTCACGGATACATCTATCTATACACTCATGGAGACATCCATCCATACACTCACTGAGACATCCATCCATACACTCACTGATACATCCATCCATACACTCACAGAGACGTCCATCCATACACTCGCAGATACATCCATCCATATACTCACTGAGACATCCATCCATACACTCACGGAGATGTCCATCCATACACTCACTGAGACGTCCATCCTTACACTCACAGATACGTCCATCCATACACTCACAGATACATCCATCCATACACTCACTGAGACGTCCATCCATACACTCACGGAGACATCCATCTATACACTCACAGATACATCTATCCATACACTCACTGAGACGTCCATCCATACACTCACAGAGACATACACTCATGGAGACGTCCATCCATACACTCACAGATATGTCCATCCATACACTCACAGATACATCCATCCATACACTCACTGAGACATCGATCCATACACTCACGGAGACATCCATCCATACACTCACAGATACATCTATCCATACACTCACTGAGACATCCATCCATACACTCACGGAGACATCCATCCATACACTCACTGAGACGTCCATCCATACACTCACGGAGACATCCATCCATACACTCACAGATACATTTATCCATACACTCACAGACATCAATCCATACACCATTGCCTAGCCATCCGTGCAGTCCTCCATTCATTCAAACTTACATCAATCGTCCACTCAATCATTCATTCATCCATCCATCCATTCATTCAAAATTACTATTATCTACCACTTAGTTCAATAAATAATTATACTATACATTATTAAAATAATTATTTCTAACCTTTAATATTCTGTTGATTATAAAATCTGTTCGATTTGAACTATATAACTGATTATACAAGTTGCGTAAAAATTATAGTGGTAAGGCGGTAATCTAGTGGACTGAAAGTATACCCAAGCACAGTACTTGGGTCACACAGTGAAGTTTTCTATTATCTATCTTCTTATTTCTTAACGCTTCGCTTCCCACGGCGATAAGACCTGTATGTGTGGTTGCTGCGACAACCGGTCTTACCGACAAGGAAAGTGGTCGATACGAGCTCGCCTCGTGTGTAGATGAGAATCACGATATTTATGTTCGTATCTGGGCCTGATCTGACTGGTATAGAAGTCGGTGGTTCGTGACGGTGGTCTTCCGTCGCTTCCAGAATTATGCAATAACTCAAACTCTTGCTTCGAGGATATCGAAGTGATGATTTTATTTTACTAATCTTACTATATATACTTCACTATCAATTATAGGTGGCTTATACTACCACCGATATATCTCCCTATCAACTATGAGTGGCTTATACTACCACCAAAATACTTTGAGCAAGGAAGTACAGACTTTTGTATAATACGAATACTGGTTACTCTACCCTCTAAAAGTTGCTTTTCACGATTCGCTAAATCACTTTTATCAAATACTGTTCTTGGCTACTTACAGCCATTCACCAAGAACTTGTGTGGATTTCGACAAATTCAGTTCCACAGAACTATACGAATTCGAGGCTAGGTTTACCTAAGCGCAATAATTTTCGGACTCCCGATCAAATTTGAAAGTTCCCCTTATGTACTGCTTCGCCATGTCACGGTCATGTTCGGGTTGTTACACCCCACCCTTGGAGCCCCCGCTTTGCCTCGTTTTGCTTACTACTCTTATAAAACTTTTGACCAATCCATTCCGGCCATTCGCGTACTCCGAAGATAGACCTGAACATTGGCAAAGCAGTACTTGAGTGATGGGATCTGTCGGATTTCGGTCTCAATAATGGATTTTGCTTTGGCAACCATTCCTAATCTCAAGCTTAATGGCTTACTTGACTGACATCCTCTGTCAGTTTTTCGTCTCGTTTTCTACTCTACCTGGCGCCGGACGTTACCACGTCCGTGTCCGGCCCCTTGCTCATTAGGCTTGCGCCTGCATTTTACAAGGGTGCTGTGACGTAGCGGTGACGTAGTGACCATATGGCCCGCCTGACTCACCAGCATCTGGTGCTGTTGGTCGCTTTTACAGAAACTCGGTTACCGTTATCACGGTCCCACGGTAAGTCGGTCACTACGTCATTTATATGAGTCATCCAGCTTATGCTACCTGTACTCTGTCCGTAGTACCCTACCGACGCTCCTGCTTGAATATTTGGAAACTATTGGTCATAACTTCTGCTGAATACTATAAAAGGTTGTGCCGCTGCTACAGCAACAACTTTCATCTTTTAATTACCGCCAGATACCATCAACTCACAACCCTAGGTCCTTCTCCATTCTATCCAATTTCACTCAATATTTCGGCTATAGTTTCGCGTCAGTTTCGCATCGACTGATGCCCCTGTTGATGCATCCAGTTATCCGTTCCATTAACTCATCTGGTATTCACAAATACAATAATTTCACTGGGCCATCCCTGCAAATATAAGATGTCCCCGGGGTCATGACTCCCCGTACGACAATCCGATATCCACAACGGGAAGGACACAGGGATTTCTTAATTCCCTTTGAAACCAATGAACAGGACTATAGGACAGGATTATTATACACAGAATCGGAAAGTGCATTCTAATTAATGGGAAAAACATAATATATCATCCAGTAAGGTGTTTTCGAGAGGCATGTATTTTCGAGGGTATGTGCGTTTGATGTTCTCACGTGCGCGCGGCTTAGATGATGTCAACAAATCATGTGTCTTTAAATAGATACAGTATTTTTACACCACAAGTGTAAATTTTAAAAAGATGCACGTTGAACAAGTGATTATTTTATGCATTTTGATGTGGGTGTAGTGAAAAAAAATTTATTTTCACTAATACTTTTTTGACCCATGATAAAAATACTGATAACTCGGAAGGAAATGATACAAATCAATCCAGTTTTTGTGTCCAACGATATTTGCCAATTACTGTCCTGAGTAGCAAAGCAGATCCGTTGCCATAGCAATAATTAGTTTTTCCCGAAGCATGGAACTGGCATGGGGTGCTGCCTGGAACAGCTTATGTAGTTTTCAGATCTAGGTTGATTTTTCTCTACCCACAATGGCGATTCAAACAGGCCCTAGTTACCACATACGATATAAATTTCAGTAATCTTTTTCTATTTTCTGGTAGGCAAAAGATTTATGTTTATTTTCAATACCACTTTTACCCATTTCCAAAAGAAAAAATGAAAGATTTTAACTTTTTTAATGTTTTGTCAGAAATTTGCTGCTATCCGGTTATCACGAAAGGTGGAATATAACCTGATCTGGATTTCCAACTATAAATTAAGCTTCATGTTTGTATCAGACCCATTTATGCCATTATTGTCAGTGACGGACTCTCCTTTGCTCAAATCATAAAAAATTACTCCAATTCACCGCCTCACTAGTCGAAATTATGCAATTACATCAGCCTTGAAAACACTATACTGAGATTGCATCTGTAGACCAGGTTGTGGATATTTATAAACAGTAAGTTTTTTATGAATGTTTTCTTTCAGTAAATGTTTGCTAGTTACGAAATCAAAAAAATTTGTTGATAAAATTCCTACACTTCTATTAAATCGCCAAAAATGTGCTTACACCCTCGAAAACTTATTATCCGATGATACAAGTCTGAAACATTAAAGTTATCATGAATCAATTTAGTGGTGTTAATGTTATCATACAGAAATATGCAATAAATCTCTACCAATTTACTTCCAGCTGCACATATAATACATTAGCTTATAGTTGTAGTTGATAGTAGTTGGAGGGCTATAGTATTATAAGTACTCATTAATTACTGCTGCAATTAATACTATAAGGGGCATGCCTACCCAACACACTGCCTGGCTGCTTAGCGAATAAACTATAGCTTTTTCTTGTCACCTAAACTTATTCTTGTCCTCATCTTACCCGTGTCCTCCTTGACCCCTGCAAGCCAGACTTTCTGTGCAATGGTGAACTCTCACTGGGTAATGGGACATGGTGAACTCTCAGTGGGTAATTGGGCATGGTGAACTCTCAGTGGCTAATGGAGCATGATGAACTCTCTGGCTAATGGAGTATGATGAACTCTCACTGGGTAATGGAGCATGGTGAACTCTCACTGGGTAATGGAGTATGATGAACTCTCACTGGGTAATGGAGTATGATGAACTCTCACTGGGTAATGGAGCATGGTGAACACTCACTGGCTAATGGAGCATGATGAACACTCACTGGGTGATGGAGCATGGTGAACTCTCACCGGGTGATGGAGTGTGGTGAACACTCACCGCGTAATGGAGCATGGAGAACACTCACCGGGTAATGGAGCATGGAGAACACTCACTGGGTAATGGAGCATGATGAACACTCACTGGGTGATGGAGCATGGTGAACTCTCACTGGGTAATGGAGCTTGGTGAACACTCACTGGCTAATGGAGCATGATGAACTCTCACTGGGTAATGGAGTTTGATGAACACTCACTGGCTAATGGAGTATGATGAACACTCACTGGGTAATGGAGCATGGTGAACACTCACTGGTTAATGGAGCATGATGAACACTCGCTGGGTGATGGAGAACACTCACTGGGAAATGGAGCATGGAGAACACTCACTGGGTAATGGAGCATGATGAACACTCACTGGGTAATGGAGCATGATGAACACTCACTGGGTAATGGAGCATGGTGAAGTCTCACTGGGTAATGGCGCATGGTGAACTCTCACTGGGTAATGGAGCATGATGAACACTCACTGGGTAATGGAGCATGATGAACACTCACTGGATAATGGAGCATGGAGAACACTCACTGGGTAATGGAGCATGATGAACACTCACTGGGTAATGGAGCATGATGAACACTCACTGTGTAATGGAGCATGATGAACACTCACTGGGTAATGGAGCATGGTGAACTCTCACTGGGTAATGGGGCATGATGAACTCTCAGTGGTTAATGGAACATGGTAAATTCTCAGTGGGTATTGGAGCATGATGAACTCTCACTGGGTAATGGAGCATGATGAACTCTCACTGGGTAATAGAGCATGATGAACTCTCACTGGGTAATGGAACATGATGAACACTCACTGGGTAATGGAGCATGATGAACTCTCACTGGGTAATAGAGCATGATGAACTCTCACTGGGTAATGGAGTATGATGAACTCTCAGTGGGTAATGGAATATGATGAACTCTCAGTGGTTAATGGAGTATGATGAACTCTCAGTGGGTAATGGAGTATGATGAACTCTCAGTGGGTAATGGAGTATGATGAACTCTCAGTGGGTAATGGAGCATGGAGAACACTCACCAGTTAATGGGGCATGGTGAACACTCACTGGGTAATGGAGCATGGTGAACTCTCACTGGGTAATGGGGCATGATGAACTCTCCGTGGTTAATGGAACATGGTAAATTATCAGTGGGTATTGGAGCATGATGAACACTCACTGGGTAATGGAGCATGATGAACTCTCCCTGGGTAATGGAGCATGATGAACTCTCACTGGGTAATGGAGTATGATGAACTCTCAGTGGGTAATGGAATATGATGAACTCTCAGTGGTTAATGGAGTATGATGAACTCTCAGTGGGTAATGGAGTATGCTGAACTCTCAGTGGGTAATGGAGCATGGAGACCACTCACCAGTTAATGGGGCATGGTGAACACTCACTGGGTAATGGAACATGATGAACACTCACTGGGTAATGGAGCATGATGAACTCTCACTGGGTAATAGAGCAGGCTGAACTCACACTGGGTATTGGAGCATGGTCAACTCTCACTGGATAATGGAGCATAGAGAACACTCACCGGGTAATGGGCATGGTGAACTCTTACTGGGTAATGGAGCATGATGAACACTCACTGGGTAATGGGGTATGATGAACTCTCAGTGGTTAATGGAGTATGATGAACTCTCAGTGGCTAATGGAGTATGATGAACTCTCACTGGCTAATCGAGTATGATAAACTCTCAGTGGCTAATGGAGTATGATGAACTCTCAGTGGCTAATGGAGCATGATGAACTCTCTCTGGGTAATGGAGCATGATGAACTCTCACTGGGTAATGGAGCATGATGAACTCTCACTGGCTAATGGAGCATGATGAACAATCACTGGCTAATGGAGTATGATGAACTCACACTGGCTAATGGAGCATGATGAACTCTCAGTGGTTGATGGAATATGATGAACTCTCAGTGGTTAATGGACTATGATGAACTCTCAGTGGCTAATGGAGTATGATGAACTCTCACTGGCTAATGGAGCATGATGAACAATCACTGGCTAATGGAGTATGATGAACTCACACTGGCTAATGGAGCATGATGAACTCTCAGTGGTTAATGGAGTATGATGAACTCTCAGTGGTTAATGGAGTATGATGAACTCTCAGTGGCTAATGGAGCATGATGAACTCTCACTGGCTAATGGAGTATGATGAACTCTCAGTGGGTAATGGAGCATGATGAACTCTCTGGGTAATGGAGTATGATGAACTCTCACTGGGTAATGGAGCATGATGAACTCTCACTGGGTAATGGAGTATGATGAACTCTCAGTGGGTAATGGAGTATGATGAACTCTCACTGGGTAATGGAGTATGATGAACTCTCAGTGGCTAATGGAGCATGATGAACTCTCCCTGGGTAATGGAGCATGATGAACTCTCACTGGTAATGGAGTATGATGAACTCTCACTGGCTAATGGAGTATGATGAACTCTCAGTGGCTAATGGAGCATGATGAACAATCACTGGCTAATGGAGCATGATGATGACCTCTCAGTGGTTAATGGAATATGTTGAACTCTCAGTGGCTAATGGAGCATGATGAACTCTAAGTGGCTAATGGAGCATGATGAACTCACACTGGCTAATGGAGCATGATGAACAACCACTGGCTAATGGAGCATGATGAACAATCACTGGCTAATGGAGTATGATGAACTCTCACTGGTAATGGAGTATGATGAACTCTCACTGGGTAATGGAGTATGATGAACTCTCAGTGGCTAATGGAGTATGATGAACTCTCACTGGGTAATGGAGTATGATGAACACTCAGTGGCATATGGAGCATGATGAACTCTAAGTGGCTAATGGAGCATTATGAACTCACACTGGCTAATGGAGCATGATGAACAATCACTGGCTAATGGAGCATGATGAACAATCACTGGCTAATGGAGTATGATGAACTCTCAGTGGTTAATGGAATATGATGAACTCTCAGTGGCATATGGAGCATGATGAACTGTAAGTGGCTAATAGAGCATGATGAACTCACACTGGCTAATGGAGCATGATGAACACTCACTGGGTAATGGAGCATGATGAACTCTCAGTGGTTAATGGAACATGGTAAATTCTCAGTGGGTATTGGAGCATGATGAACACTCACTGGGTAATGGAGCATGATGAACTCTCCCTGGGTAATGGAGCATGATGAACTCTCACTGGGTAATGGAGTATGATGAACTCTCAGTGGGTAATGGAATATGATGAACTCTCAGTGGTTAATGGAGTATGATGAACTCTCAGTGGGTAATGGAGTATGCTGAACTCTCAGTGGGTAATGGAGCATGGAGACCACTCACCAGTTAATGGGGCATGGTGAACACTCACTGGGTAATGGAACATGATGAACACTCACTGGGTAATGGAGCATGATGAACTCTCACTGGGTAATAGAGCAGGCTGAACTCACACTGGGTATTGGAGCATGGTCAACTCTCACTGGATAATGGAGCATAGAGAACACTCACCGGGTAATGGGCATGGTGAACTCTTACTGGGTAATGGAGCATGATGAACACTCACTGGGTAATGGGGTATGATGAACTCTCAGTGGTTAATGGAGTATGATGAACTCTCAGTGGCTAATGGAGTATGATGAACTCTCACTGGCTAATCGAGTATGATAAACTCTCAGTGGCTAATGGAGTATGATGAACTCTCAGTGGCTAATGGAGCATGATGAACTCTCTCTGGGTAATGGAGCATGATGAACTCTCACTGGGTAATGGAGCATGATGAACTCTCACTGGCTAATGGAGCATGATGAACAATCACTGGCTAATGGAGTATGATGAACTCACACTGGCTAATGGAGCATGATGAACTCTCAGTGGTTGATGGAATATGATGAACTCTCAGTGGTTAATGGACTATGATGAACTCTCAGTGGCTAATGGAGTATGATGAACTCTCACTGGCTAATGGAGCATGATGAACAATCACTGGCTAATGGAGTATGATGAACTCACACTGGCTAATGGAGCATGATGAACTCTCAGTGGTTAATGGAGTATGATGAACTCTCAGTGGTTAATGGAGTATGATGAACTCTCAGTGGCTAATGGAGCATGATGAACTCTCACTGGCTAATGGAGTATGATGAACTCTCAGTGGGTAATGGAGCATGATGAACTCTCTGGGTAATGGAGTATGATGAACTCTCACTGGGTAATGGAGCATGATGAACTCTCACTGGGTAATGGAGTATGATGAACTCTCAGTGGGTAATGGAGTATGATGAACTCTCACTGGGTAATGGAGTATGATGAACTCTCAGTGGCTAATGGAGCATGATGAACTCTCCCTGGGTAATGGAGCATGATGAACTCTCACTGGTAATGGAGTATGATGAACTCTCACTGGCTAATGGAGTATGATGAACTCTCAGTGGCTAATGGAGCATGATGAACAATCACTGGCTAATGGAGCATGATGATGACCTCTCAGTGGTTAATGGAATATGTTGAACTCTCAGTGGCTAATGGAGCATGATGAACTCTAAGTGGCTAATGGAGCATGATGAACTCACACTGGCTAATGGAGCATGATGAACAACCACTGGCTAATGGAGCATGATGAACAATCACTGGCTAATGGAGTATGATGAACTCTCACTGGTAATGGAGTATGATGAACTCTCACTGGGTAATGGAGTATGATGAACTCTCAGTGGCTAATGGAGTATGATGAACTCTCACTGGGTAATGGAGTATGATGAACACTCAGTGGCATATGGAGCATGATGAACTCTAAGTGGCTAATGGAGCATTATGAACTCACACTGGCTAATGGAGCATGATGAACAATCACTGGCTAATGGAGCATGATGAACAATCACTGGCTAATGGAGTATGATGAACTCTCAGTGGTTAATGGAATATGATGAACTCTCAGTGGCATATGGAGCATGATGAACTGTAAGTGGCTAATAGAGCATGATGAACTCACACTGGCTAATGGAGCATGATGAAAACTCACTGGGTAATGGAGCATGATGAACACTCACTGTGTAATGGAGCATGATGAACACTCACTGGGTAATGGAGCATGGTGAACTCTCACTGGGTAATGGGGCATGATGAACTCTCAGTGGTTAATGGAACATGGTAAATTCTCAGTGGGTATTGGAGCATGATGAACTCTCACTGGGTAATGGAGCATGATGAACTCTCACTGGGTAATGGAGCATGATGAACTCTCACTGGGTAATGGAGCATGATGAACACTCACTGGGTAATGGAGCATGATGAACTCTCACTGGGTAATAGAGCATGATGAACTCTCACTGGGTAATAGAGTATGATGAACTCTCAGTGGGTAATGGAATATGATGAACTCTCAGTGGTTAATGGAGTATGATGAACTCTCAGTGGGTAATGGAGTATGATGAACTCTCAGTGGGTAATGGAGTATGATGAACTCTCAGTGGGTAATGGAGCATGGAGAACACTCACCAGTTAATGGGGCATGGTGAACACTCACTGGGTAATGGAGCATGGTGAACTCTCACTGGGTAATGGGGCATGATGAACTCTCAGTGGTTAATGGAACATGGTAAATTCTCAGTGGGTATTGGAGCATGATGAACACTCACTGGGTAATGGAGCATGATGAACTCTCCCTGGGTAATGGAGCATGATGAACTCTCACTGGGTAATGGAGTATGATGAACTCTCAGTGGGTAATGGAATATGATGAACTCTCAGTGGTTAATGGAGTATGATGAACTCTCAGTGGCTAATGGAGCATGATGAACTCTCCCTGGGTAATGGAGCATGATGAACTCTCACTGGTAATGGAGTATGATGAACTCTCACTGGCTAATGGAGTATGATGAACTCTCAGTGGCTAATGGAGCATGATGAACAATCACTGGCTAATGGAGCATGATGACCTCTCAGTGGTTAATGGAATATGTTGAACTCTCAGTGGCTAATGGAGCATGATGAACTCTAAGTGGCTAATGGAGCATGATGAACTCACACTGGCTAATGGAGCATGATGAACAACCACTGGCTAATGGAGCATGATGAACAATCACTGGCTAATGGAGTATGATGAACTCTCACTGGTAATGGAGTATGATGAACTCTCACTGGGTAATGGAGTATGATGAACTCTCAGTGGCTAATGGAGTATGATGAACTCTCACTGGGTAATGGAGTATGATGAACACTCAGTGGCATATGGAGCATGATGAACTCTAAGTGGCTAATGGAGCATTATGAACTCACACTGGCTAATGGAGCATGATGAACAATCACTGGCTAATGGAGCATGATGAACAATCACTGGCTAATGGAGTATGATGAACTCTCAGTGGTTAATGGAATATGATGAACTCTCAGTGGCATATGGAGCATGATGAACTGTAAGTGGCTAATAGAGCATGATGAACTCACACTGGCTAATGGAGCATGATGAACACTCACTGGGTAATGGAGCATGATGAACACTCACTGTGTAATGGGGCATGATGAACTCTCAGTGGTTAATGGAACATGGTAAATTCTCAGTGGGTATTGGAGCATGATGAACTCTCACTGGGTAATGGAGCATGATGAACTCTCACTGGGTAATGGAGCATGATGAACTCTCACTGGGTAATGGAGCATGATGAACACTCACTGGGTAATGGAGCATGATGAACTCTCACTGGGTAATAGAGCATGATGAACTCTCACTGGGTAATAGAGTATGATGAACTCTCAGTGGGTAATGGAATATGATGAACTCTCAGTGGTTAATGGAGTATGATGAACTCTCAGTGGGTAATGGAGTATGATGAACTCTCAGTGGGTAATGGAGTATGATGAACTCTCAGTGGGTAATGGAGCATGGAGAACACTCACCAGTTAATGGGGCATGGTGAACACTCACTGGGTAATGGAGCATGGTGAACTCTCACTGGGTAATGGGGCATGATGAACTCTCAGTGGTTAATGGAACATGGTAAATTCTCAGTGGGTATTGGAGCATGATGAACACTCACTGGGTAATGGAGCATGATGAACTCTCTCTGGGTAATGGAGCATGATGAACTCTCACTGGGTAATGGAGTATGATGAACTCTCAGTGGGTAATGGAATATGATGAACTCTCAGTGGTTAATGGAGTATGATGAACTCTCAGTGGGTAATGGAGCATGGAGACCACTCACCAGTTAATGGGGCATGGTGAACACTCACTGGGTAATGGAACATGATGAACACTCACTGGGTAATGGAGCATGATGAACTCTCACTGGGTAATAGAGCAGGCTGAACTCACACTGGGTATTGGAGCATGGTCAACTCTCACTGGATAATGGAGCATAGAGAACACTCACCAGGTAATGGGCATGGTGAACTCTTACTGGGTAATGGAGCATGATAAACACTCACTGGGTAATGGGGTATGATGAACTCTCAGTGGTTAATGGAGTATGATGAACTCTCAGTGGCTAATGGAGTATGATGAACTCTCACTGGCTAATCGAGTATGATAAACTCTCAGTGGCTAATGGAGTATGATGAACTCTCAGTGGCTAATGGAGCATGATGAACTCTCTCTGGGTAATGGAGCATGATGAACTCTCACTGGGTAATGGAGGATGATGAACTCTCACTAGCTAATGGAGCATGATGAACAATCACTGGCTAATGGAGTATGATGAACTCACACTGGCTAATGGAGCATGATGAACTCTCAGTGGTTAATGGAATATGATGAACTCTCAGTGGTTAATGGACTATGATGAACTCTCAGTGGCTAATGGAGTATGATGAACTCTCACTGGCTAATGGAGCATGATGAACAATCACTGGCTAATGGAGTATGATGAACTCACACTGGCTAATGGAGCATGATGAACTCTCAGTGGTTAATGGAGTATGATGAACTCTCAGTGGTTAATGGAGTATGATGAACTCTCAGTGGCTAATGGAGCATGATGAACTCTCACTGGCTAATGGAGTATGATGAACTCTCAGTGGGTAATGGAGCATGATGAACTCTCTGGGTAATGCAGTATGATGAACTCTCACTGGGTAATGGAGCATGATGAACTCTCACTGGGTAATGGAGTATGATGAACTCTCAGTGGGTAATGGAGTATGATGAACTCTCACTGGGTAATGGAGTATGATGAACTCTCAGTGGCTAATGGAGCATGATGAACTCTCCCTGGGTAATGGAGCATGATGAACTCTCACTGGTAATGGAGTATGATGAACTCTCACTGGCTAATGGAGTATGATGAACTCTCAGTGGCTAATGGAGCATGATGAACAATCACTGGCTAATGGTGCATGATGACCTCTCAGTGGTTAATGGAATATGTTGAACTCTCAGTGGCTAATGGAGCATGATGAACTCTAAGTGGCTAATGGCGCATGATGAACTCACACTGGCTAATGGAGCATGATGAACAACCACTGGCTAATGGAGCATGATGAACAATCACTGGCTAATGGAGTATGATGAACTCTCACTGCTAATGGAGTATGATGAACTCTCACTGGGTAATGGAGTATGATGAACTCTCAGTGGCTAATGGAGTATGATGAACTCTCACTGGGTAATGGAGTATGATGAACACTCAGTGGCATATGGAGCATGATGAACTCTAAGTGGCTAATGGAGCATTATGAACTCACACTGGCTAATGGAGCATGATGAACAATCACTGGCTAATGGAGCATGATGAACAATCACTGGCTAATGGAGTATGATGAACTCTCAGTGGTTAATGGAATATGATGAACTCTCAGTGGCATATGGAGCATGATGAACTGTAAGTGGCTAATAGAGCATGATGAACTCACACTGGCTAATGGAGCATGATGAACAATCACTGGCTAATGGAGCATGATGAACAATCACTGGCTAATGGAGCATGATGAACTCTCAGTGGTTAATGGAATATGATGAACTCTCAGTGGCTAATGGAGTATGATGAACTCTCAGTGGCTAATGGAGCATGATGAACTCTCACTGGCTAATGGAGTATGATGAACTCTCAATGGGTAATCGAGCATGATGAACTCTCTGGGTAATGGAGTATGATGAACTCTCACTGGGTAATGGAGCATGGTGAACTCTCACTGGGTAATGGAGTATGATGAACTCTCACTGGGTAATGGAGTATGATGAACTCTCACTGGGTAATGGAGCATGGTGAACACTCACTGGCTAATGGAGCATGATGAACACTCACTGGGTGATGGAGCATGGTGAACTCTCACCAGGTGATGGAGCGTGGTGAATACTCACTGTGTAATGGAGCATGGAGAACACTCACCGGGTAATGGAGCATGGAGAACACTCACTGGGTAATGGAGCATGATGAACACTCACTGGGTGATGGAGCATGGTGAACTCTCACTGGGTAATGGAGCATGGTGAACACTCACTGGCTAATGGAGCATGATGGACTCTCACTGGGTAATGGAGATTGATGAACGCTCACTGGCTAATGGAGCATGATGAACACTCACTGGGTAATGGAGGATGGTGAACACTCACTGGCTAATGGAGCATGATTAACACTTACTGGGTAATGGAGCATGGTGAACACTCACTGGGTAATGGAGCATGGTGAACACTCACTGGGTGATGGAGCATGGTGAACACTCACCTGGTGATGGAGCATGGTGAACACTCACTGGGTAATGGAGCATGGAGAACACTCACCGGGTAATGGAGCATGGTGAACACTCATTGGGTAATGGGGCATGGTGAACACTCACTGGGTAATGGGGCATGATATACACACACACCAGGTAATGGAGCATGGTGAACACTCACTGGGTAATGGAGCATGGAGAACACTCACTGGGTAATGGAGCATGGAGAACACTCACTGGGTAATGGGGCATGGTGAACACTCATTGGGTAATGGGGCATGGTGAACACTCACTGGGTAATGGGGCATGATATACACACACACCAGGTAATGGAGCATGGTGAACACTCACTGGGTAATGGAGCATGGAGAACACTCACTGGGTAATGGAGCATGGAGAACACTCACTGGGTAATGGGGCATGGTGAACACTCATTGGGTAATGGAGCATGGTGAACACTCACTGGGTAATGGGGCATGATATGCACACAGACCGGGTAATGGAGCATGGTGAACACTCACTGGGTAATGAAGCATGGAGAACACTCACCGGGTGATGGAGCATGGAGAACACTCACCAGGTAATGGAGCATGGTGAACACTCACTGGGTAATGGAGCATGGTGAACACTCACTGGGTAATGGAGCATGGTGAACACTCATTGGGTAATGGGGCATGATGAACACACACCGGGTAATGGAGCATGGTGAACACTCACTGGGTAATGGAGCATGGAGAACACTCACTGGGTAATGGAGCATGGAGAACACTCACTGGGTAATGGGGGCATGGTGAACACTCACCGGGTGATGGAGCATGAAGAACACTCACCGGGTAATGGAGCATGGTGAACACTCACTGGGTAATGGGGCATGATGAACACTCACCGGGTGATGGAGCATGGAGAACACTCACCGGGTGATGGAGCATGGAGAACACTCACCGGGTGATGGAGAATGGAGAACACTCACCGGGTAATGGAGCGTGGTGAACACTCACTGGGTAATGGTACATGATGAACACTCACTGGGTAATGGAGCATGGAGAACACTCACTGGGTAATGGAGCATGGAGAACACTCACTGGGTAATGGGGCATGATGAACACACACCGGGTGATGGAGCATGGTGAACACACACCAGGCGATGGAGCATGGTGAACACTCACCGGGTAATGGAGCATGGTGAACACTCACCTGGTGATGGAGCATGGTGAACACTCACTGGGTAATGGAGCATGGTGAACACTCACTGGGTAATGGAGCATGATGAACACTCACCGGGTGATGGGGCATGGTGAACTCTCACTGGGTAATGGAACATGATGAACACTCACTGGGTAATGGGGCATGATGAACACATACCGGGTAATGGGGGTATGATGAACACTCACTGGGTAATGGGGCATGATGAACACATACCAGGTAATGGGTCATGATGAACACTCACTGGGTAATGGGACATGATGAACACTCACCGGGTTATGGGGCATGGTGAACACTCACAGGATAATGGAGCATGAAGAACACTCACCGGGTAATGGGGCATGGTGAACACTCACTGGGTAATGGAGCATGATGAACACTCACTGGGTGATGGAGCATGGTGAACTCTCACTGGGTAATGGAGCTTGGTGAACACTCACTGGCTAATGGAGCATGATGAACTCTCACTGGGTAATGGAGTTTGATGAACACTCACTGGCTAATGGAGTATGATGAACACTCACTGGGTAATGGAGCATGGTGAACACTCACTGGTTAATGGAGCATGATGAACACTCGCTGGGTGATGGAGAACACTCACTGGGAAATGGAGCATGGAGAACACTCACTGGGTAATGGAGCATGATGAACACTCACTGGGTAATGGAGCATGATGAACACTCACTGGGTAATGGAGCATGGTGAAGTCTCACTGGGTAATGGCGCATGGTGAACTCTCACTGGGTAATGGAGCATGATGAACACTCACTGGGTAATGGAGCATGATGAACACTCACTGGATAATGGAGCATGGAGAACACTCACTGGGTAATGGAGCATGATGAACACTCACTGGGTAATGGAGCATGATGAACACTCACTGTGTAATGGAGCATGATGAACACTCACTGGGTAATGGAGCATGGTGAACTCTCACTGGGTAATGGGGCATGATGAACTCTCAGTGGTTAATGGAACATGGTAAATTCTCAGTGGGTATTGGAGCATGATGAACTCTCACTGGGTAATGGAGCATGATGAACTCTCACTGGGTAATAGAGCATGATGAACTCTCACTGGGTAATGGAACATGATGAACACTCACTGGGTAATGGAGCATGATGAACTCTCACTGGGTAATAGAGCATGATGAACTCTCACTGGGTAATGGAGTATGATGAACTCTCAGTGGGTAATGGAATATGATGAACTCTCAGTGGTTAATGGAGTATGATGAACTCTCAGTGGGTAATGGAGTATGATGAACTCTCAGTGGGTAATGGAGTATGATGAACTCTCAGTGGGTAATGGAGCATGGAGAACACTCACCAGTTAATGGGGCATGGTGAACACTCACTGGGTAATGGAGCATGGTGAACTCTCACTGGGTAATGGGGCATGATGAACTCTCCGTGGTTAATGGAACATGGTAAATTATCAGTGGGTATTGGAGCATGATGAACACTCACTGGGTAATGGAGCATGATGAACTCTCCCTGGGTAATGGAGCATGATGAACTCTCACTGGGTAATGGAGTATGATGAACTCTCAGTGGGTAATGGAATATGATGAACTCTCAGTGGTTAATGGAGTATGATGAACTCTCAGTGGGTAATGGAGTATGCTGAACTCTCAGTGGGTAATGGAGCATGGAGACCACTCACCAGTTAATGGGGCATGGTGAACACTCACTGGGTAATGGAACATGATGAACACTCACTGGGTAATGGAGCATGATGAACTCTCACTGGGTAATAGAGCAGGCTGAACTCACACTGGGTATTGGAGCATGGTCAACTCTCACTGGATAATGGAGCATAGAGAACACTCACCGGGTAATGGGCATGGTGAACTCTTACTGGGTAATGGAGCATGATGAACACTCACTGGGTAATGGGGTATGATGAACTCTCAGTGGTTAATGGAGTATGATGAACTCTCAGTGGCTAATGGAGTATGATGAACTCTCACTGGCTAATCGAGTATGATAAACTCTCAGTGGCTAATGGAGTATGATGAACTCTCAGTGGCTAATGGAGCATGATGAACTCTCTCTGGGTAATGGAGCATGATGAACTCTCACTGGGTAATGGAGCATGATGAACTCTCACTGGCTAATGGAGCATGATGAACAATCACTGGCTAATGGAGTATGATGAACTCACACTGGCTAATGGAGCATGATGAACTCTCAGTGGTTGATGGAATATGATGAACTCTCAGTGGTTAATGGACTATGATGAACTCTCAGTGGCTAATGGAGTATGATGAACTCTCACTGGCTAATGGAGCATGATGAACAATCACTGGCTAATGGAGTATGATGAACTCACACTGGCTAATGGAGCATGATGAACTCTCAGTGGTTAATGGAGTATGATGAACTCTCAGTGGTTAATGGAGTATGATGAACTCTCAGTGGCTAATGGAGCATGATGAACTCTCACTGGCTAATGGAGTATGATGAACTCTCAGTGGGTAATGGAGCATGATGAACTCTCTGGGTAATGGAGTATGATGAACTCTCACTGGGTAATGGAGCATGATGAACTCTCACTGGGTAATGGAGTATGATGAACTCTCAGTGGGTAATGGAGTATGATGAACTCTCACTGGGTAATGGAGTATGATGAACTCTCAGTGGCTAATGGAGCATGATGAACTCTCCCTGGGTAATGGAGCATGATGAACTCTCACTGGTAATGGAGTATGATGAACTCTCACTGGCTAATGGAGTATGATGAACTCTCAGTGGCTAATGGAGCATGATGAACAATCACTGGCTAATGGAGCATGATGATGACCTCTCAGTGGTTAATGGAATATGTTGAACTCTCAGTGGCTAATGGAGCATGATGAACTCTAAGTGGCTAATGGAGCATGATGAACTCACACTGGCTAATGGAGCATGATGAACAACCACTGGCTAATGGAGCATGATGAACAATCACTGGCTAATGGAGTATGATGAACTCTCACTGGTAATGGAGTATGATGAACTCTCACTGGGTAATGGAGTATGATGAACTCTCAGTGGCTAATGGAGTATGATGAACTCTCACTGGGTAATGGAGTATGATGAACACTCAGTGGCATATGGAGCATGATGAACTCTAAGTGGCTAATGGAGCATTATGAACTCACACTGGCTAATGGAGCATGATGAACAATCACTGGCTAATGGAGCATGATGAACAATCACTGGCTAATGGAGTATGATGAACTCTCAGTGGTTAATGGAATATGATGAACTCTCAGTGGCATATGGAGCATGATGAACTGTAAGTGGCTAATAGAGCATGATGAACTCACACTGGCTAATGGAGCATGATGAACACTCACTGGGTAATGGAGCATGATGAACTCTCAGTGGTTAATGGAACATGGTAAATTCTCAGTGGGTATTGGAGCATGATGAACACTCACTGGGTAATGGAGCATGATGAACTCTCCCTGGGTAATGGAGCATGATGAACTCTCACTGGGTAATGGAGTATGATGAACTCTCAGTGGGTAATGGAATATGATGAACTCTCAGTGGTTAATGGAGTATGATGAACTCTCAGTGGGTAATGGAGTATGCTGAACTCTCAGTGGGTAATGGAGCATGGAGACCACTCACCAGTTAATGGGGCATGGTGAACACTCACTGGGTAATGGAACATGATGAACACTCACTGGGTAATGGAGCATGATGAACTCTCACTGGGTAATAGAGCAGGCTGAACTCACACTGGGTATTGGAGCATGGTCAACTCTCACTGGATAATGGAGCATAGAGAACACTCACCGGGTAATGGGCATGGTGAACTCTTACTGGGTAATGGAGCATGATGAACACTCACTGGGTAATGGGGTATGATGAACTCTCAGTGGTTAATGGAGTATGATGAACTCTCAGTGGCTAATGGAGTATGATGAACTCTCACTGGCTAATCGAGTATGATAAACTCTCAGTGGCTAATGGAGTATGATGAACTCTCAGTGGCTAATGGAGCATGATGAACTCTCTCTGGGTAATGGAGCATGATGAACTCTCACTGGGTAATGGAGCATGATGAACTCTCACTGGCTAATGGAGCATGATGAACAATCACTGGCTAATGGAGTATGATGAACTCACACTGGCTAATGGAGCATGATGAACTCTCAGTGGTTGATGGAATATGATGAACTCTCAGTGGTTAATGGACTATGATGAACTCTCAGTGGCTAATGGAGTATGATGAACTCTCACTGGCTAATGGAGCATGATGAACAATCACTGGCTAATGGAGTATGATGAACTCACACTGGCTAATGGAGCATGATGAACTCTCAGTGGTTAATGGAGTATGATGAACTCTCAGTGGTTAATGGAGTATGATGAACTCTCAGTGGCTAATGGAGCATGATGAACTCTCACTGGCTAATGGAGTATGATGAACTCTCAGTGGGTAATGGAGCATGATGAACTCTCTGGGTAATGGAGTATGATGAACTCTCACTGGGTAATGGAGCATGATGAACTCTCACTGGGTAATGGAGTATGATGAACTCTCAGTGGGTAATGGAGTATGATGAACTCTCACTGGGTAATGGAGTATGATGAACTCTCAGTGGCTAATGGAGCATGATGAACTCTCCCTGGGTAATGGAGCATGATGAACTCTCACTGGTAATGGAGTATGATGAACTCTCACTGGCTAATGGAGTATGATGAACTCTCAGTGGCTAATGGAGCATGATGAACAATCACTGGCCAATGGAGCATGATGACCTCTCAGTGGTTAATGGAATATGTTGAACTCTCAGTGGCTAATGGAGCATGATGAACTCTAAGTGGCTAATGGAGCATGATGAACTCACACTGGCTAATGGAGCATGATGAACAACCACTGGCTAATGGAGCATGATGAACAATCACTGGCTAATGGAGTATGATGAACTCTCACTGGTAATGGAGTATGGTGAACTCTCACTGGGTAATGGAGTATGATGAACTCTCAGTGGCTAATGGAGTATGATGAACTCTCACTGGGTAATGGAGTATGATGAACACTCAGTGGCATATGGAGCATGATGAACTGGTGGCTAATGAAGCATGATGAACTCACACTGGCTAATGGAGCATGATGAACAATCACTGGCTAATGGAGCATGATGAACAATCACTGGCTAATGGAGTATGATGAACTCTCAGTGGTTAATAGAATATGATGAACTCTCAGTGGCATATGGAGCATGATGAACTGTAAGTGGCTAATAGAGCATGATGAACTCACACTGGCTAATGGAGCATGATGAACAATCACTGGCTAATGGAGCATGATGAACAATCACTGGCTAATGGAGCATGATGAACTCTCAGTGGTTAATGGAATATGATGAACTCTCAGTGGCTAATGGAGTATGATGAACTCTCAGTGGCTAATGGAGCATGATGAACTCTCACTGGCTAATGGAGTATGATGAACTCTCAGTGGGTAATGGAGCATGATGAACTCTCTGGGTAATGGAGTATGATGAACTCTCACTTGGTAATGGAGCATGGTGAACTCTCACTGGGTAATGGAGTATGATGAACTCTCACTGGGTAATGGAGTATGATGAACTCTCACTGGGTAATGGAGCATGGTGAACACTCACTGGCTAATGGAGCATGATGAACACTCACTGGGTGATGGAGCATGGTGAACTCTCACCAGGTGATGGAGCGTGGTGAACACTCACCGGGTAATGGAGCATGGAGAACACTCACTGGGTAATGGAGCATGATGAACACTCACTGGGTGATGGAGCATGGTGAACTCTCACTGGGTAATGGAGCATGGTGAACACACTGGCTAATGGAGCATGATGAACTCTCACTGGGTAATGGAGATTGATGAACGCTCACTGGCTAATGGAGCATGATGAACACTCACTGGGTAATGGAGCATGGTGAAAACTCACTGGCTAATGGAGCATGATGAACACTTACTGGGTAATGGAGCATGGTGAACACTCACTGGGTAATGGAGCATGGTGAACACTCACTGGGTGATGGAGCATGCTGAACACTCACCTGGTGATGGAGCATGGTGAACACTCACTGGGTAATGGAGCATGGAGAACACTCACCAGGTAATGGAGCATGGTGAACACTCATTGGGTAATGGGGCATGGTGAACACTCACTGGGTAATGGGGCATGATATACACACACACCAGGTAATGGAGCATGGTGAACACTCACTGGGTAATGGAGCATGGAGAACACTCACTGGGTAATGGAGCATGGAGAACACTCACTGGGTAATGGGGCATGGTGAACACTCATTGGGTAATGGGGCATGGTGAACACTCACTGGGTAATGGGGCATGATATACACACACACCAGGTAATGGAGCATGGTGAACACTCACTGGGTAATGGAGCATGGAGAACACTCACTGGGTAATGGAGCATGGAGAACACTCACTGGGTAATGGGGCATGGTGAACACTCATTGGGTAATGGGGCATGGTGAACACTCACTGGGTAATGGGGCATGATATGCACACAGACCGGGTAATGGAGCATGGTGAACACTCACTGGGTAATGAAGCATGGAGAACACTCACCGGGTGATGGAGCATGGAGAACACTCACCAGGTAATGGAGCATGATGAACTCTCACTGGGTAATGGAGTATGATGAACTCTCAGTGGGTAATGGAGTATGATGAACTCTCACTGGGTAATGGAGTATGATGAACTCTCAGTGGCTAATGGAGCATGATGAACTCTCCCTGGGTAATGGAGCATGATGAACTCTCACTGGTAATGGAGTATGATGAACTCTCACTGGCTAATGGAGTATGATGAACTCTCAGTGGCTAATGGAGCATGATGAACAATCACTGGCCAATGGAGCATGATGACCTCTCAGTGGTTAATGGAATATGTTGAACTCTCAGTGGCTAATGGAGCATGATGAACTCTAAGTGGCTAATGGAGCATGATGAACTCACACTGGCTAATGGAGCATGATGAACAACCACTGGCTAATGGAGCATGATGAACAATCACTGGCTAATGGAGTATGATGAACTCTCACTGGTAATGGAGTATGGTGAACTCTCACTGGGTAATGGAGTATGATGAACTCTCAGTGGCTAATGGAGTATGATGAACTCTCACTGGGTAATGGAGTATGATGAACACTCAGTGGCATATGGAGCATGATGAACTGGTGGCTAATGAAGCATGATGAACTCACACTGGCTAATGGAGCATGATGAACAATCACTGGCTAATGGAGCATGATGAACAATCACTGGCTAATGGAGTATGATGAACTCTCAGTGGTTAATAGAATATGATGAACTCTGTGGCATATGGAGCATGATGAACTGTAAGTGGCTAATAGAGCATGATGAACTCACACTGGCTAATGGAGCATGATGAACAATCACTGGCTAATGGAGCATGATGAACAATCACTGGCTAATGGAGCATGATGAACTCTCAGTGGTTAATGGAATATGATGAACTCTCAGTGGCTAATGGAGTATGATGAACTCTCAGTGGCTAATGGAGCATGATGAACTCTCACTGGCTAATGGAGTATGATGAACTCTCAGTGGGTAATGGAGCATGATGAACTCTCTGGGTAATGGAGTATGATGAACTCTCACTTGGTAATGGAGCATGGTGAACTCTCACTGGGTAATGGAGTATGATGAACTCTCACTGGGTAATGGAGTATGATGAACTCTCACTGGGTAATGGAGCATGGTGAACACTCACTGGCTAATGGAGCATGATGAACACTCACTGGGTGATGGAGCATGGTGAACTCTCACCAGGTGATGGAGCGTGGTGAACACTCACCGGGTAATGGAGCATGGAGAACACTCACTGGGTAATGGAGCATGATGAACACTCACTGGGTGATGGAGCATGGTGAACTCTCACTGGGTAATGGAGCATGGTGAACACACTGGCTAATGGAGCATGATGAACTCTCACTGGGTAATGGAGATTGATGAACGCTCACTGGCTAATGGAGCATGATGAACACTCACTGGGTAATGGAGCATGGTGAAAACTCACTGGCTAATGGAGCATGATGAACACTTACTGGGTAATGGAGCATGGTGAACACTCACTGGGTAATGGAGCATGGTGAACACTCACTGGGTGATGGAGCATGCTGAACACTCACCTGGTGATGGAGCATGGTGAACACTCACTGGGTAATGGAGCATGGAGAACACTCACCGGGTAATGGAGCATGGTGAACACTCATTGGGTAATGGGGCATGGTGAACACTCACTGGGTAATGGGGCATGATATACACACACACCAGGTAATGGAGCATGGTGAACACTCACTGGGTAATGGAGCATGGAGAACACTCACTGGGTAATGGAGCATGGAGAACACTCACTGGGTAATGGGGCATGGTGAACACTCATTGGGTAATGGGGCATGGTGAACACTCACTGGGTAATGGGGCATGATATACACACACACCAGGTAATGGAGCATGGTGAACACTCACTGGGTAATGGAGCATGGAGAACACTCACTGGGTAATGGAGCATGGAGAACACTCACTGGGTAATGGGGCATGGTGAACACTCATTGGGTAATGGGGCATGGTGAACACTCACTGGGTAATGGGGCATGATATGCACACAGACCGGGTAATGGAGCATGGTGAACACTCACTGGGTAATGAAGCATGGAGAACACTCACCGGGTGATGGAGCATGGAGAACACTCACCAGGTAATGGAGCATGGTGAACACTCACTGGGTAATGGAGCATGGTGAACACTCACTGGGTAATGGAGCATGGTGAACACTCATTGGGTAATGGGGCATGATGAACACACACCGGGTAATGGAGCATGGTGAACACTCACTGGGTAATGGAGCATGGAGAACACTCACTGGGTAATGGAGCATGGAGAACACTCACCGGGTAATGGGGCATGGTGAACACTCACCGGGTGATGGAGCATGAAGAACACTCACCGGGTAATGGAGCATGGTGAACACTCACTGGGTAATGGGGCATGGTGAACACTCACTGGGTAATGGGGCATGATGAACACTCACCGGGTGATGGAGCATGGAGAACACTCACCGGGTGATGGAGCATGGAGAACACTCACCGGGTGATGGAGAATGGAGAACACTCACCGGGTAATGGAGCATGGTGAACACTCACTGGGTAATGGTACATGATGAACACTCACTGGGTAATGGAGCATGGAGAACACTCACCGGGTAATGGAGCATGGAGAACACTCACTGGGTAATGGGGCATGATGAACACACACCGGGTGATGGAGCATGGTGAACACACACCGGGTGATGGAGCATGGTGAACACTCACCGGGTAATGGAGCATGGTGAACACTCACCGGGTGATGGAGCATGGTGAACACTCACTGGGTAATGGAGCATGGTGAACACTCACTGGGTAATGGAGCATGATGAACACTCACCGGGTGATGGGGCATGGTGAACTCTCACTGGGTAATGGAAAATGATGAACACTCACTGGGTAATGGGACATGATGAACACACACCGGGTAATGGGGGTATGATGAACACTCACTGGGTAATGGGGCATGATGAACACACACCAGGTAATGGGACATGATGAACACTCACTGGGTAATGGGACATGATGAACACTCACCGGGTTATGGGGCATGGTGAACTCTCACTGGGTAATGGGGCATGGAGAACTCTCACTGGGTAATGGGGCATGGAGAACACTCACTGGATAATGGAGAACACTCACCGGGTAATGGGGCATGGTGAACCCTCACTGGGTAATGGGGCATGGTGAATCCTAAAATAGTCAAACAAAGATCACTGGTCATTAATGACTACTTATACAACATATCATTACTGATCGCTTAGACCACAGGTCATTACTAACCACCTAGTAGACCACATGTTGTTACTGATCACTAATAGACCATGGGTCATTACTAACCAATTAGATCTCAGGTCCTTACTCACCACTTAGATCACATATCATTAGTAACCATTTGGACATATGCTGTTAATGGCCATTTAGACCATGGGTCAGTAGTTATCTTGTAGACCATATGTTACTAGTTACCAATACTACCACATGTTGTTAGTGACCACTTCGACCACATGTCTTTACAGAACACTTAGAACACGTCCAAGGTGGTCACATATGACGGGTTCTACTGTGTATTTGTTAATTTGGGACAAACTATAAATTTCTAAATAGTCTGTTGATGACCCAGATTCTGGCTTCATTTCGCCTGTATGTATGACAATGCATGGGTTTCGAGCATTTCAATGGATGCTGCTGTGTCTGTCCAGAAAATATGGCTGATTGTTTGAGATAAAAAAACTGCTAGTTCACGGTAATGTGCGAGAAATGCATGAAAGCCATGTTAATTTCCTGCTTAATAATGTGGTGATTGCTTAGCAGCTGCGCCCATTCACCTCGCGTTTGTCACCAGGCGAAGGACGAAAAGGCTCAGTGATGGAAAACAGTAAAGGAAACCGTATAATTACTTTTTATAGTTATTCAAATGTCATTATGTTTGAGCCATTGTTAATGTAGATGAGACATATCAAGGGCATATTAATTTACTGTTTCTGTTATTATGTGGTTATTCCTGTGAATCAGTTACAGTAATTATCTCCATTGGCATATCCTTTCTACGAATCGGGATGGGTCCTACATAGAGAATCTGAAACGAGGTCCCATTTAATGTCGCTATTATCAACTGAGTCAAAAATTATCACATTGCATGAGCCTTAGCAAGTGCAATGTGTTAATTTTCGATGAGGTTGCTAATAGTGATATTAAATGTGACCTTGTTTGAGATTCTATTTAACATATAAACTGTTATTTTGACAAATTTTCCAATAAAGTTTAAATGCACTATTTCGCACTGTTCATTTTAGTTGCTTTGATGCATCACTTGCTAAAAGATCTGACCAATATTCCACAAAAAAATAATGACAAATGAAATGAAACATCATTATATCGGACATGAAATTACTTTTCGTCCAACTTTTAAAAATTTCTGCGTCTATCATACAGATTTACAAACATATTTCATAACTGGTAGCATATATATTATATCAAGTCTTGTTTACATTTTCACTGTCGTCGTTGCTAGGAAACATTTTGCTGTGCCATGGGACATGTGGGATTATTCCACATTATCTAACCAATGAAAACATTTCTTACGCGTTATCTAACCAATGAAAACATTTCTTACGCATTATCTAACCAATGAAAACATTTCTTACGAGGTATCTAACCAATGAAAATCTTTCGTTGAATATTACACGTGTATTCATATTGAGAAATATGGAACGGGCAGAAAGCCTTGTTTACATGTATATGGTAAATAGTATTATTAATTAAATTCCTGCTTACTATTTTGAAAGTTATTGCTGCCTTATTGCTGTCTAATGCACAGAAAAATGGCTATTTGTTCAGCCAACTTTGTGTTGCAAGCCACTGTCTTGACACGATACAACAAGTGGTATGTTTAAACCAGCCACAATATGAATGGACATGAAAATTGTATGGCCAAAAATATATATTTCTAGAAGCGCTTTGTAACTGTGTAACATAGATATTAAACCTTAATACCTTCTAACCTGCCACAATATGCATGGAGGTGCCCAATTTGGTACCATAGTTTGCTTCCAATCAGAAGACTGGCTGCTGATAAACAGACAAACATATTAACGGACAGATAAACAGAAAAGATGACATGGACTGCAATGCTCATGTCAATTCTCTGCAGCATAAGAAATCAGACTAAATTAAAATATTGCCAAATCTATGCTTGTCCTTTGGGCATGTGTGCGCATGTGCATGCATGCATGGTTGGGTAGGTCGGTGGGCATGTGTGCATGTATGTGTGTGCATGCGCACGTTCATGTGTAGTTTGCATTTATGCATTTATCAGAATCTGTGCACATGTGTGCATGTACTCATGTGTCCCTGTGTGTGTGTGTGTGTGTGTGTGTGCGTGCGTGCGTGCGTGCGTGCGTGCGTGCGCGCGCGCGTGTGCGTGCGTGTGTGCGCGTGCAAGTGTGTGTGTGTGTGTGTGTGTGTGTGTGTGTGTGTGTGTGCAAGTGTGAGTGAGTGTGTGCATGTATGCATCTGTGTCTATCCTCATGTATACTTTATGGGACAATCTTCCTGCAGACTTGCGACGATGTGATTGCCCATTATGTAATCCCTGGCAATGTTGTGAAAGTGTCACTCCACAAGAAGATAAATACAACAGATAAACAATTCTCTCGATGGTGTAGATACCATTTCCGGAATCTCTCTCTCATCACGGCTGATGGAGAAATGTCACCTCCTCCTGAGTTTGTCTTGCAGACTGATATTGATTTGGTAGTTTTCTGCATACCCTAGTAATGATTAGAAAAGAGAAGGTCAATGAGGAGATGACCACAGTAATGGTCAGACACACCATTCTAGCTGGTATTTGATTTAGCTGTAAGTATTGTCCTGGGATGTAGTATGATTGTCTAGCTGAGTGACGGACACGAAAATAGGTATCGCATTTTGAGGAGGTGATTAGCCAGACTGTCCGATTGTACGTTTTCCGCTTGTCTGCCTGCCTGGCTTCTCTCCCCTTTTCCTCTGCTAGTCTTCTTGGCATCTGAAAGGAATGTACACATAAAATCAGTGAACTTGGCAAGAAATATTTTCTCCTGTCTGTATATTGGCTGATTCGCTACTGAAAATACTTACAATGTTAGTGGACATATTTCAAATTATTCTCAATAATTTCTTGAATATAATATGACTGAAAGTTGTTGCTGCCTCAGGCAGCAACAACTTTCAGTCAAATTATTTTCAAAATATTTAGCTGATTTCTTGTATATATTGGTTAACAACACTGGCTTTATGTTCTTAGTAATAAATGTGTTAAGTTCCATGCTGATGCGGTTTTGATGAGAAGCTTGTATGATTTACAGACGGTGTTGTACTTTACATAGAACCTTGTATTCTATTGGAGTCATTGCTAGAGGCATCATGTAGCTAGTATAGTCTATAATAGTTCTCAGCTCTTGTTAACATTGCCATCTATATAAAAGTGTGAAAGACTTGTATTATAACTCACATTAGCTTTATGCTAAGGCATAATTAATACAATTTTAATCTATAGTTGTTTGTCTTTGAGTAGATCTGGTTTTGTTGTTCTAAGAGGTATATATCTATCTACCTGTACTATTCCTGGTAGTGAACAATGGACAGTACTCATGTTGAAATGTAGTCAAATGCGACAGAATTAAGACTGTGACTTTCTCACCTGTTGTTTGATGCTGATTCCAGGTAAGTTAATTCAGTTTTATTCCTTATCAATAGAGCGATCCAGTCTGGCACTCAAGTATTTGAAAATGTTCAGAATATGTCACTTTTTAGCTGATGTCACAATCAAATGAGGTCTGACACGAAAGAGACAAATGTCAGACAGTAGCCATCTTTATTGTGTTTTTTGGTGAATTTACAATCTAATAAACATTCTGTTAAACATGTTTGAAGCTGAATGGGAGGCATCAACAATTTCCAGTCAAATTAATTTTAAAAATAAAACCTGCCTGGGTATCATTATTATTTTTAAATAATGACCATATCTATAAATATATTTTCTAAACTGCGCGTGCCAAGTATAATGCCTAGAATAAGACTCTGATGAAATATTTCCTGGTCCCGGGTCAAACACTGATGTTGCAGGTGAGACCTCTTGGCCTCTTGTTGAATCATAGTAGACCCGCCATGATGATCTCGGGGATGATCTGCCCGCATCCTTGCAGCAATGTTTGCAATCCTTCACCTATACCTATAGACACTATTACATTGTTGTTAACCAGTGCAATGATCCCTATAGAAGCGATATGTCCATCAATCAGCCTCCATCTCTTGTCCAGCTGGTCAGTATATGTGATACGCTAGCTAGCAGAGATTCTCCATCAATACAAACACCAAGAAACAACTTCGCCAGCATGACATACAATCTATCTAACCTCCAAAGATTACACCACTGGGTACTCATTGTTGTTTTACAACTAATCAGATGAATATTTTGTAAAAATAACTTGAGTGTGAGTTGTTGCTGCGTATGGCAGCAATACTGTTCAGTCAAATTGTTTTGAGGATATATTCAGCAAGTTTCAGCTACCTTTGTGGAAGCGAGTTTACTGAGAATACTGCATGGACATGGTTAATAGTGGAAAAGTATGTTCTGGATATTATAATAATAATAATGATGAGCGTGTGAGTGAGTGTGTGTCAGCATACAGTATATCTCTGAAATACCTTTATAAGTTTGCAAAACAAAATAAAATGTACTAGCGAAAATTGATCGTAATTTGATTGGAAGCCATTACTGCCTCAGGCAACAATGGCTTCCAATCCAATTATGTTCAAAATATTCAATAACTAACATGTTTCTGTTTTTGTGTTTAAAATAATATCACTTATTTACGAGCTATACTGTATGTATACCTGCATGTTTGTGTAACAGATGGTATGAGGTGTGTACTTCTAGCATTATGAGTCAAGATAAAGAGCACTGTGAAACCTGTCTTAAGTGACCACCTTACAGAGCATGAATAATATGTCATTCATATAAGTGGGTGGTTTCCTAATACTGGAGACATTTTATGGGGTGCACATTTTATAGCTACACCCTACAGTACAGCTCATAAATAAGTTAATCAGTTAACATGATTCCAAAATAAAAACAGAACCATGTTAGTTACTAGTATTTTGAGCACAATGTAAGAAATGTTGTGTTCAATATTTTGAACATATTTGGATTGGAAGACATTGCTGCCTAATCCAATAGACCTTTCCAGTTTTAGGTATGACCCGCCCATCTCTAATCTACGGCCACACCTCGTCTGTGTTAGGATCGATCGATCTCTGAACTCCCTGACTATCAATTTCCAGAAAACTATACATGTAAGCTGTTAAATATTTTGAAACTAATTTGACTGGACGCCAAGTCAAATTAGTTTCAAAATATTCAACAGAAGGTTTATTAAATGGTAAAAACACAATTCGTACAATGTATCGGACTATTAAGCGTTAAAGACTGACTATATTGAGTCATTCATGACATCATGATTATGACATCATCCTACACGTCACGTAGTTGATTATGACATCATATGACGTCATATGATGGATGGATAAACTTGAAAAGGTCCAATATGTTCAAAATATTAAAAAATATGTTTTATTTTGTTTGGTAGACGTGGTAAGTTATTTCAGAGCTCTACTGGAGTCTACCATTCTGGTAATTCTGGCATAGCTGCAGCATTCTGATTGGTCAGTTTCTGCTTTACAGGAGGGTGTAAGCTACGCCCTCTTCATAAAACCTAACTTTTAAGCAATTCTTGCTCGGTTGATTGGCCAACACAAAAATCATCTTATATTCTTATTATAATTTTATGCCATGTACAGATTGTAAATCTGGCTTTTACATGGTGGCCAGATGGTGGATCTTTATTTGTTATTATGCCAGAAAGACCCATTACCGTTCAATCACCACTTGCTAAATCAACTAATCTGCATTTAGCCACCAGAATAAGATTTTTATGCTTGCTTACATTCCTCAATAGGCCTACTCCATATTAATATATATATACCCTCAACCAGGCTACTGGTAGGGTACACCCCCAGCATATATCCTGATAAAGACTGGCACCAGTGTACTCACTCCCTGGTGACGCCTGTCACTAAGCATGCCCGCGCATGTGCACTGGAGCCCAAATAAGAAACCAATTCACTTCAATTATTCTGCAAGCAGAACAGTCTGCAAAACATTTCAGTTTTTATAACTTTGTGCTGTGTCAGCTTACTGTTTTGAGAGTTCTTTAATCCTAGGAATGTCTCAATCCTCCCTAATTTATGTTGATGGAGTATTTTGCGGTTTTATTTGCTTTTTATACTCTATAAAAATGTTGCCGGTTTTAGTGATGTATCACGTTTTCGTGGGTATCCTTAATAATGCCTAAGTCATCATCATCATTTCAACCCTATATTACTCATAGGAGCGTTTTATTCAGTTATTCAGTATAAAAGAAAGATAAAAGTCATGTTTAAATTCCGATGCTGTATTAGCATTTTTTGCTGGATTCAAGTCTTTTGCGACCGTCTTGAGTAAGACCTACGGAAGTCTAGGTGGGGCGTGCTTGCAAATGGGGGAAACCCACTTCCCTCACATCAAGACAGGAAATTCGTTCTCCGAAATAAAAATACAGAGACGAAGAAAAAGCCCGCTAAAATGATTTTGTGTAAGTCACAGGGCAAAGACCACATACGCCTGGAGGGGAGGTGGGGGGGGGGGGGGGGAATTACTCTCATGCAGTAGCATCGGTGGCGGAAGTCACTGATAAATCATTTTTTCGTCATTCCAATTGCCAATAATGTAAAGAGATCTCCGATCTCTACGTCCGCTCCCATTATGCCTCCTTGCTTGTCCAGACATAGGGGTTCTATAGCTGGTATGTCTTCTGGTTTTACCGGGCATCCGGATTTGAGTTCTGTGATGAATTCCGGCTTGGCCAGACATCCGGGGGTCTCAAGATCATCTGGCATTTTCAACATCCGGTAGACAGTTTTCTGCTTCCGGTTCTGGTTTTTCCGCTTCCGTTTGCGGTTAAAGCTCATCTGTATCCGTTTTGAGAGGTGTTTTTCCGGGTCTACCAGATCCGGCTAAGCATCCATCTTCCGTTTCCAGTTTGTCAGTTACTTCTGGTTTAGTCAATCTTCGAGGTCAAGATCCGGTTAACACTATTTCTCATAGTCAACTTACGCCAATGATTTCCTATTCTCCTTCCGGGAGTGATTTTCACGCTTCCGGTTATGAGTTGTCTGATCGTTCAGACTCGTCTTCTAATCAGTTGCCTTTTTAGGATGCGCCTTTGGTTAATCAAGATTTGATTTTGGAAAATAGTAATTTTGTTAACTCCGGTTATTCGCCATCTCGCATTGGAGTTAGATATGATTCAGATTATTTTCTCTTGGAATTGTAGATATTCCGCTTTTATTCTTTTATCAGTGACAATTTTCAACGGAATTAAAGACTCTTCCGACTGGTTGCCGTTTGGGTTTTTTGTTGCAGCTTGTTTTATATGCACATCTCACTCAGGCGATAAGTCAGTCTGTATTCTACGCATTATCTCTAAATACATTTTTTCCTTTCATCCAACTTTAGATGGACATTTGTCTTCGGGTCGTTCAGAATTTTTTCGCGCTATTTTTTCCTCTTATGTCGGCAGGTTGACATATTTCTTTTAACCAAAGGGAGTTAATTTGTTGAAGAAAAACCCTGAGTCTAGCGTAATTCTTTATCTAAATCTGAAAGGTGCTGAAAGGAAATAGATTCAGTAGAGGATTCATAGGGATGGGAATGGCTCCAAGATTAATGACTACAAGAACAAAAAGACGCTAAGAAAAGAGAAATAAGATAAAAATGGAGAAGGAATAAAAGCCGAGTTTTTTGTTCTGCATTGTCATGGTTTTGGTGAGTCATTTCACTTTGCTTTCATATCGCCTCTGTCTTTTCAGCGTTTAATCTCAGTTTTTATTTTAATTTGGCAGTTAATTTTCATCTATGGGCATGATTAGGTATGACTTCAGTAGGGTGTATTTCGCTTTATTTCATCATAAATGCGTTTTAGGTCATCTTAATTTGTTTTTATTCAAGTATCAGTGTTTTGTGTATTTAACATTCAAGCTGATCACGGAGATTCATTATCACTCTTCCTTTTATTGGCATATCAAACACAATGACTTACGTCATTACAAAGATAGAAATATTGGTTCTAAGACTTTAAATATAAAAGTGTATAAATAAGTAAAGAATTTATAATTACCGGTTTAATGTGTAGGTCTATGTTTTAAGTTTACTGCCTCTCGGTATAAATATTGGATTGTTTGGGATTTCTAATTAATCAATATATCAAATACCAAGACTCTTGAAGCTGGCTTGTTTCCCAATGAATTTGATTTGGACTTTGACTTTAAATATAGGACACAGATGTGCAATCATTATAGGATCCTGCCTCATGTACAGGATGTCGTTCTGACAAGCCGAGCGACTAGGCTAACGTTGATGTAATCACTAAGAATTTTTATTAGATCACCTTCACCTTTATTATATGATTTTTTTTAAATTTAAATTGGCTACTCCTATCAAGCGAGACAAAATTTGGTAATCTCATTAAGCTTTTTAAAGAGCGTTTGTCTCTCCTGATTGTATTGTGTTTTTTTCTTTATTAAGTGTTTTTTCATCCTTGATTAGGTTCTGTTTTCAAAGCTTTCGGAATTGTAGATGAGCAGGTATTACTGGTGTGTTGTACCTATCTTCCTCATTTTGTAAGGTGTGTGCTCTTATCCTGAGTTTTGTAAAGTTTCTGTGTTTTGTGAAATTCCTTTCAAATTGAAGATATTTTCAATGGCAAAGCTTTGTTTTTATTTCGATTCCTGGTTATGTTAGATTCCAAGAGGGTCAAAAGTTTGCCATAGTTCTCTTAACAGGCCCATGTCATTCATTCTATTCGTAGAATTGTGATGATGTCATCACAAGTAAATTCCCCTCAGTTCCCTTTTTTAGAGGGATTATTTAACATTTCGAGCAGTGGTTTGGGATTCCCTAATTTAATTTTCCTTACTATCTTGCTAAATTCAGTCTCGATTTGATGTTTTCGATTTCCAGATGGGATTATTGCAGATTCTCAGGTACAGGATTTGGCTATATCGATTCTAACCCCTTCCATAGGCTTTCTATGGGTTTTCGGTTTGCCACGATATCTGGTTAAAACTCTATAAATAAGATTTTCTATAATATTTTCAGGGTCTTCAGCATTTTAATAAATAAGGCTATACTTATATGATAATTTTTTCTTCATTCAAACTAAGCGGTAAAATTAAAATATCCAAAGTAAGCACGAGTTACCACTTCTCTTGAGGGCTAAGCATAAGGATATAGCCCAGGATTTTATGGTTGGAGCATCATGGCATATGTAAACTATGTGTTTCTATGAGCAGTCCTCTTTAGCATATAGTAAGTTTGCCCTATCTTTAAGGGTGGCCATTATCAAAAGGGCCAGATGTTCTTGGATCTAGAACCCTTCTCTGCAGTCTCCGCCCAATCTGTCAGGATTACTGAGCGGTCTAAGGTGCTGCGCTCAGGTCGCAGTCCAGTTCTCTGGACGTCGGCTCGAATCACACTCGTGACAAATTCATCTCTAGATATATATGTTTTTATGTTCTTTCCAATCAGAAGCTATTATCATTAGAGGGGTTGTTGGTTTCCTATGATTGTCAAGGAGTCTATAGAAGAGGCTCTAACTTGGGAAGTAGACCCGGGCTTCTGTTCAACGATCTTCATAGTTTTCAATTCTTATAAGGCTGGCATCCTTTTATCTCCTGAAGAAATTATATCATTTGTATTTATCTCGTAAAATCAGGATGGAGTCCTCCCCTATCACAAGTCTATTTTTCAGGCATGTGATCCTTTTCTATCAACCGTTAGGATGCCTATTTCATGTGCCTTTTTTCTTTTTTTTATCCGTGCCAAGGTATATGAGTTTTGCTTTCAAGGATAGGGTATGCCAGTTTGATCCATGCGCTTCGATCTAACCTTGGTGCCTTTTCTTTCACACGTCTGGTCTCAGCCGTGGCAGGTGTCTTGTGCCGTCATTTTATTCTTCAGTCTTTATAGACATTCGGTTAATAAAAGCTAGGTCTTTCTCAATTCTTTTAAGATTTATTCCAAGGGTTTGCAGTTCGCCTTGCAGCCTAGGTTGAATTTTATTTTTCAATAAGTCAAGCCTAGTTCCTTCTCAAGTTTCTCCCATCTAGGCATCTTCCTCGAGCTGTTTGCAGAGTCATGTTTTTTCGTTCAGAGACAAGGGTAGAGGCAATCTTGTTGACAGTGGTCACCCTGACATCCTCTTTATATGTCTGGGCAAGATTTTTTGTTAGGATTCTAGGCTTGATGATCAGTGTTGAGAATGTCATTCCCAGGGTGACGTTGATGAGAAGATTTTCTATTGTTCCTGATCTTCTTCTAGTAGCAGTCAGTACATTCTAAGTTCCCTCTGAAGCCTCTCCACCTTTGGTCGGATTGAGTGATAAGGCATCAAAATCTCGATTCATTCAGTCATAACATGGGGTTTTCTTTCATTTTTAGATGGAGGAATGAGGTTTTTTGTTCTTTTAATTGGGTTTTAGATCCTTTTCTTGGGATGTCACTAGATCCAAATCTTTCTAGTTCCCAGTCATGTTCCAGTCAGATGGATATTACTTGAAGACCAGTAGTTCAGTTCTAGCAAGTTCTCACTCTCCGAGTGGCAGTTTAAGAGGTTGGTTGCCAAAAACGTTTTCAAGTTTCTGGGTCTTACCAAGTAGATCTTTTTGCAACATGTCTGATTTCCCAGATCTTATCTTTCATCTCTCCCTTTTCGGACAGTCAAGTTGGGTGATAATCGCACTGTCTCAGTTTTGGACAGGATTGTTTGATTTCATGTTCCTTTCAATATTCCTGATTCTAATGGTTCTGAAGATAGTCATGGACCAGTTTAAAGAATTTCTTCTAGCAGCTCCCTTTTGGTCAAAGAGGATCTGTTTGGTAGCTTTTCTCGATCTTCTGGTAAGATTTTGCTAGCCTTCTCCCAGTTTCATCAAATCTCGCTCAAGTAAGGGGCTTACGTCTTCATCCAATCAAGAATATTTCATCTTGTTTGTTCGGAGAAATTGTGAGTGTCCGGTCTCTGTGAGATCAACTTTTCTTCATGATCTCAGGAAGTCATTGTCTCTTTCAGGAGGGAGTCGATCTGTCGAATTTGTACAATGGTTGACCATTAAATCTTTGGAGTATGGTTTTTAAATCAGGGTTTCTTGCCTGATTCCATTTCTATTTCCTAGGTATTAGATTTTTAATCATATCTATGCGATTCATTTCATTTATCAGCTATCACCGTTAGGGGTTATAGATTTCTTTGGCTTCTTCTCTTCCTTATCTTTGAATGCCGATATCAAGGATTCTCAATGGTTTTATTAGAAGATTGGGCAATATTCGTCCTCCAGTGGCTAAGCCTTTGTCTTCCTGAAATTTGGTCTTGATTCTTCAAGTTTTGCCAGGTCATGATTTTGAGCCAATTGGATCTATCAGTCTCAAACTATAGACTCTTAAGGCGGTTTTCCTTGTTGCTGCCTCTTCAGCTAGGAGAAGATCCGAAATTCGTTCTCTTTCCACAGAAAAAGCCAGATTTATTGATTCTGGGGACGGTCTAATTTTATATCCCAGAAGGGATTTTTTATCGAAGACCCAGTCTAACCGTTTGTCAGCCAAACCTATTTTTCTTAAATTTTTATTGTCTTTTTCGCCGTCGGAGCGAGATCTGGTGTCTTGTCAGGGCCTTAAAAGTCTATAAACATTGTAACATTTAAAAAAAAGATCTGATTCTTCGCACTTATGGGTTCCGTATGCGGAGGAAGTGGCTAGACCAGTTTCTAAGGCCACAGTTGTCAAATGGTTTTGTGAGACCATAAAAGTATGCTATGAGATTGCCTCCCCAGGTGAGATCAATTTAGCCCATGTCAAGGCTCTCCACCTTCGTGGTATGGCGTTCTCCTTCGCTCTTCGCCGGCTCATAATTGGACGATGTCATGCAAGTCGCAGGTTGGAAATCTGAATTGACTTGTACAACTTTCTATTTAAATGATCAGAGCCCAGCGGCACCCTTTTTTTTAGAAATATAACGATTTTAACAAAACAAGCCAAGGACCATTTACCAAACACATCTCACCAATTTCGTTTGTCTGTATTTCTGTCTGATATGGTGAGAATATTCTCTTGTTTTGTTTATTTCATTGACTTGACAATTTTCCTTGTTTGATAATCACTGTGTGATTTGTTATGGATGCACTATTACGTTAATTTAATAATTTATTAACATTGGGATATGAGTTGTTTAATTTTTATCCTTGTTTAATGATTCTCAAATCTCCACCCACCAATGGTTTAAGTTGGGCACTGACCAAATCTATGGGTTTAGCAAGCAGTGATTGAACGGTAATGGATGTTTTTGGGGTGTAATAACAACCCGCCACAGACTCCCCTTGCTGGTTGGTCTGTAGTTTTATTAACCACTAAAAAACATACTTACCATTCAATCACTGTGACCCGGCCTCAACCACCCCGCGTGGGAATGATTTGAGAATCTGTTTGTAATATTTGGCATTTAAATTTAGAAAAGTGAATCTGTTTCCTATTTGGGCTCCAATGCACATGTGCAGGCATGCTTAGTGACAGGAATCACCAGGGAGTGAGTACAGACTGGTGCCAGTCTTTATCAGGCCATATGCTGGGTGTGTACCCTACCAGTAGCCTGGTTGAGGGTATATATTAATATGGAATAGGCATATGGAGGAATGTAAGCAAGCATTAAAATCTTTTTCTGGTGGCTAAATGCAGAGTAGTTGATTGTAGCAAGTAGTGATTGAACAGTAAGTATGTTTTATAGTGGTTAATAAAACTACAGACCAACTCACAAGGGGGGCCTGTGGGGGGTTTGAATGATAGGTATAAGGGTTTACAAGAATGGCTGACCAGCACCTGTCCTCAATTATCCCTTAGGTTAATTGCTCAGAGCAGAAACCTGGAGAGTGGAATATTTATGGCAAAACATGATCTGGTTAACTTTTATGACTGATCTCAAAATGTTAAGTTTTCAAATTAAATTAAAAGATGAACTAGTGTTTATTTTTCAACAAATTTAGTGGACGATGTTACTGCCCTAAACAGCAACTACTACAACAGCAACATCATAGTGTCGAAAAATGTACACCAGTTTCTTTGTTATTGACACAGTAAAAATTAGAATATTGACATCACAGTGGTAAGGGTTAACCCTTTCATACCGAATCCGGCCATATCCGGCCTCAAACAGTGCTCATTTTGCATGCCCATTTGCTGGCAATCCAAGACTGTTTTTGAAAATTTACCACTGGAATGACTGGCTCGGTAACGGAGCCGGCTATTCCAGTGGTAAATCCCCAAAAACAGTCTTCTCATGGCCTGCCAATGGACATTCAATAAGTACATTTTTTGGATTTTCTTGACCAAATTTAGACATTAAAGAGTTAAATGATAGTAGCTACAGTGTTATGTCAGGTGTTTAAGCACTGTACATGTCAAAATGAAGAGATGCATGCCTCTGAAATTTGAATAAGTAGATGCTTGATGTTGTTGTAGGTGAGGCTTGGCCCTAACAATAAATGTAATGTTTCTCAAAAAGAGGCAACTGTATCCTGATGTCTAAATCAAAGTTAACAAAGGTGTTTTTCATACCAGATACTGATAGGAGTCTGACAAAGCTCCCAGCCTTTCGTCGACGTGTTTCTAAAGATGGTGAGACTAGGAGTCTGATTTATGATTTGTTTTTATGAATGGCTGAGTCATCAAATGACAAAATGTGGAGGAACATGCCATTCTTAGTTTACTGAAGGAGTCAACATCCACTTCTATAACCTTAAAATTATTGATGAATGTGTCTGCATCTTGAATCTTGGAATGTCAATGTACTTTTTTAGAAACTGCAAATATAGAATTGGCCTGCACCCCAGATATGTGCAGTTTTTGGTTGTACAATTCTGGAGTAATATCATGTGGATGAAGTCCAAGTTAGAATACTTTACACTGAACTTTTCTCCACCCACATTCTGAGTTCATCTTACAAAGCCACTAACTGTACTAAATCTGAGGGACGAGACTCTATAACAAGATAGGCAAAAGTGAAGGATGGTATAGCTCACAGATGAAGCATACTCCTTTTGCATGGTGTCGCTGCTCAAACTGTCCATGGTTAAATCCCTCCAATTCTGATAAAAAACTGAAATCTTAGGATAGCACGAGGATCTTTGAATACAAGGACAGATTTGACAGAACTGGAAGAAGATGATCCACAAGAACTCGAATTTGAATAAGAGTGGAAGGCAGGTTGACATCAAACTGTGTAATAACCTGAAAGAAACTGTGGGTATATTGAAATCACTTTCTTCCATCCATCTAGCCACCCATTTGTCCATCCATATGTCCATCTGTCTATCCATCCATCTGTTCATCCTGCTATTTCCTCATAAACCTAAATGCTTTGTGAAATTGAACCAAATTTTTTATGTGAGTTACCCATATGATTGCAGATTATGAGAGCATTGTTTACTTTAGGCTCGGCCCCGGGAATTGGTGTGGGGATAGGCAGCGAGTTAGTTCATAATGTCTAACGTGGCAGAATTCAAGCAAATTTTGTGGCATTTACAGTTAAGCTCACAGTGACATGCACACACGCTGCCCGCATCCACATCCCCTAGGTTTTAGGATGGGATGTTATTGGCAGAATGTCAAAGTTGGTGGATTTCAACCAAATTTGTTTAGTGAGTTACCCATATCTGTGCGGGTTGGTGAGACGATGTTTCCATTGAGCTCCACCCCCAGGGTAGTGGGGTGAGGGGTTGCAGACCATCAAGGTTGGTAAAAGTGTGGTGATTTACGATGGAGCACAATCAACTGCAGTTCTAGTTTGAATTAATAACAACTATTGAACTGTTAAGACTCGGAAAATCCTTTGAGCCGAGTGTAGGCTGGACATGACACTGAAATAATTGTATGCGTCTTGATAAGTGGAAGGGGAGACACCTCTTTGACTTCTGCAGCCCTCCCTCTCTTCATCAGTTATCGAGCCAGTCATTCCAGTGGTAGATTTTTAAAAATCGTCTTCTCTTGATCTGCAAATTGACATATTCTTTGAGAAAATGTGAATTTTTAAAAACAAATTTATGGCGTAAAACTTTATTTATCGACTGGCTTTAAGATTTTGTGTTTAACAAACCTCAACTTACATTGCGTTATTGGTTGAGCTTATTTGAACTAAACCTGAATACATTGTTGGCTACGCTGCTAGGAATCCGCATCATGACATGGATATCACAAGGTCAACACACACATGCACGCACGCACGCACGCACGCACGCACGCACGCACGCACGCACGCACGCACGCACGCACGCACACAATTATTTGCATACATAATTGTGATAATGTGAGTCATTGGCAAATATACTTAATTAACATATTAGCCTCCTATTGCTTGTATAAAATATTACTAGAATGTTCTAGCTATTCTAGTTTCATCCTGGCTATTTGTGGAAAGATTTAATAAGTGCATTACTATGAAATTCCATCAGGAGCCATTAACCATCTAACCCTCAAACTTCTTCAAGAAGATTTTAATATTCTCATAGAAAATATCTATTTGCAAGACAAAAGAATACAATTTTTGAAAACCTACTACTGAAATGACTGGCTTTCTCATCTAGCCAGTCAAATAACTGGCTCAATAAGCGAGCCAGTCATGCCAGTAAAAAGTTGTCAAAAAGTCTTGTTCTGCAAATTAATATATATATATATGTATATATATATATATATATATATATATATATATATATATATATATATATATATATATATATAATATATATATATATATTGAGTCAAAAACAGTTTCTACGAGAAAATGTTAATTTTCTTGAACAATTTGTGGTTAAAAGATTAATAAACAAGGACATTATAAGAGACAGGACATGGCTAAATATGTCCATCCCATAACATTCTCCTTGACATCTCCCTTGAAGAGTATCTGGCCAGCTTCACCTTTGGAAGCCAAAGCTAAACAATTGTTATTCCCAGATGTTTCTGTTTCAACATGTTTATATAATATTGAGAAAAGATTTGACTGAATGTTGTTGCTGTCATATGGAGCAACAACTTTCAGTCAAGTTGGTTACAATATATTTAACCCTTTGACACTCATATCGGCCAAAAATCTCTTCTGCAGTGGTCATGAGAAATGTCAATTTGCAGACCAAGAGATTATTTTTTTTAATTTACCACTACAATACCTGGCTCAATAACCGAGCCAGTCATTTCTAGTGGTAAATTTTGGTCTGCAAATGGATGCTTTCTAGGAGAAAATTAAAATTCTTTTGAATAAATTCGAGGGTTAAATGGTTAATATAATGAGCAGATTTTTCAGTGTGTTTGCAATGGAAATATTCTAGGAGCTATTCCTGCATGATGCTGTTGTACCTGTAACAATGAAATGCACTTTTGTTTTCTCTGAGTATATTATCCCTTTAGCTCTCAAAATTTGTTCATAGAAAATGTCCATTTGCAGACCAAGAGAAGACTATTTTTGAAAATTTACCCACTGGAATCACTGGCTTGGTTATCAAGCCAGTGTTTCCAGTGGTAAATTTTCAAAAATATCCTTCCCTTAGTCTGCAAATGGCCATTTCTCAAGACCATTGCAAAAGCCATTTTTAGTTGATGTGAGTTAAAGGGTTAAGTGGAAGATGATAAAATGCTGATGGTTGTGCGGGAATGTGCTTTACACAGTGTGTCTAATAATCGTCTTTATTCAGAATTTCCGGCCATGAGAATCAGCGCTTAAAGACGATAAATGTAACGCTTGTATACATATTTTTTTAAACAATTTGACTGAGATTCTTTTGGGCAACAACTACTTTCAGTCAAATCCTCTTCAAGATGATCATAAGATATTTAGATATTATGTGACATATAGAATAGCATATGTGTTAATGATAGAGCAGGATTTATGACCAATATTCTGTAGATAATTAACGCCTGCATATCTCTGAGAGGGGGGGAGGGGGGGGGGGGGGGGGGGGGGGAGGTGTGTGGGTGGGGTTGAACGTAGATTGTAGTTGTAGTGGTAGATAATTCATGTGTTCTTCATTATAAGTTAACCTTGGTATAGTATCATTATTTATATATGTTTATGCTGAGATACAGAGAATCTGAAACGAGGTCACATTTCATATCACTATTATCAACAGAGTCGAAAATTATCACATTGCAGGAGCTTTGGCAAGTGCAATGTGATAATTTTGGACTAATAAAAACAACTCAGATTTTTTAATCACCCATCTGCATCTTTGGTCCCTATGGGATATCGCGTGTGAGTTGGGTGTATCCTGTACTTCACTTGTTCTTTTCTAACATAGGATTTTGTTGAGATCCTCAGGTTATGAGGAAGAACATGTATAATTTTAAGGACACATTCTGTCCACTATGATTGGGCAAATTCAAATGTTGAGCAACAGGAGTATCTTTGTGTTTTTAATATCCCTTCGATATTCTTCCGCTCGTATGTGGAATTGACGTTTGGTTTCCTCTACAAACTGTTAGCGGCATTATGTGCATGTGAGTTAAAGTATATGACATTGTGTGTGTCACAATATGTCTTGACCATACATCTGCATTTTAGGCCCATGTGAATGTTAGTGAATTCAAGTTTACTATCCATTTTGTGAAAGAAAAAAACAACGTTTTCTGGTGCATAGATAGATAGGTGTTTTAAAAGAATTTCCTTGGAACCCTCTAGTGGCGGGAAACTCAAGTTTGGTCATGACAGGTGTGGCGCTTGCTGCCATCAACAGCATCTGAATACAGGATACAGGATGCCTGGATGCAGATTCTCAGGTTCAATGAATAGGTCAACTGGTCTGGAACTCTTCTTCTTGTGGTTTTATTGCGCTGGATCAGTTGGATCCGAATGTCAGTGCTCTGTTCTGCACTTGCTTTCATACTTTCGGTCCCGGTTACAGTTGCTCCTTGGGTGTAACCGGAATGAGGAAAATCTGCTTATGTGTAGCAGAATTTTCTAGTTTGTAACCGGAAATGTTGAATTTGTAACCTGAAATTTCATTTTGTAGCCAAAATTGTGTTTTGTGTTTTTGGGTTTTTTCTGAGGGCTAGTGTAACCATCAAAAACTACAAATTTCTCTCAGTGTTGATTAGTTGTCAATCTGACTGAGACAACATTCGTGTGGCTTGAGGATTCTCAATATTGTGGGTTTTGGTTGTATAATTCGCATTTTGTGGACATAGGTTTCTATTGTTATAGAATAACCTTAAGTGGAGTGATTCAGATTTATGGTGTTTCGTACTTTGTTTAGTTATACTCATTAGAGAAAATGAAATTGGATTTAGTTGTCCATTAACCCTTATCACTCTGATGTCAAAATTTTTAATTTTCAAATTAAATTAAAAGATGAACTGGTATACATTTTTCAACAAATTTGGTGGGAGATGGCGCTGTCGTAGCAACATCTTCCAGCAAAATATTTTTTAAATGTATACCAGTTTCTTTGATATTGACACAGTCAAATATAGAATATTATAGAATCAGAGTGGTACGGGTTAAGAGCAATTCAGATCAAATGTGTATGATTCGAATATGTCTGCTTAGCCCCATGCATTGAGCCAACTGGGTTTTGCAATGACGGCACTTGTAAATACCTATACAGGTAAGTCATAAAACATGTCTAACTGATTTCAATTGACGTAAAAGGAGCGGACGTAGTAGTCAGTGTGACATTATTTGATGATGTTTATTAAGACGTCATAGAAGGGTTGACATGACAGGGAGTTTGGTGATTTGAATTAGCATAAAAACAACTCAAATTTTGGAATCACCAATCTACATCCCAGTTTCCTTTTTATTCACTCAGGCCATTACAAAATGATCATTGATCCCTATGCAATCTGGCGTGTGGGCTGGGTGTATCCCGTACTTCAGGTTGATAATACTGTTATGAAATGGGACCGAGTTTGATATTCTGTTTATCATATAAACTGATATTTTGACAAATTTTCCAATAAAGACAATCCCTAGAGTGTGTTTGTATGCGCCATTTTGCGCTGTTCATTTTTGTGACTGTGACACATCTTCTTCTTTCCGTTCGCTGATCATACCACCAGTCCTGTAAGTGACTATCGACATGATCATAAGCGTTAAGTGTGTGGATCCATGGTTTATTAGAGTGCGCCCTGCGGCCTGGAACCTCCGTCTTCAGCACTCGAGTTTTCTGTCAGGGTTACCTCACCCTTACCTCCTTTAGTCGCCTCGTACGACACGCAGAGGATACGGAAGGTGTATTCTAAGCCCCACCTACAGGGCAAAGAATTTGGCACTAAAAATAATAACAAAGAAAACATCATTATTTCGGACTTGAAATTACTTTTAATCCAACTTTACAAAATTCAAATCAACGATACAATGTATCCCCGTCGCGTTCACATTTCCGAGCATGTGAGATTATTACGCGTTGTCTACCCAATGAAAATATTTCTTACGTGTTATTTAACCAATGAAAATCTTTCACTGAATGTGTTATACATGTGTTCATATCGAGAAATATTAATCAGGATGAAAGCCATGTTTATATGATAAAAGCAAACATTAAGATGTCTGCTCACACCAGAAAAACAGGACCCAGGTGTAAGTTCCAACTCATTCCTGACCAATTGAACCATTCAGTTTAAGAAATGTAATCAGTAGCTCACCTGGCCCGAACGGCTGAGTGAGATTATGCCATGGTGGCCATCCATCGTCCATCCATCCATCAAATCGTATCTCATTTACGCTTTGACCAAATTCAACCAATTGTGGCGGGAAGGTATCGTATGGTGGTTGGCTCCAGAACTTCTAATCAGAATTTTGATTGGTAAATTTCTTTGGCAGCCATCTTGGATTTTGCCAAAAAATTTCAGAAAATCATTTAAGATGCTATTCCTTAAATATAAATAGCCCGACTTCAACACAACTTGGGTGGACTAATTCTATACTGGTAGGCTTCCTTCTAACGAGAATCTTGATTGGTCAATACATCTGGCAGTCATCTTGGATTTTGCAAAAATTTCTGGAAATCAGTTAAAAGCCTACTAATTTTACTCTTCAATAAACTCGACCAATTTCATGCAAACTTGGTTGGGAAGACCTTGGAGTGGTATGCTTCAGAACATGTATACAGAATTTTGATTGGCCTATCTTTTTGGCAGCCATCTTCAATTTTCTGACAAATGGCGGCAAATCGTTTAATACACTACATCTCATTAACTGCTTGGCCAATTTCACCCAGAGTTGGCTGGAAGGATATTATGGTGGTAGGTTTCAGAAGATGTATACAGAATTTTGATTGGTCAAATTTTCCAGTGGCCATCTTGGATTTTCCAAAGATTTCTGGAAATCAATTAAAAACATACTCCTCATTAACCACTTGGCCAATTTCAAGCAAACTTATCTGGAAGGACACTAGAGTGGTATGCTTCCGAATGTATACAGAATTTTGATTGGTCAATTTTTTAGACAACATGAATTTTCTGAAAAGTGGCAGTAAAGCGTCTAAAATGCTACTCATCTGAGGAATTGCTGTATTGAGCAGGCTAAAACTCATTACATTAAATTTCATCGATACCTAAGGGTGATTAAAGTTTGTTCACGGGGAATTTGTTCCTTGATAAAAGATGGTTGTCATGGACAAATCAAAATCTAAGGTTCAATATGATTGTGTGGTCATCATCCATCATTAATTTCCCACTAAATATCATTTCTACTGAATTACAATTTTGAATTTTATGCCTTCTTGTTGCTGAATTTAAAGTATTATGTCTGTTCAAATGCTTTAGATCAAATGCTAATGGTCCAGATGAGCATTAAGGCCTTTGGGCCTCTTGTTATTGTCTCGCAACAGCAAAATGGTGGCGATGTGTGTATGCTTACTAAATAACATCAATGAATGTGAATATTAGAAATAAGCGCCGCCCATCTTATCATCCACTCATTTTGTTCCTGATGTGGAATTCATGAATGCATTGACTAACATGTTGATTAATGAATAACTAGCCTCGATTCTGCCAGTAGGATTGTGTTTCTGTGAAATATGTCCATGTTTGACAGAGTTATCTTAATATAAAATTGTATACCAATGCAGAGAATCCATCCATTATTTGCCAGAGTTATCATGCTTAAGAGATATCATTTGAAAAATGTCTGGGTAGTGTCAGTCAGGGTCGGTTGGGTGGTGGGAGTGGGTGTGAAATGCGATGCTCCAGCCTGCACCATCAGTTCCTCCCTTCCGTCACCTCTACCACTGAACAACTTAATCAAGTGTCATTAACCATTTTGCACTCATATCAGCCAGAAAACGGCTGCTGCAATGGTCTTCACACATGTCCAAGAGAAGACTCTTTTTGAAAATTTACCACTGGAATGACTAAGCTCGATAACCAAGCCAGTGATTCCAGTGGTAACTTTTCAAAAATAGGCTTCTCTTGGTCTGCAAATTGACATTTTCTATGGAATATATTTTGTTGACATATACAAACTAGTTCACTCTTTTCACTTAATCTAACAGTCTGTTATTAGTTCACCTGGCCTGAAAGGCCAAGTGAGTTTATGCTGTGGCGACTGTCCATCCGTCCATCCGTCTGTCCGTCGTCTGTCGTCCATCAACTTTTCCTTTAAACGACTTATCAAGAACCGATGGGCAGATTTCAATTATATTTGGCAGAAAGAATCTTTAGGGGATAGGGATTCAAGTTTGTTCAAACGAAGTCAATCGGCCAATTTGGCCAGTGGTCATCTTGGATTTAGGCTGATTTTTAGAAAAGTTGTTAAAAATCTTCTCCGAAACCGCTTGGGGGATTGATGCAACTCTTATGAAATATGATCTAGTGCAAGAGCTGAACCAAGTTTGTTCAAGGGGACCTTATTGGTCAAATGGTTCGGCGGCCATCTTGGTTGATCTAGTTTTAGTGAAAACGACTTCTCCAGAACTGGGGAAGGGATGAGGCCGAAATTTGAAAGATATGATTAGGGACTAAGGGCCATTAAAATTTGCTCAAGGGAAGTTGATCCATCAAAAAACATGGCCACCATGGGCCAATTAACATATGGCGTGTTTGGCGGCCATATTTGATTTTTTTTTATTTGATGTATTTTGAGGCCGAAATTGGTTTTATATGTGTTTTTTTGGATTCTGATCTCAAATTTGCAATTTTCAAAAATGTCAGATAAAGGGTTTGGCAACCATCCTAGATTATTCTCACCAAATGCACCCATACTAAAGAAATGGGAAATTTTAAATGTTTTCTTCTCGAGAACTGCTGGGCCGATTTCAATTATATTTGGCAGGAAACAGCCTTAGGACATAGACATTTAAGTTTGTTCAAACGAAGCCAATCAGCCAATTTCGCCGGCCCTCATCTTGGATTTTGGTTGATTTTTAGAAATGTCTTTAAAGAGCTTCACCGAAACTGTTTGAGCAATTGATTCAAAACTCATAAAATATCATTTAGGGCACGAGCTGAACCAAACTTGATTGGCCAAATGGTTGGGTGGCCATCTTTGATGACCTGCTTTTTATGAAACCGACTTTGTCTCCAGAGCCGCTGAATGGATTGGGCTGAAATTTGGGAGATATCATATTGATGACTAAGAGCCAATAAAGTTTGTTCAATAGAAGTTGATATATAAAGAAACATGGCCTCTGTTTTCTTGTTACAAGTCTACTTATCTCATTGGAGTTCTACTTATTGTTAATGACCATTCTAGTTGAAATGCCTATGGTCCAGGTGAGCAATACAGGCCACCAAAGCCTGGTGTGAGTATTTCAGTTGATGCTGTCTGTTTGTCCACCTATCTGTCTGTCTGTCTGAGACATTTCTCCGGAATCCTATGAGATAAAAATCACCAACTTTGGCACATACATTCATATTAGTACCTAGAAATTTTTTTAGTTTCAGGTCAAAAGTTCAAATGTTGAGGTCGTGGCGTCACTTAGTGCATACTGGAATACACATTTTCATTGATAACTGTGCACGGTAGAATCACTAGATTTATCACACCTCTTCATGTTGCGACTGCTTATGGTTGCATAGAGTATGAGGTCAACAGATCAAGTATCTAGGTCACAGGTTGACTAAGTTCATTGAGCAAAACCGTGAGTCAAGACCTGCCTTCTAGTGCCTTATAATGTGTATAGTTGATGCTGATGGTGAGAAGGTCTTTAGTTATCAGTCCGGCAGTGCCGCAGTGTTCTATCTTAGATGCCTTTGAAGGGAGGTCCGGAGTGATGTCCTATTTTGCGGTGTTATCAGTAAAAGGAAAAGTGCAATACTGCCTCATAAGCATTTGATTTCTATCAAAGTCTTTCAGATATCTAGGCTCGTCCGGAGGTTTATGATTATTCAGACTCGGATAATGGTACAAATCAGGACAAGGAGGGAGGATTTGTGGTTCGGCTAAAGTCTAAACCCTGTCTATGTAAAATTTTCAGAAGTCTGTTTGCGCGATTCACATGATGATGGAATGGTTTTGCTATCATGGGTAGCAAAGTTTCTGAATTCTTGAAAGCTGTTTAATTAGATTCGCTTTGGATTTTTGCAAAATTTGGCAATGAAGAGATGGCCATCTTAAGCAATCAGATGATTACGTGACAGGCAGAAGGATTATCTCAGTATTCACTAGTCTCTTACTGACATAAAGAGAGATAATCTGTGTGCATTAGAATGCCTACAGTGGATGAGTAGACTTGATTAATGTCATCCAATGTATAAAGTCCTACATGATTAATGGAGCAAAAGACTCGCTCCTAAAGGAGCTGCTTCGTTGTAGCACTTTAAGATAGCTTAATTGAATTAACCAAATTACCAGACGCTCTCTGTATTAGTACTAATATCTTCACTTCTGCTTCATCTCTATTGCATGTCCTCCTCAGGATATGAAGACAACTTGATTACATTGAATAGGGATAAGTGGCTTTAACCCTTTAATAACTAAATTTGTTTTAAAAAATTAAAATATTTACTGATAGAATGTCCATGTGCAGGCTGAGAGAAGACTATTTTTGAAAATTTACCACTGGAAAATAGTCTTCTCTCAGCCTGCAAATGAACATTCCCCAAGAACACTACAGAAGCTGGTTTTGGCCGGCTTTGTCGGGAAATGGTTAATTATGTATTCACTGCTATGTTGGAATAATTAATCACGATGATCATGTGACCACAGGAGTAAACATATATGGCAAATTGTAACCTGGAATTGAACAGGCTTAATTGAAGATTTAACCCTTTAACCCTGACAGACCAGAAAATTCTGTATGACATAAGGAATATTCTGTTGAATATTTTGAAATTAATTTTACTGGGAGCGTTTGTTATGTATGGCAGTAACAGGTTAGTTAAATTAGTTTCAAAATATTCAGCAACTTTCATATATCGCTGTCTTGAATTTGAGCCATTGGAATTTCAAGTGGTAAATCGTTACCCATCAGATTTGTTCCAGAAAATTTCAATTTTCTCATAGAAAATGGCCATTTGCTGACCAAGAGAATATTGTTTTTGGAAATTTAGCACTGAGATGACTGCCTCTGATATTGAGTTAGTCATTCCAGTGGTAAATTTTTCAAAAAGTCTTCTCTGGAAATAGATACATTTCTCTGAAGACCACTGCATAAGGCATTTTTGGCAGGTGTGACTGTAAAGGGGTAAACTTGATAAATGTGCATCTATCTCTCAGGCTACCATTCATTGTTACATGGCTGGACCTTAATAATGATTGGTTAAATAATTGATGATAGGGTTGTCTTAATCAGTAGGGTAACCCTTTAACACTCATATCAGGCAAAAACGGCTTCTGCAGTGGTCTTGAGAAATCGCCATTTGCAAACCGAGGGAAGACAATTCTTGAAAACTTACCACTGGAATGACTGGCTCGATAACTGAGCCAGTTATTCCAGTGGTAAATTTTTTTTAAATAGTCTTCTCTCAGTCTGCAAATCGACATTTTCTAAGAGAAAAAAATTCTTGAACAAGTTCGAGAGTTAAAGCATTAAGAATATAAAATGTCTGAGAATGTTATTTATAGGATTTTTTTACACGTCCAGAATATCTAATCAAACCACCAAGTCACCACCAGCTGCCGCTTTATGGCTATACCCAAATGTGGTTGCAATGCAACCATGAAGCTCAACTTTGCGATTTTGCAATAAACTATGAAGCTTGACTTCAAACATAAAATAAATATAGAAGGCTTATCAATACCTTTATCACCAAGAGGTCCAAGGACCTGTAATGCTCACCTAGACAAAAATAGCATTTGAAGCATTTGCATTTAAATACCAATGATATGATGGATAATTTTCAAAAAATCAAAGATAGCCACGAAAGAAAATGACCAATCAAAATTGTCGTTTAATATGTTGAAGCCTACCATGATAGGATCATTCCACCCAAGTTTTCGTTGAAACCGGGCCACAATTAAGGAGTAGTGTTTTCAATGGTTCTGGGAAAAAAATCCAAATGCCCACCAAAAACATCAATCAACCAAAATTCTAACTAATTCTAGTCTGCCACTATAGAATCCTTCCAGCAAAATTTGGATAAAATCCATCAAGCGGTTATGGAGGAGATGCATTTTGATAATTTCCGATACATTTTTCATAAAATTTGATTTTCACAAAATAAATTAACCCATACAAATTCTGAACAGATTTTCTAGAGCCTACCAGGATAGGGTCTGTCCAGCCAACTAGGGTTAAAATTTGTAAAATTGTTAATGCTGAGTAGCATTTTGACAATTTCCGGTAGAGTTTTCATAAAATCTAAGGTTTACACCAATAAACCTGACCAATCAAATTTCTGTATACTGTTTTGAAGCTGAGCCCCATAGGGTCCTCCCAGTCAAAGTAACATGAAATCCTCCAAGCGGTTAATGAAGAGTATCGTTTTGACAATTTCCTGTACATTTTTCATAAAATCTATGAATTTCAGCAAAAAAAATTGACCAATCTAAATTCTGTATACAAATTCTGAGAGTCCTTAGTCATAGAGTCCTTCCAACCAAATTAGGTCGAAATCTGCCAAGCATTTAATGCGGAGTAGTTTTTAAACAAAAGTTGATGGAGGGACGATGAACGATAGGCGGACGACATGCATATCAGTGACCATGACCATTGACCTTTTAACCCCAACATCATTGCGTGCTGCCGTGTCATTATAAGGAGGCATGTGTCCAAGTTTGGGTCCAGTGTGATTAACCAAATATGAGATATAAACAGAAAAGTTAGTTGAGATAAATGCAAATTGGACGATGACCCCACCACCGCCGGATGACATTCAGGGTATCGCAATAGCTCATTTTACTTCGTAAAGTCGAGCTAAAAGTGGTGCACCTTAAAAAGCATACACTATCTTGTGCCCACCACGAGAAGTCATTCTTTATGGCAACTACCGGTACTTTATATTAATATGACAGTCATATAGTGACCACATGTTTTGTGTTCTATGCTCAGTACATACACATTACTGTGCAGAACGGTGTTATATAGACAGTTTTAACTAGATGGTTTGGTCGATGACGAGTCATCACAACTTCACACGGTCACCGGTTTGACATTAATTTAACCCCGCTGGGGCGGAACCTAATGTAAAGGGCCTCTTCCACTCTGCAATCATATGTATTAAACTCACATACCAAATTTAGTTTAATTCTGGCCAACAGTTTTGGATGAGTTACATTGCAATCAATTTCTGGACATATCGAGCTCTTCCCCACCCCCTGGAGGCTGAGTCAAAACTAAATGGCCTCTTGCACTCCACAATCATGTGGGTAATGCACATGCCAAATTTGGTTGGATTGTGTCCAATGGTTTTGGAGGAACTGTTTTATAATCAATTTCTGCACATTAAAATTAACCTTTTGATCATTGCCCCACCCTGCTGATGGCGGAGTCAAATGTAAATGGTAGAGTGACTCCGCCATCATATGGATCCCACATACCAAATTTGGTCGAATTCCATACAATGGTTTCAGATGAGGCTGCGTTACAATCAGTGTGACATTTTGACCTCTCTCCTGCCACACACAACCCCCTCTCCCCCCCTGGGGGGTGTCGTTGGGTGGGGGTACATTGGGTGGGGTGGAGATGTAGCTTAATGTAAATATCCTTGTGCACACTACAGACAAAATGGTAACTCACATGCCAAAATTGTTTTGAATTCTGTCCAACAATTTTGAAGGAGTTGCATTACAATCATTTCCTGCATACAGACAGACAGACAGACACAGGAGGACGACATAATCCCCACTTTTCTTCCAAAAAATGTGGGAATAATTTATACATCAGACACATGCACGCACGCACGCACGCACGCACACACGCACGCTTGCGCACATTACATAGCTACCTGAGCAGTGGTTGTGAGTAGTCTTCTTCTTCTTTTCAATCGCTGGTATCACACTTGGAGAGTCGTTCTCTGTTATGTCCAGTTCTGAGACGAAAAATGGTCACTTGCTCTGGCCTCGAGAGATGATGGTAGGCATCTTCTGATTGAGGTGTTCTATAGAGTGACTTGATGATAGTCTTCATCTTTGTATGTGTAACCATGTTTTCTGTCTGATTCTCTTCTGCACCCACCTTTGCCATCTTGTCTGTTTCCTCATTTCCTTGGACTCCACAGTGTGAGGGGATCCACTGCAATGCTATCCGAAAGCATTTGATGGTTTGTAGTGCTTCTTCAAGGTGTGGCAGCTTACCTTTGGTGATAGCCTCAAGGGCGGAGCGGGCATCAGATAAAAAGACAATCTGTGCAATAGGGCCTGCTGTTCTGCTGATGGTATTAGCTGCATGGACCAGTGCTTCGACTTCAGCTCTGTAGTTTGTGCAGTGTTTGCTTGTCGGCATTGCAGCTGACTCATGTTGTCTGTTTGGATACTGGATGTGCAGTCTGGCACCTCCGCTCCTAATTGCATCTTTGGCTGATCCATCTGTGTAGATCCTTATCCATGTCTCCTGAGGGTACATTTCTTCCAGCATGGCTAGGGTCAGGGCCTTCTTGCTCACATCACTGTGTTCATCTTTGGTTGTGAGATGAGGTACTGTGGTGCGAATAGCTATGCTCTAGTTTGTTTTCCCAGGGTGGAGGATCAATGGTGTGGTTTGGGTCTTCTATTTGTGCTGGCAACATTTCTTGGTGTTTCCTTTGAAGTGCTTTTGTCTCTTTCACAAAACTTGATCTTTTAAGTCTTCCTGATGACAGCTGTGCTTGCCTGATCTTCATCGGGTGGTTGTTGAACGATTTGAACTTTGCAGCTTGGATCAGTGCTTTGCATTCCCTTCCTTTACTAAGTGGGGGGATGCCTGCTGTCTGCTCCATTTTTTCTATTGGTGTTGATCTCATTCCACCAGTGATGATGCGCAGTGCCTGGTTTTGTACTCTGTCGAGGTTCTGTTGATGAGATTTAGCTGCTGTCATCCATGAGCTGGATCCATACTCAAGGTGTGGTCATACGGCACCTAGGTAGATGGTCTTGAGGATCCTTTCATTGGCACCCCACTTTGTTCCTGCCAGCTTCCTCATGATGTTTAGCTTTCTTCTGGCCTTTGCCTCTGCATTCTGGATGTGCTCCTTCCATGTTAATCTTCTGTCATAGGTGACTCCCAGGTATGTCTGCTGGTCCTCGTACTCGAGTGGAGTACCGCCCAGTGTCAGATTGCCAACCTTGGTTTTGGTGGACAGTGAGAATAGCATGGCTGATGATTTTTTTTGTTGATGGTAATACACCAGCGATTGGCCCAAGCTGTAATTCTGTCCAAGGCGAGCTGCATTCTGTACGTGGCAGTCATTGTGTACTCCTCGGTGCACCAGAGTACGAGGTCATCTGCATAGAGGTCTGCTTGGATCCCATTGGGGAGCTCTGCTACAATGTCATTAATGAAGAGTATGAACAGAGTTGATGATAATACTCCGCCTTGTGGTACCCCTTGTCTCAGCAATACATTCTGTCCAGATTGTCCATCCACCAGCACCCTAGCTCTACGATTGTGTAGGTATGACTTGGTCCATCGGAACATGTTGCCACTGATGCCTGTGCGCCGGAGCTTCACGAGGAGGCCATCCTTCCACACCTTGTCAAATGCCTTCTGCAGATCGATAAAGGCAGCTAGCATCACCTTCTTGGCTTGAAAAGTGTCCTCTATGACCTGTGCAAGATGTGTTGTTTGATCTTCTGTGCTCCTGTATCTTCTGAAGCCAGCCTGCTCTGAAACTATAATGTTCTCCGACTCCAGGTACCACTGCAACTGCTGGTTGACAATGCGCTCCATGGTCTTGCATATGCAGCTTGTAAGACTGATAGGACGGTAGCTCAGCACTTTCGTCTTGTTCTTCCCTTTTTTCAGAATAGGAGTCATTCTGGCTTCCTTCCAGCACTGAGGAACCTCTCCATTGGTCCAACTGAGATTAAAGATGTCTAGCAACTTGCGGAGAGATGCATTACCAAGGTGTTGGATCATTTCATTCGTAATGCCATCTGGCCCGGGAGATTTCTTCTTCTTCAATTGGCGGATCGACTTCTTCAGTTCTGCTAAACTAATGTCAACTTTCATTGCATCGTGAGTGTTGGTGTCTGTTCTTTCCTTTTGCTCTTTTATAGCCTCTTTTTGATGCATTCGTGGTATAGAAATGTTGCTTTCTTTTGCATATGCCTTCACAAAGGCATCTGCAGCCATCTTTCCTGACAGTGTTTGTCCATCTTTTTCAAGAATAATCTTCTCTCCCCCGACACCCTCATCATTCAGTGCTTTAGTCAGTCTCCATAGCTTTGTGGTGTCTCTCTCTAAATTAAACCCTGCCGTCTTTTCCCTCCAGCTTCTTCTTTTGGCCTCCAGCTTGGTCTTTAGATACCTGGCTTTAATTTGTTGTAGCGTGAAGTGGTTTTCATGACAGGGATTACCCTCTGCATCTTCTCTGGCCTTGTCTAGTTTATCATGTGCTGCTTGCAGTTCTGTTGTCAAGTAGGGGCGGTAGTTTTTCCTGAACCCTCGAGCAATTGCTTCGTTGGCAGCCTTGAGGATACTTGAATTAAATTCCATGACCGCATTGTTGATGTTTCTCCCTTCTACTGCTATATTTTGGGTAAGCTCATTGGAACGAATGCCGAACAGACTCCAATTTGCCTTTCTGTAGTTCCACCTTGGATGTTGAGGTGAACTTGTCGAAATACTTCCAGAAAGAGAGAGGAGGACTGGGCGGTGGTTGCTTCCTCCTAACTGTGATCCGACCACTCTACTGAGGTTTCTGTGAATGTCTTCTGTACAAAATGCCAAGTCCGGCATTGTTGTGGAGTGCCACCGACGCGAGTAGAAGGTAGGCTGATCTGTGGGATCGTTGACAAATAAAAGGTGCTTTTCATCTTGCCATGCTTCAATCTCTTCTCCTCGTTTATCAAGTGTTCTGTATCCCCAGCTCTGAGACTGGCTATTAAAGTTTCCCGCAATGAGGAAGTGGACATGGATTGTGTCAAGTGAGAGATTCTTGTCATTAAGGCAGTAATAATTGACAATGTCAATCACAGAGTTGCTGGTTGTTACCTTGATCTTGATATATTCTGCCTCTTCCATAAAGGTTTTGATCTGGCTGGCGTTCACGCTGTTTCGGACCAAGGTGATCACCCTGCCTTTCTTTCTTTTTCTTCGATCACACCGGAAAATCTGGTAACCTCTGATCTTAAATGGTTTTCCTTCTTGCAGGTGTGTCTCTTGTATGCAGCAGATATCAATGTTGTTTTTGTACAGGAACTGTTCGAGCTCTGATTTCTTGTTGGTAACCCCTTCTGCGTTCCAGTGCATGATGTTGATACTGGGGTTCTCTTTGGGTTTGGTCTTCTCTTTCGGTTGGCCAGTAGCTCTCCATCCTCGTCTCCTGGCTCCACAAGACGAGTTGATGGGACCTCCAGTAGCTGAGGGTGGGCTCCTTCGAGGCATGGAGCCCGGCACTGCACCTGCCTAGCGGATCCTCACAGGGCGAGCACCATTCATTTGCGTTGTGCACAATGCTCGGGTTAGCCCCTCCAAATGTCTGGATTGACACCCAGTGGGTTACACCCCTGCGCCACGTTGAAGCCGAGCATATAGTCTTAAACAGGGGGTTGTGAGTAGTGAACGAGTTAATTTAATTTTCTGATATTGCCTTCAGGAATGTAGCGCATCATCAAAGTCTTCTATCAGACTGAGTATACAAATGGTGATAATACTTCCATTGATGGGCACGACAAATACAGTCTGGAAGCTGACAGTCACATAGAAAACTGGACAAAGATAATTCCAATCATTTACTCTTGAGAATTAGAAAGTTGCCATTTTGGAAGAATTAAATTCATATTAATATTCCTGAAATTGATTAAAATGACATCATCATGCATAATATATATATATATATATATATATATATATATATATATATATATATATATATATATATATATATATATATATATATATATATATATATATATATATGTGAGGGTATCTTAATCCTCTCAGGACTATTCTGTAATCCCTGTATGTCCACTAGCTATGACCAGGCCATTTCTAGTTAAGCTTCACCAACTTTTTATGCATGTTTGAAACTTTGAGCCTCAATTTCAATGTAACTATACAGGTATGTTGTGAATATTTTAAAACTAATTTAACTGGGAGCGGTTGCTGGGGCAGCAACAGCTCCCAGTCAAATTAGGTTCAAAATATTAAACAGAATGCATGTATATTAAGTTGAAAATTCATCAAACATCAGACCCTTTGTCGCTTTCATGTCAGATCTACATCATTTCATTGTGACGGCTAACAAGTGATGTATTTTTGCTTATGACATAAATAATTAAGTGACAGATGCAATCTCTCCAGTATAAGACACCTGTATATGAAATTTCATTGGAATTATTGTAAAGAATGTGCTAAAGATGCCAAAAGACACACCAACATAGTCTTGGAATTCACCCTACTGGGAGCCAGCAAATATAGAGAGGGCAGAGGATGTCACTGCATAAATATATTAAGCGTGTTACTAGGTGTCCTCAAGAAAGTAGGACTTGGTGTACACTCAAATCAAGAATTTACCTGGGTAAAGATTGTAGGCTGAGGGCAAGACAGTGGTCAAAAGCGAAGAAGGACTGATACATACATAGTAAAGAAATTACTTCATCTGGTGTGCAGAGGTGAATTATGTTCTGACACTGCATAGAACTAGATGAACCAGACTGCTTCATTAAGAAATATTCTACTAAATTGTCTCAAAATTATCTACATTAGGTAGCAACAACTTTTAGTCAAATTGTTTTTTAAATAATTAGCTGGTTTTTAACTATTTTTTTCATGATATTTTGGTGAAAAATCTTAGTTAAATTAAAGTGTCTGTTCTGAACTGTGTAATGCACTTCAGTAAATCTCAGCTAAATATGTGTAGATCATAAGGGTAGCCAGCCAGGTTTACAGCTTGCAAGAATTCTCTTTTTCTGCCATTAGTTAACACAAATACATAGCAAAAATAGTTTTTGATAACATTTCATTGTACAGTCTTTGGGTACAACACCGATGGCATCCATTAAATCATTAACCCACAAAATTCCAGTCTTTTGATTATTTTGAAAGTAATTCGAGTGGAACCTGTTGCTGCCATACAGATTAGTTTCAAAATATTCAACATATATTTTAAACATAAAATTCTCATTGCTTAACCTTTTAACACTCATATTAGCCAAAAACCGCTTCTGCAGTGATCTTGGTAAATGTCCATTTGCAGACCAAGAGAAGACTATTTTTGAAAATTTACCACTAGAATGACTGGCTCGATAATCGAGCCAGTCATTCAAGTGGTAAATTTTCAAAAATAGTCTTCTCTTGGTCTGCAAATAGACATTTTCTATGAGAAAATTTTAATTTTCTTGAAGAAATTTGAGCGTTAAAGGGATAAGTGCCACAACAACATCCAATTAAACAGCGTTATCAAATAAACATTTGTCCAATCCCATGTTGCGCTATATACCATGAGGATGATATATACAATTTAAATTTCCACATATTTAAAAATCTATATGACTAAAAGTTGTTTCTCTATAACGCAGCAACAACTTTCAAGCAAATTACTTTGACAGGCTAATTAGAAGCATAATTAAATATATATATACACACACATATGTATGCACATAATTACATTCCAAGACATACATGAAGAATGGGTTGTTTCAATTTCCTGCATTTTTACTGGTATTTTTGACAGAATGAGTTTTATAGCTGGAGATGGCATTGAAATAAGTAGCCACCCTCTGTGAGAATGTATAAAGTGAATCATATAATCTAATGTGTTTACCAGCTTCCAAGCAAGCACATCATTTATGTCTAATCTCTAAGTCAGCACCAACCTCCTTACATCACACTCGCTATCTATTTACTTGAGTTATTTATTTGGTTTGATGAGAAAGTTTTCTGGTTTGTGGTTTGCTGGAACTGAAGACTAAAGCTTACAATTCCATTAACCCTTATAATCCTTAAATTTGTTCAAGAAAACTTTGATTTTCTCATAGAAAATGTCCATTTGCAAACCAAGAGAAGACTATATTTGACAATTTGCCACTGAAATGACTGGCTCGGTTATCGATCCAGTCATTCCATTGGTAATTTTTTTTTAAATAGTCTTCTCTTGGTTTGCAAATGGACATTTCTCAAGATCACTGCGCGTGTTTGGCTGATATGAGCGTTAAATGGTTTAATGCGTATATGTTATATGTAATGGTTTTCTCTACAGTTACAAATAGATAGTATGATTCCATATGTTCATATGCATATCCATAACCTCCCCGAGCTGTAGCGATTCCATTCGGATTCGGACAGCATTTGGATGTGGGCTTCCTTGAAAACTACATTTTTATTGCATCATTCATGGGAGTTCCTCAAGTCCATGTGCGATTATTTTGTACATGTGTTCTGAAAATAAAGGGTAAATTCGTAGTAAGCTCGCTGGAATGTGAAAAGTTAATAGAATTAATTACAAAAACTTCATGCCTCTTTGATGCCAGCAGTCCTGACCAGAAAGACTGCAATTACAAAGTAACATAAGGAACAGTATTACTAAAGTACTAGGATGTGAAGACATAGATGTTAATTTTATTGTAATGATTGCTCCCCTTGATTGATCGGTGCACCGAAGCTCATTTTTGTGAACACCAGGGGGTTTGGGGGGTGTGGGAGGTTAGATAGGGGTGAGTGGGGTTTGTGGTAGAAGTAGTTGTAGCAACAGCAAAGACAGCAGCGGCAGAGGTAGTAGTATCAGCAGCAGCAGCAGCAAGCATACTTGATTGGCCTAGAATTGAATAAAATCACTGCTTTCGGACACGTAATTAATGATGCATACATACAATTGGAATCACTCATTCAGATACGCATACGGTAATCCTAGCTTAATGATAATTAATGCGCCTGAGATATTCAATAGTGATCCTGGCTACCATCTCACTTCAGACATGTGTGGTTTATTTAAATGATTTTATTGTGCTTAGAGAAAAACACAAATATGCAGGCAGACTGCTTTTATCTTCCTTCAATGACTTATGTTTTAGTTAAGTAGATGGAGCTAAATGGGATAGTCTAGGGAGATCGCAAAGCCTTAAGTAAGATATACAGGCTGTTATGACCAGCGACTTGGCATTGTCAGCACCTAGGCATCATGCATAAGGCATCAAAACCATCAGGCTGGCAACATACCATGCACCTCCGATGCACAGAGTGCCTTTACCATTGATCATCTGGTTGCCTCCTGCTACTACACGCTGCGAGTTGCCTGAAGAGGAGACTGGTTCTGACACTGCAATATTGATAACGGCATGCAATGTATTGGGACTCTCAGAGGGCCGACAGTATTTCATAATATTTATGGTGTAGGCATCAACTCAATGAATATACACATTTCCTGGCCATCATGTTGTGCAGTGAACTCCTTTGTACTTTAGCATAAAAATTAAATACAAGAAAAGCTAATTTATGCTGAGATGCTGTGTGACTGTTTTCCCAAGCTTGTCTGCTGATGTGGAACAAAACTGTTAGCCGACAATGCCTTTAATTTACCCTTGGTCTGTGCAATGGATAAATCTGATCTGTCAGTCAAGTATATCATGTCATAATGAGTTACATCACATGTAGGCTGAGGTCACACACAAAATGTGTAATGAATGACATATCTAGGTCCATCATGAACATTGAATAGTCTGTTACATGTACAAATTATATGTCTTATTTTATAAAAATTCTGTTGAATATTGTGAAACTAATTTGTACGTCAAAGGTCAGATTAGTTTTAAAATATTCAGCTTGTTACCTGTACAGTGATTCTCATAAGGGTTCTTTTGCGGGTATATGCATCCAAAGTGCAACTCAGGACCATCAAAAGCAGTGGCAGAGTTTTCCATGGGACCCCTGAAAATCCTGTATGACTAAAATTCTACTTACATTTTTTCGGTTTTGCATGCCCCACTCGAGTTGAAAAAATTGAAAAAGGTAAAATTACATTCCAGATGATGAATGAGCTAGATCCTAGTGCCAGTGCATTGTCAAAGACAGGTTCATAGAACTAATGCTTGACAATAATAAAAAACTACATACTTGCGAGTGCATAGTGATCTAGCAGGAGGGATCTCACAAAAGTTTAAAAGTTAGACATCTGCTATGTATACCATCAAAATTCCAGGTAAGTTGTGTGGTTGTGAGACGGGTGGTTGAAAGCCAGTTCGGTGAAAGAGGATTATGTCCTCTGGATGGTGGTCTGCTGGTAGAGCACTCGCCTCCCAATTGCTAGGCAAAAGTTGCCATAGAATTGCCAGGTTTGAACCCCACTCGGGTCGAAAAAATTGAAAAAGGTAAAATTACATTCCAGGTGATGAATGAGCTAGATCCTAGTGCCAGTGCGTTGTCAAAGACAGGGTTCATAGAACTAATGCTTAACAATAATAAAGACTACATACACAATTTATAAAATTTGTGAGTACACTAGCATATTATTTTAACATGGATGAGAAACACTGCATTGGGAACCCCAGTTGTTATTATATAAAACATCTATACCGTTCAATCACTACTTGCTAAATCAACTACTCAGCATTTAGCCACCAGAATAGGATTTTTATGCTTGCTTCCATACCTTCATATGCCTATTCCATTTCAATATACCCTCAACCAGGCTACTGGTAGGGTACACCCCCAGCATATGCCCTGATAGAGACTGGCACCAGCCTATACTCACTCTTTGGTGACACCTGTCACTAAGCATGTCCGCGCATGCACAATGTAGCCCAAATAGGAAACATTAACTTTTCAAATATTCTGCAAGCGGTACAGTCTGCCAATATTCCAGCTTAAGCTTTTCATACTTTGCGCTGTGTTCAGCTTACATTTTTGAGAGTTCTTCTATTCAGGAGTTAATTTGTTGCCCTGATTCTAGCGTAATTCTTATTCTAAATCTGACAGTCACTGAAAGGAAATAGAATCAGAAGAGGATACATAGGGAAGAGAATGGCACCAAGAATAAAAAGACACTAAGAAAGGAGAAATAACCAAAAAAGGGAAAAGGAAAAAGGAATAAAAGCTGAGTTGTTGTTACACCACAAAAACATCCATTACCATTCAATCACCACTTGTTAAATCAATTATCTGCATTTAACTACCAGAATAAGGTTTTTATGCTTGCATACACTCCTCCCCATGCCAATTCCTATAAATATGGACCCTCAACCAGGCTACTGGTTAGGTCCGTCTCCAGTATATTAACTGATATAGACTGGCACCAGTCTGTACTCACTCCATAGTGACACCTGTCACTAAGCGCGCTTGCGCATGCGCACTGGAGCCCAAATAGGAAACAGATTCACTTTTCAATTATTCTGCAAGCAGAACAACTGCACAAATATTATCAGAAAGTTTTTATAGCTTTGCGCTGTGTCAGCTTACTATTGAAGGACTTCCTTACGCTAAGATATACCTACTATGAAGTCTATCCTCCCAAAATTATGTGTTTGGAAGTATTTCCTGGTTATATTGAACTTTATAACTATGTATATAAATGTTACCAGTTTTCGTGGGTTTCGTTTTCATGGTAACAACTTTAATATGCCTAAGTCGTCATCATATAAAAACACTCTGTTACTCCAGTGAGCCCTTAATCACTTTCAGTTAAAAGAAAATATAGTACTTTACAAGGAAATATGTTTATTTCGCTATGACAGAAAACAATCTTGAATTTGAAATTTCCGGCCTTTCTTTGAAAGGCGTTTGCATGTTTCTAGACTCCTTTTATCGAAATTCTAACCTGTATGCTTCTTTCGTAATCTTTTTTCATTTTTAAGAGTGTTTTAACGAACGATAAATCAAGTGCACGTCCTTAATCTGTGAACGAGTTCACTCTGTGGAGTATGGAGGACATGTCTGTTTTAAGTGCACTACATGTACCCCCACATCGATGTGCGGGTTTTGCATAGGGTGGTCTGCGTTTGTATCTAAGTTTTTCATTAAGGATTATTCATCCTACAGCGCTTCCCTCTGGTCATCCTTCCCCTACCTCCGTTGCTGTGTCTTTTGCAATATCTAATATGTCTATACCAGCAGCAACGGGGGGGCCTCTTCGGCGAATTCGGAAGCTGTGTTAGCTTTATTTGTGAGATTTGAATCCTTCGCTGCAGTTTGACTAAATCTAGACGAAAGGATATCTTCTGCCATCATGGAGACCAAGAAACAGGAAGTTTCTTCTGGTTCCGACGATAGCCCGAGGGCTAGTGGGTGTTCCCGCAAATGGGGGAAACCGATCCCTCTAACGTCAATGCAGGTTATTAGGTCTCCAGAACTAAAGTCTAGAGCGACAAAGCTCTTGAAGATGAGCTCATGCAGGTCACTGGGTCAAATCCACATTAGACTTGAGGGTGATAGGCATAACCCTCAAGCAGTGGTGGTAGAGGCGGAAGCTAATGTCCAAAAGCCTTATGCTAATGCCAGTTTTTCGGTCATACCGGTTGTCAAGATTCTCCGTAGGTTGCTTATAGCTAAGAGTTCGCATTCTAGCCTTGTTAGTTTGACTTCCGGTTTTGTAGGAAATCCAGGTCTGCAAGATCCGGTTATTACTTCCGTTCCGAGCATTTCCGGTATGACTTCTGTTTTTGTAGGACATCCGGGTCTTCAAGATCCGGTTCCTAGTTCCGTTTCCAGTTTTAGCAGCACTTCCGGTCATACCGGATATCCTGGATCTGTGGACTCCTATTATTTTTCGTCTTCCGGTAGAAGCGCTTCCGCTTCCAGTTTGGATTTCTGTCTGTACACTTCTGCTTCTGTTTCTAGAGGTGTACTTCCGGGTCATTCAGATCTGGATAGACTTCCATCCTCAGGACAGGGGTTACTTCCGTTTTCCGGATCTACCTCCATTCTTTCAGTATCTGGTCTGACTTCCGGTTTTGCGTATTTCTGTTTCCTTTGCTTATTCTGTTTTTTTACTGTACATCTGGGTTCAGTTTCCGGTGTCTTCTTCTGGTTTGCGCATTTCCGTTTCCTATTTCACTTACGGATTCGTACATCCGGGGATAGGGTCATTACCGGTTTCATGGTGTTCTATGATTAACTTCCAGTTCTGTTTTCCTTTTTTGGATTTCCGGTAATAGCTCTTACTGAGATTCCAGGTTTGTCTTTCCTAGGATCAAGTCATCATCTTTCCTAAGAGTTAGTCTTATTTCAGTAAGTGCTTTTAAATTCGGAATGTTTAATCGCTGAAAATATCAATTCCAAGACATTGCCAATCTTGAAGTCTCTCTTGGAGTCGTAACTATTCAGCATTTATTCTTTTATCAATGAAACATTTCAACGTAATTAAAGACTCTTCCGACTGGTTGCCGGATGGGTTTTTGTTGCAGTCGATAAGTCAGTGTATTCTATGCATTATCGCTAGATACATAATTTTTAATTTCATCCAGCTTTAGATGGTCTTCGGGCCGTTCAGCCTTTTGTATTTCCGGTGATAGCTCTTACTGAGATTCCACGTTTTTTCTTTCCTAGGATCTAGTCATCATTTCGACTAAGAGTTAGTCTTAATTCAATAAGTGCTTTTAAAATCGGAATGTTTATATAGACGATTGGTTAGTAAAGTAAGTCTTCTTAAATTCTCTCAGGAATTCTTCCAGAGGTTTGCAGTCTGGCATGCAACCTAGGGTGGATTTTAAATCTAAAAAAATCAAGCCTAGGTCCCTCTCAAATCTTCACGCATCTAGGTGTTTCTTTCGATCTGGCCCAGGGTCTAGTCTTCCCCTCAGATCCAAGAATAGAGGCTTTATCAGTGGCAATGTAAACCCTGTCTTCTTCTTCCATTGTCTGAGTAAGATTTCTGCTCCAAGAGTGATAGGTTTGATGGTCAACGTAGAGAATGTTATTCCTTGGGCAACGCTGATGAGAAGACCCTTCCAAATGTATTTAATGACCCTTTGGAAGCAGTCAGTTCTCTCTATTTACCATCAGATTCCCATCAGAGAACACTTGATTCCTCTTCTAGATTTTTGGAAAGATCGTTCTCTGCTTCTGATGGGTGTTCCACCGGTAAAATCCTCCACTCAGGCGATTATCTTCACAGACGCTTCTCAGGAGGGATGGGGAGCGGTCTGGGACTCCCTGTCTGTTTCCGGTCTTTGGTCTCTGGAGGAGTCGACAGCTCATATCAACATTCTGGAATTGTGTGCTGTCAAGAAGGCTCTCCTTTCATGGTCAGATCTTGTGATAGGTCTCAAAGTCTCGATTCGGTCAGACAATTTGACAGTGGTCTCTTATATCAACAGGCAGGGGGGTACAAGGTCATCCCTCCTTTGTCTAGAAGTGGGGAACCTTCTCTTATGGTGTCGCAAGAATCAGATTCTTCTAGTGTCTTCTCATGTCCCAGGCAGTCTGAATTTTCTTGCGCCCCAACTGTCACGTCCCAGCAAATTCTCCCACACAGAGTGGAAGTTAAAGAGGTCAGTTGTCAAAGCGATTTTCAGTGTTATGGATCGTCCTCTGGTGGTTCTGTTTGTGATGTTTCTGAATGCTCAGATCTCCTCTTACAGGTCTCTTTTTCTGGACAGTCAAGCACTGGCAGTGGATGCCCTGTCTCAGTCCTGGATAGGAATGTTCGTCTATGCGTTCCCTTCAACGATTTTGATTCCGTTAGTGTCAGAGCTCTAGATAAGCAGGGCTTTTGCGTTTTCATCCAATAAAAATTGCCAATCGCCCAATTAATTTTTAACATCATGAGTACTGAAATAGAAAATCACCCAATTAATTTAAGTTCTCTTGATAATAATGTATAATAACCCAATTAAATTCCAAAGAAACCCAATTTACAAAATTTCTAAGAGTGAATCACCCAATTATTGAAAAGCTTATCTAGAGCTCTGGTTAGTGTTAAAGAATGTCAAAGAACAAATATGCGAGATTCTTTTATAGCTACTTTTTGGCCAAAGAGGATTTGGTTTGTAGACCTTCTAGATCTCCTGGTAGACTTCCCTCAGCTTCTTCCATTCTCCCAGGATCTTCTGTCTCAAGTAAGAGGTCTTTGTCTTCATCAAAACCCAGAAATCTTCAGTCTGTGTGTTTGGAGAATATCGAAACTAAAGTTTACGAGAATAAAGTTTCTTCAAGATCTCCGATAATTATTGATTCTTCCAGAAGAGAGTCGACCCACAGAGTTTACAAGTGTCGACTTTAAATTTTTGGAGAATGGTGTTCAGACCAAGGTCTTGTGCCCGATTCTGTTTCTATTCCCCAAGTATTAGGACTTTTTAAAATATCTCTTTGATTCCTTACATTTATCTGGCATCTTCTCTTCCTTGCCATCTGTATGCCGATGTCAAGGACACTAAGACCTTTAATAGTTTTTATTAGAGGTCTAGGCAATATTCGTCCTCCGATAGCTACGCCGTTACCTTCATGGAACTTGGCTTTGGTTCTTCAAGTGCTGGCAGGCCATCATTTTGAACCTCTCCTCTATTAGTATTAACGGCCTCTGCTAGAAGGCGTTCAGAATTCATGCTTTTTCTGCTGAAAGGGAGAGATTTATAGTTTCAGGAGACGGTTTAGTTTTATATCCCAGCCATAAAACTCAGTCTATCCGGTTTCCTGCTAGTTAAAAATCATTTAAAAATCATTATCGTCTTTTTCACCTTCCGACAAACTCTGGTGTCCTGTTAGGACATTAAGAATGTACAAACAGCGAACTGATTTCAAAAGATTTGGTCCGTCCCTTTTATGGTTTTCTTATGCGGAAGAGTTAACTAAGCCGGTCTCAAAATTTACGATACCCTGATGGATTTGGGAGACGATTAAGCTTTGTTACGATGTTGCTTCTCCGGAACAAATTAATGTCTCCCATATTAAATCTCACGATGTTAGAGGAATGGCTTCCTCTTTTGCACCTTTTGCCGGTTCGTATTTAGATGAAGTCATGCTGGTTGCAGGATGAAAATCTGAATCCTCTTTTACAACCTTTTATCTGAAAGATCAGAGTGCAGCAGCCTCCTTCTTTCGTAATATTATGATTTTAACCAAAATAGCCGAAGACCATTTACCAAGCACATCTCGCCATTTTCGTTAAGACTGTGTGTCTGTAAGAAATGGTGAGAGTTTATTTTGGTTTTTATTTATCTCTTTAAGTTCAAGTTTGTCTTATTTGATAATCACGGTGTGATTGATTTAAATGCACTATTATGTTATGTTATTAACATTTGGATAAGATTGGTTTGATTTTTATCCTTGTTGGTTGATTCTCAAATTGCCTCCCACCTAATGTTTTAAGTGGGGCACTGACCAAATCTACTGGTTTAGCAAGTAGTGATTGAGCGGTAATGGATGTTTTTGTGGTGTAATAACAACCCCCCCCCCACAGACCCCCCCCCCCCCTTGCGGGTTGGTCTGTTGTTTTATTTACCACTATAAAAACATACTTACTGTTCAATCACTACGACCCGGTCTCAGCCACCCCGTGTGGAATTGATTTGGAAATTTGCCTATAATATTTGGCACTTAAGTTCAGAAAAGTGAATCTGTTTCCTATTTGGTATCAAGTGCGCATGCGCAAGTGCGCATAGTGACAGGCGTCACTATGGAGTGAGTACAGACTAGTGCCAGTCTATATCAGTTAATATACTGGAGATGGACCTAACCAGTAGCCTGGTTGAGGGTCCATATATATATATATATAGGAATAGGCATGGGGAGGAGTGTATGCAAGCATAAAAATCTTATTCTTGTAGCTAAATGCAGATAATTGATTTGGCAAGTAGTGATTGAACGGTAAGTATGTTTTTATAGTGGTTAATAAAACAACAGACCAACCCACAAGGGGCGTCTGTGGGGTTTTTTCTTCTCTGTTGTCATGGTTTCGGTGAGTCATTTCGCCCTGGTATCATATTGCCTCTGTCTTTCCAGCATTTTTCTTACTTTTTCTCTATTATTTTTCATCCTTTTGGCTCGCTTCTAGTTTTATCCTTTTTCTTCAAAGCTTGTTCTTTTCTTACATCTCGGCATCAGTTTTCTCGGCTAGTAAATTTTTAAAATTTGGTTTTCCTTCTACCTCCGGTAACTGTCGATCATTGTCTTATCTGTCAGTTTGATTCTTCCTTTCCCTTTTTCTAGCATAATTTTTACTCTAGATCTCAGTTTTTATTAGTCTTCATTTGTTGTTAATCCAAAATCTGTGTTTTGTGTATTTAACATTCGAGCTGATCCCGGATATTCATTATCAATCAATCAATCAATCCGTTTATTGGCATATAAAACACAATGACATACGCCATGGTACAAACATTTAACTACATTTTACAAAGATGAAAATATAGGTTCTAAGACAATAAATTAAAAAAATAAATAATTAAATAAAAACTGTACAGGTTTAATGTGTAGGGCTATGATTTAAGTTTACTGCCACCAGGCATAAATATTGGATTGTTTGGAATATCTAATTAAACAATATATCAAATACAGTGAGGTGTGGTGAATTTACCAGGACTCATGAAGTTGGCTAGTTTCCCAATGAAATTGATATGGATGTTGATTAAAATATAAGACACAGTTATGCAATCATTATATGAACCTGCCCCATGTACAAGATGATGTTCTGATGATTTGTGTCATTGCATAGGATTTAAAGTACAAGCCCGAGCAGCGAGGCAAACGTTGGTGTAATCAATAAGAATTTTTATTAGACCACCTCCATTATTATGACTTTAAAAATTTTAATTGACCACCTATCAAGCGAGTCAAAATTAGTAAACTCATTAAGCTTTTTAAAAAGCAATTGTCTCTCCTGATCGTAATGTGGCCATTCCATTATAAAGTTTTTTCATCCTCGATTATGTTCTGGTTGCAAAGCTTACAGAATCGTAGATGAGCAGATGTTAGTGGTGTTTTGTGCCTATCTTCCTCAATGTGTAAGGTGTGTGCACTTATCCTGAGTTTTGTCAAGTTTCTGCGTTTTGTGAAATTCTCAATGGCAAAGCTTTGTTTATATTTTGAACCCTGGTTTTGTCAGACTCCAAGACAGTCAAAGGATTGCCATAGTTCACTTAAAAGGCCCATATCATGCATTCAATTCATAGAGTCACGATGACATCATCACAATTAAATTTCCCTTAGTTCGCTGGAGCGACGCCATTTCTGGAGGGATTCATTTAACATTTCGAGCAGTGGTTTGGGAAACCCTAATTTCATTTTCCTTACTATCTTGATAAATTCAGTCACAATTTGATGTTTTCAATTACCAGACGGGATTATTGCATAATCTCAGGTACAGGATTTGGCTATATCTTGATTCTAACCCCTCCCATAGGCGTACTATGGGTTTTCAGTTTGCCACAAAATCTGGTTAAATCTCTATAAATAAAATTATCTATAATGTTTTCAGGGTCTTCAGCATTTTAATAAGTAATGCTATGCTTCTATGATTCTTTTTTCTCCATTCAAAGAAAGCGGTAAAATTAAAATAACCAAAATAAACGCGAGTTACGATGTTTCATGAGTGCTAAGAATAAGGATATAGCCCAGGATTTTATGGTTTGACCTTCATGGCATATGTAAACTACCAGTATGTTTTTTATGGCCAGTCCACTTTAGTATGTAGTAAGTTTGCCCCAACTTTAAGGGCGGCCCTTATCAAAGGGGCTGGATGTTCTTCTTGGATCTAGGACCCTTCTCCGCAGTCTATTATCCCAAATTGTCTTGTGTTCCATCCAATCAGAAGCTATCAGTATTAGAGGGGGTGCTGGTTTTCTATGATTGTCAAGGAGACTATAGAAGAGGCTCTACCTTGGAAAGTAGAGCTGGACTTCTGTTCAACGATCTTCATAGTCTCCAATTCTTAGAAGGATAGCGTCCTTTTATCTTTCTGAAGAAGTTATAGCTTCTTTCTTTATCTCATAAATTCAGGATGGATTCCTTCCACCCTATCGCAAGTCTATTTTCAGGCATGTGATCCTTTTCTATCGATTGTTAGGATGCCTATTTCATGTGCCTTTTTTACCCTTACTTCCGAAAGGTATATGAGTTTTGCTTTCACGGATAGGGTATGGCAGTTTGAGCCATGCCCTTCGATCTGACCTTGGTGCCTTTCTTTTCACACATCTGGTCTCGGCCGTAGCAGGTGTCTTGCGCCATCATCTTATTTTTCTTCACGTCTTTATAGATGATCGGTTAATAAAAGCTAGGTCTTTCTCAATTCTTTCAAGATTTATTCCAATGGTTTGCAGTTCGCCTTGCAGCCTAGGTTGAATTTTGTTTTCAATAAGTCAAGCATAGTTCCTTCTCAAGTTTCTCCCATCTAGGCACCTCCCTTGAGCTGTTTTCAGGGTTAAGTTTTTTCCTTCAGAGACGAGGGTAGAGGCAATCTTGTTGACAGTGGTCACCCTGACATCCTCTTTCTATGTTAGGGCAAGATTTTTTCTTAAGATTCTAGGCTTGTTGATCAGCGTCGAGAATGTCATTCCCAGGGTGACATTGATGAGAAGACTTTCTAATGTTCCTGATCTTCTTCTAGAAGCAGTCAGTACATTCTAATTCCCTCTGATGGTGTTCCATTAGTCAAGACCTCCCCTCAAGTGATTATTTCATGTTTTTTTACTGCAGGGGTGGGGAGCAGTTTGAAGCTCCCTGATTTTGCCAGTCTTTGGTCCCTGGAGGAGTTATTTTCACACATCAATTTAGTGGAGTTGTGACTTGTCAAGAAGCCTCTCCACTTTTGGTCGGATCAAGTGATAGGCATCAAGATCTCGATTCGATCAATCAATGACACAGGGTTTTCTTTCATTTTCAGATGGAGAAATGAGATCTTTCCTTCTTTATATTGGGATTTTGGATCCGTTTCTTGGGATATCACTAGATCCAAATCTTTTTAGTTCCCAGTCATGTTCCAGACAGATGGATATTACTTGAGGACCAGTAGTTGTTATTACACCACAAAATCATCCATTACCATTCAATCACTACTTGCTAAATCAATTATTTGCATTTTGCTATCAGAATAAGGTTTTTATGCCTGCATACACACCTCCCCATGTCTAATCCTATTCCTATGGACCCTCAACCAGGCTACTGGTTGAGTCCCCCCTCCAGCCTACCATCAGGTATAGACTGGCACCAGTCTATACTCACCTCATAGTGACACTTGTCGCTAAGCATGCTCGAGCATGCGCATTAGAGCCCGAATAGGAAACAGATTCACTTTTCAATTATTCTGCAGCAGAATAGTTGTCTAAAAATATTTATATAAGTTTTTGTGTTTTGCGCTGTGTCAGTGATACCTTTTGACTTTATATCTCGGAAGAATATGCCCAATATGAAGTCAATCCTCCCTAAGTTACGTCTAGGAAGTATAATTGTGTTTATATGGTATCTTATAGACGAATTTATATATTACCGGTTTTCGCGAAGATCGTTCTGCATCGTGGTATCTTGATTGTTATGCCTATCCTAAATCATCATCATCATTGATAATGTCCAGTCCATATATAGAGCCTGTAACGAAGTTATTTCTAGTGCATTATAAGGATTATCTTAAAATCCCTTGAAAGTTTCTGGTAAGGAAATTTGAATTTTCCCGCCGTTAGAACTGAGTTGAGGGTGTCTCTTGTTTGAGAGTTTGAGCGGTATGCTTCATTGTTACGTTTCTTCGTTTGTAGGAGTCAGCGAAAGGGTCAGATAAGACTAAATGTTCGTCGGCAAAATGTGATCGTCATCACTCGATCGAGTTCGCCGGGCACGTTGGTGCGAAGTGTACTTCCTGTACTACTAATGCTATGTGTGGGATTTGTAAAGGGTGGCCGGTTTTCGGTAGCGAAAGCGTTCTTTAAAGATTTGTCGGTCTAACAATCGCTGCCCTCTGGTCGTCCTTCCCCTTCCTCCATTGCTAGTAAGGCAAAGGCGGTGTCCTTTGCTCAATCGTCTGTTCCGTTATTGGTAGCAACGAAGGGGGGGAAACTCATCGGGAAATTCGGATGCCGTGATGGCGCTTTTTGCGAGATTTGAATCGTTTGCCACAGTGTTGACAAAATCGCTCGATGAACGAATTTCTTCTGCGATAAAAGAGGCCAAAAAGCAGGAAGGCTCGTCAAGTTCGGAGGATAGCCTGAAGGCTAGCAGGCGTTCCCGCAAATGGGGGAAGCCGGTCCCTCTGACCTCTAGGCAGGTGTTGGTATCACCAAAGCAGAAGACAAGAGCATCCAGGCTCTTGAAGGTGTGCTCGGAGAGTGCATCAGATAAAATCTACTTAAGACTTGAGGGTGACGGGCATAACCCTCAAGCAGTGGGTGGCGTCGGCTGAAACCGGCGTCCATGAGGCCAATCCTTATGATAATGCCAATTTTACGGTGGTTCCGGTAGTTACAGTTGTCTCTAGAGCGCCGTTTCTAAGAGGTCGATACCTAGTCTTGCTAGTTCCCGTTCCGTTGTGGTGGACTCGGGTTTACTTCCGTTTTCCGCATCTCAATCTTTTTCCGTCCGAACTGCCGGTCTAGCAAGACATCTGGGTCTTCAAGATCTGGTTCCGTTTTCGGTGGTTTCCGTTTCCGGTAGGACTTCCGGTTTAGTGGGTAATCCAGGTCGGCAAGATCCGGTTACCACTTCCGTTCCGGCCACTTCCGGTCTGTCTTCCGTTTATGTAGGACATCCAGGTCCTAGAGATCTGGTACCTACTTCCGTTTCCGGTTCTATTAGCGCTTCCGGCCATTCCGGATATCCGGAGTCTGAGGACTCCTTTTATTTTCGAATTCCGGTAGAGGCATTTTCCGTTTCCGGTTTGGACGCTAGTCAGTACACTTCCGCTTTCAGTCTTAGGGGTGTACTTCCGGGTCGTCCAGACCTGGATAGACTTCCGTTTTCCATTTCCGGTTTCATGAGAGCTTCCGGAAGAATGCATATCCGGGTCTGTTGGACCCGGCATTGCATTGTTCATCAATTTCCGGTTCCGTTTTATCAGTTTCATCTTCTGGTTAGTCTGTACATCTGGATTGTAGGATTTTGATCAGTTCCAGTAGTCTACTTCCGGTTTTATCCATTTCTTTTTCCTTTTTTCCACATCCGGATTTCGTACAGCCGGGGATAGGATCATTTCCGGTTTTACCTGGCATTACATTGTTCATCCATTTCCGGGTTTTCAGCTTCCTCTTCCGGTAATTCTGTACATCCAGGTTGTAGGATTTTGATCAGTTTCCGGTAGTATACTTCCGGTTTATGCATTTCCGTTTCCCTTTTTCCACATCAGTTTTCCTAGAATCTAGTCATCTTCTTGCCTAAGATTAGTCTTATTTCCGTATTTGTATAATATTGGGAATGTTTAATGGCTGAAAATAGTAATTCCAAGTCATTCATTGCCAGTCTTGTAGTCTCTCTTGGAATTTTAGTCTATTCAGACATTTATTCGTTTATCAGTGACAATTTTCTATGAGCAGTCCTCTTTAGCATATAGTAAGTTTGACACTTCCTTAAGGGTAGCCCTTATTAAAAGGGGCTAGATATTCTTGGATCTAGAATCCTTCTATGTAGTCTCTTCTTCCAAAATGGTCTTCTGTTCCTTATTATTAGAAGCTATTAGCTTTAGAGGGGTTGTTGTTTGTCTATGATTGTCAAGGAGTCTATAGAAGAGGCTATTCATTGGAAAGTAGATCCAGGCTTCTGTGCATTGGTTGGATTGTCTGTTAGGATTCTAAATCTCGATTCGTTCAGTCATTGCCATGGGGTTTTCTTTCATTTTTAGAAGGAGGAATGAGGTTTAGTCTTATGGATTGTCCTCTAGTAGAGCTGTTCGCGGCCTCTCTGAATGCTCAGATCTTCTCTTACATGTCTCCTTTTCCGGACAGTCAAGCCCTGGGGGTGGATGCTCTGTCTCAGTAGTGGACAGGAATGTTCGCCTATGCCTTCTCTCGAACGATTTTGATTCAGTTAGTTTTGAAGAGGGTCAAGGATCAGGTTTGCAAAATTCTTCTGATAGCTCCCTTTTGGCCAAAGAGGATTTGGTTTTTAGACCTTCTAGATTTTCTGGTAGATTTCCCTCTTCTTCTTCCAGTATAACAGGATCTTCTATCTCAAGTAAGAGGTCTTTGTGTGCATCCAAATCCAATAAATTTTAGTCTGTGTGTCCGGAGAATCTCGAGTCTGAAGTCCTCGAGAATAAGGTTTCTTCTGATCTCAGGAAATGATTGACTCTGCCAGAAGGGATTCGACCCGTTGAGTTCACAGGGGTAGACTTAAACATTTAGGTGAATGATGTTCAGACCAAGGTTTCGTGCCCGATTCTGTTTCTATACCCAAATTATTAGATTTTTTATCTTATCTGTTTGGTTATTTTCATTTGTCAGTTATTACGTTCAGGGAGTATAGATTTTCTCTGGTGTCATCCCTTCCTTGTCTTCTGTATGCCGATGTCAAGGATACTAAGACTTTTAATAACTTTATTAGAGGTCTAAGTAATATTCGTCCTCCGATTGCTAAGCCTTTACCTTCCTGGAGTTGGGCTTTGGTTCTTCAAGTTTTGGCAGGTCGCCATTTTGGAGCTATTTCTTACACCAGTAGTAAGCTTGGTTTTGTTTTTAATTGTCAAAGCTGTTTTTTCTTGTTGCTACATCCTCTGCTAGAAGGTGTTCAAGAGATTCATGCTCTTTCTGCTGAAAAGGAGAGATTTATAGTTTCAGGAGATGGCTTGGTTTGATATCCCAGAAGGAATTTTTTATCTAAAACTCAAACTAACCGCTATCCTGATAGTCCGATCATTTTAAAATCTTTTTCGTCGGTCGCCATCCGAAAAATTTTGGTGTCCTATTAGGGCATTAGGAACCTTCAATCAGCGATCAGATGTTATAAGAGTCGATCCATCTCATTTATGTTTTTCCTACAAGGAAGAGTTATCTAAGCCGGTCTCAAATTCTTCGATTGTCAGATGGATTTTTCAGAGAATAGTTAAGCCTTGTTATGAGATAGCCTCACCGGATCAAATTAATCTCTCCCTTATTAAAGCCGATGACGTTAGAGGTATGGCTACTTCTTTCGCTCTTTTTGAGGGTTCGTCTTTAGATGAGATCAGGCAGGTGGCAGGAGAGAAATGTGAATACACCTTTACATCCTTTTATCTCAAAGACCAGAGTGCAGCAGCTTCCTTCTTTCGTAACATTTCCACTTTTAACTAAAAAAGCCGAAGACTATTTACCAAGCACTTCCCACCATTTTCGTTAGGACTATGCATCTGTGAGAAATGGTGAGAGTCTTCTTTTGGTTTTTAGTTATTTCTTTAAGTTCAAGTTGTTCTTATTTGCTAATCACGGTGTGATTGAGCTAAACGCTCTATTAGGTTATGTTGTTAACATTTGGATAAGATTGATTTAATTTATCCTTGTTTGTTAACCAAAAAAGCCGAAGACTATTTACCAAGCTCTTCTCACCATTTTCGTTAAGACTGCGTCGGTGAGAAAGGGTGAGAGTCTTCTTTTGGTTTTTATTTATTTGTTCAAGTTGTTCTTATTTGCTAATCACGGTGTGATTGAGCTAAATGCACTAATATGTTATGTTATTAACATTGGGATAAGATTGGTTTGATTTTTATCCTGGTTTATTGATTCTCTAATCTCCTCCCACCTTATGTGGACAGGGGGCACTGACCAAATCTACGGGTTTAGCAAGTAGTGATTGAACGGTAATGGATGTTTTTGTGGTGTAATAACAACCCCCCCACAGACCCCCCTTGTGGGTTGGTCTGTTGTTTTATTAACCACTATAAAAACATACTTACTGTTCAATCACTACGACCCGGCCTCAACCACCCCGCGTGGTAAGATTTGAGAATCAGACTTTAATTATTTTGCACTTAAATTTAGAAAAGTTAATCTGTTTCCTATTCGGGCTCTAATGTGCATGCGCGAGAGCGCTTAGCGACAAGCGTCACTATGAGGTGAGTATAGACTGGTGCCAGTCTATACCTGATGGTAGGCTGGAGGGGGGACTCAACCAGTAGCCTGGTTGAGGGTCCATAGGAATAGGATTAGGCATGGGGAGGTGTGTATGCAGGCATAAAAATCTTATTCTGATAGCAAAATGCAAATAATTGATTTAGCAAGTAGTGATTGAACGGTAAGTATGTTTTTATAGTGGTTAATAAAACAACAGACCAACCCACAAGGGGTGTCTGTGGGGGGTTCAGTCCTAGCAAGTTCTCACTCACCGAGTGGCAGTTTAAGAGGTTGGTTGCCAAAAGCGTTTTCAAGCTTCTGGGTCTTCCCCATGTAGATCCTTTTGTGACATGTCCGATTGCCCAGATCTCATCTTTCACGTCTCTCTTTTTGGACAGTCAGGTTTGGGCGATCATCGCACTGTCTCAGTTCTGGACAGGATTATTTGATTTCATGTTCTTTCCAATATTCCTGATTCTAATTGTTCTGATGATAGTCATGGACCAGTTTAACAAATTTCTTCTAGCAGCTCCCTTTAGGTCAAAGAGGATCTGATTGGTAGCCTTTCTCGATCTTCTGGTAAGATTTTGCTAGCCTTCTCCCAGTATCATCAGATCTCGCTCATGTAAGGGGCTTGCATCTTCATCCAATCCAGAAATTTTCATCCTATGTGTTTGGAGAATTTTCAAGTGTCCGGTCTCTGAGATCAACTTTTCTTCAAGATCTCAGGAAATCATTGTCTCTTCCAGGAGGGAGTCGACCTGTCCAATTTGTACAAAGGTTGACTATTAAAGTTTTGAAGAATGGTGTTTAAAACATGGTTTCTTGCCTGTTTCCATTTCTATTTCCTAGGTGTTAGATTTGTAATCGTATCTATTCGATTCATTTCATTTATCAGCTAGCACCATTAGGGGTTATAGATTTCTTTGGATTCTTCTCTTCCTTGTCTTCTGAATGCTGATATTAAGGCTTTGAAGATTCTCAATGGTTTTATTAGAGGATTGGGCAATATTCGCCCTCCAGTGGCTAAGCCTTTGTGGTATGGCTACCTCCTTCGCTCTTTTCGCTGGCTCATCATTGGACGACGTCATGCAAGTCCCAGGTTGGAAATCTGAATCGACTTGTACCTCTTTCTATTTAAAGGATCAGAGCCCAGCGGCCTCCTTTTTTAGAAATATAACGATTTTAACAAAACAAGCCAAGGACCATTTACCAAACACATCTCACTAATTCCGTTAATCTGTATGTCTGTCAGATATGGTGAGAATATTCTCTTGTTTTGTTTATTTCATTGAGTTGACAATTTTCCTTGTTTGATAATCACTGTGTGATTTGTTATGGATGCACTATTACGTTAATTTATTAACATTTGGATATGAGTTGTTTAATTTTTATCCTTGTTTAATGATTCTCAAATCTCCACCCACCAAGTGTGTTTAAGTGGGGAACTGACCAAATCTACGGGTTTAGCAAGTAGTGATTGAACGGTATAGATGTTTGTGTGGTGTAATAACAACCCCCAACAGTTCCCCCCCCACCCCTTGCGAATTGGTCTGTAGTTTTATTAACCACTATAAAACATACTCACCGTTCAATCACTATGCCCCGGTCTCAGCTACCCCGCAGGGGGAATGATCTGTTTGTAATATTTGGCACTTAAATTTAGAAAAGTTAATATGTTTCCTATTTGGGCTCCATTGCGCTTGCGCGGACATGCTTAGTGACACGTGTCACCAAGTAGTGAGTACAGACTGGTGCCAGTCTCTATCAGGGCATGTGCTGGTGGTGTACCCTTCCAGTGGCCTGGTTGACGGTATATTGAAATGGAATAGGCATATGTGGGTATGTAAGCAAGCATAAAAATCTTATTCTGGTGGCTAAATGCAGAGTAGTTGATTTAGCAAGTAGTGATTGAATGATAAGTATGTTTTATAGTGGTTAATAAAACTACAGACCAACCCGCAAGGGTGTGTGTGTGTGTGTGTGGTCTGTTGAGGGATCTGAGTTTGGGACGCCCAGATTTCAGTTCATGACCCAAAAATGTCAGGGTGTGGGTTCCTGGGACCTCCAGAATATAGATACCATGAGAAACCCTGTACCTGTATAGTTACATTGAGATTGTGGGAACTCAACATTCAAAGTATATGAATCCATCCCGACACATGCAAAGCATGGAAGGAGCTTATTTAGAAGTAGGTGGGACATAGCTAGAAATGGATCTGGCTATAACATCCTAGTGTTCAAACGGGAGTGGCTAATTGATCTGTCTAGTTTTAGCTGTGCCCCGCCTATCCCTAGTTAAGCGCCGCCCACACCTCGTCCGTGTTGGGATTGATCGATCCCTGTTTTGCTTGAATATCAATTTCCATAAAACTATACATGGAAACCTGTTGAGTATTTTGAAACTAATTTGACTGGGTGCTGCTACTGCCTAAGGCAGCACCATTAGGCAGCACCAGCACCCAGTCAAATTAGTTTCAAAATATTAAACAGAATGTTTATTAAATGGTAAAGCCATACAATTCGTACAATGTGTCAGACTATTAAGCGTTAAAGATGGACTATATCGAGTCATTCATGATGATAATAATATGATATCTTGGAACAAATTTTTCTATATTTCGTTGTTGGTTGTTCATTTAATGATAATGAAAAATCCTCTCTCTGCTAAGCTTGACATATGGAAAACTATAATTGTGTCAGATAAAGTAATTGATTGGATTCAACAAGGCGTAAAATTCCCGGTAATTGATGACATTAATAGTTTTGAGGAGGAAAATAATAAGTTTTCAGTTAAAGAGATTAACTTTTTAGATAAAGAAATTGTTAATGGAAATATTAATATTATTAATATACTATTAATGCCGAGGTGGGTAGGGGTGTCCGTGCATAGCTTCCCATTTCCATCTGTTATGGTCATAGAGACCAGACCACATGTCGATAGTTGCTTTGACAACTGTGAAAACACACCCGTAATCCGAGTTTCTCACATCCGCTTGTGTATGTCTAATTGGAGAAACATGTGGGAGGCGTCCATCCAGCCCTTTGTCCAGATGGAAGTCACTCCAGTCAAACGGCATCCCGTCCAGGTGTGTCCCACACCTGTCAAGTTTCTGCTTGACTGACCTCGGTATACACATGCTTGCCCTCATTAATATTCATTAATGTCAGGGAGCCTGTCCTGTTCCTGCTTGGGCTGGCCACGCCCAACACGCACATGTGTTCCTCCACGGGCACGGTCCATTGCTGAGCAATGGGACGCACCCGCAGGTCTCCCTTTTAAAAAACCCTGTTGGCCTCGGCACGTCATAATCTCGCCTGTGCACTTTGCCTCTTGCATTCCTTTAGTATTGCTAAAAATCCCTTTCCCCCACACCCACAAATTCTTGCACGAGATTCTTGCACCTTCCACACGTACGCTCACCTGCTGCCTTGCATATGCTAGGGTCACAACCAATTGTACAGTTAAACCTTTAGCCCTTAAATTCTCTCAATTTTGCTCAAAATGTCGATTGGTAGGCTAGGAGAGGGTTGTTCTTTAAGAACTTTCCACTGGAGTGACTGGCTGGGTACCGAAGCAGTCACTCCAGTATTAAGTTGTTGGGAATAGTCTTCGCCGGGTCTGTTAAGGGACAATCACCAAGACCACTGCAAAACTGTTCTGGACCGCCTGGAGGGTTAAGGCGTGATTAAGTTGATATCAGATCTACCTGTATATACATATATATATATCGCTTATTACTGTATGTATCGTTCATTTATGGATAATGCATAACTTATGTACTTATAATTGTTATAGTTTATTTACCAATAATGCATAGTTTATTAACTTATATGTAGTTTAGTTTATATATGAGGGCCATAGATTGATAGCTATATGTTACACATCGCAATGCTTTGTTTATTCTGTACCTGGGAACACTGTGTCCCAGGGGTTTTCTTGCATCAATAAATCTATGGCTTATTCACATTGATGCGAGAAAACCCCTGGGACACAGTGTGCCCAGGTACAGAATAAACAAAGCATTGCGATGTGTAACATATAGCTATCAATCTATGGCCCTCCAAAATCTCACCCAAACCGTAGTCCCAGGGGTTTTCTGGCATCAATAAATCTATGGCTTATTCACATGTCTCACCAAAACCAGTCTTGCTTGCTCTTCTTTACAGACCATAGGGTGGGTCGGAGGGATCCCTCCCCATGCCTGTTATTAATCTGGTGCTAAATGGACATATTGAACTATGTAGTACAAAACCGATTTGCGTATCTAGGATTTCATGCTTGCCAAAGAAATCTGGAGAACTCGGGTTGGTTTGCGACTTGCGACATGTCAATAATTTCTGTAGTACACCTAGCTTTAAATATGATGATATAGACACTAATTAATTTGGTACAACCAAAAGGCTTTATGATTACCACTGATCTTAAAAACGGGTTTCATCATGTTCCTATACATATAGAACACAGAACACTTTTAGGCTTTAAGTATAAGTCTGTTTGCTATAGATGGCCTGTGTTGCTATTCGGACATAACTGTAGCCCATATATTTTCACAAAAATCTTGCGACCTATTGTTACATTTTTTAGAGCGAATGGACTTAGGATTGTCCTCTATGTAGACGATTTTATATTGTTTTCGGTCCAAAGTAAAATTGAATTGCACATAGAAAGAATGATATTAATGCGCAATACACTTAGTGTGCATACGTCATAAAATAGTTTGCATAACTACAAACATGCTGACGTTTGTGGATGAATGATTATGACATCGGGCTATATGTCACGTAGTTGATTATGATGTCATATGATTGATTGAGGAAATGGATTCATGAAGTGCTAGCTAAGATTAACTTTAGTCTAAGCCTTTATTTGAGAGTCTTACTTCAGGCTAAGGCTTTACAAAGCTACAGTATGTAGAATAAACATGCAGACATGTTCTGCCATTAGATGGGCTATGTTATTCTATCATGTGCCAATGTTATAATTGGAAGTATTCAGCGAGGCAACTCCTTCCAGTACCTGTTCACCATAGAGTAGGCGAATTACACATCTTAGATGTGACTAGAGCCTACTCTTACGTATGGGAGTCATCATTAGTGAGAAATCTCTTATGGTTAACTATCTGGTGGTTTCAGCTGTCGGGGGACTCTGTCATTCTTGTGTAGCTCACATTTGCTAAACAATGTTAAACCAGCACAATAGATTGTCTCGGTATGTAACTGTATGTCTCACAGTAGGTCCCAATGCAAATCTACATCTGCCTAATCTCATCAATCATTTGGGTAGCAAGTAATTACATCATTGGTGATCAGATGTGGCTGGCTTGGACAGTTGACAAATTTCACGGTCATGTATAATGCAGAGAGATCAGCTAATCTTGGGAAATCATTGTATAATGTATGTATGTATGTATGTAAATTTCTATAGCGCCGATTCCGGACTAAACCGCTCAAAGGCGCTTTACAAAATTAAAAAATATGCTCTTGTGAAAAGGTGAGTTTTTAACATAGATTTAAATGGCTCAATTTTGTTACAATTTTGTATGTCAGATGGTAGATTGTTCCAAAGTTTTGGTCCTGCTCTCGAGAAGGCGCGTTCACCGATGGTTAAATTCGAATGTGGTACGACACATAGTAATTGTGAATTTGATCGAAGGGACCTTGCTGATGTTCTTCGTACGATCAGTGAATTTAGGTAAGGTGGTGCAAGATCATGAAGGCATTTGAACACTAAGAGTCCGACCTTATACCTGATCCATTCTCTAACTGGCAGCCAGTGTAGTTCGTGGAGAACAGGCGTGATGTGTTCATGCATTCTCGTGCGGGTGATCAACCGAGCTGCTGTGTTCTGGGCTCTCTGCAGACGCTCCAACTGGGCTGATGTTATGCCAGTCAGTAATGCATTGCCATAGATTTCGAATTTTGCTGATGTTTCTCATATTGACGAAGATGGAACGAGAGACAGATGTCACATGTGCTTCCATTGAAAGAATGTTATCAAAAGTTACGCCTATGTTGCGGGCACTGTCGCTAAAACCAATTTCGGCCTCTCCAACATGGAGACTTTATGTCCACATTCTGTCGGATGTGGCGAGATGTTATCAAGAGAGTCTCTGTTTTCTTGTCGTTCAGCTTATAATGCCTTGTACTTGATCAGTTCAATGTTACCACTTACACCTATGTGGTATTTAATAGTTCATTAACAAATTTTAGCCATGTATCAAATGGCATCCATCGCTAGAGTTATGGTTAATGGACTGATGGTGATCGGACAGTGGACAGCTGATTCTTACCTCATCCGCTGGACACATCAGCACACAAGAATTAAAAGATTTAAAGCATTGTCCGAAATGAACCTTTCCCGTGTTAGCTATGCCCCGCCCATCTCTAGCTGAGCTCCACCCACACCTTGCTCGTGTTGGGATCTATTGATCCCTGAACTCCCTGACTATTAATTTCCAGAAAACTGTACAGGTAAGCTCTTGAATATTTTGGAACTAATTTAACTTGTTGCTGTTGCTGCCTATGGCAACAACAGCGACCAGTCAAATTAGTTTCAAAATGTTTGACAGAAGGTTTATTAAATAATAAAGATATACAATTCGTACGTGTCAGAGTATTAAGCGTGTAAGACTGACTAAATCGTGTCATGATTATGACGTCATCCTACACGTCACATAGTTGATTATGACATCATATGATGGATGGGTAAACTTGAAAGGTCCATTGATGAGGTCTCTCATTGCACATAATTCCTACTAAAAAAGAACTGCCACTTGATGATTGGGACTGTCTTCGGAAATACACAAAGATAGTGAATCATCTCTATATATATGCCATATATTGCTATGCATACTTTGATTTGATTTTGACCATGAGGAACTCGGGCTTGGAAAATTAGGAGAGATCTGTCACTCAACTCAAGTAGCTCGTAATGACAGAATTTTTTTAATGATGTCGTTATTACGAGCTGCATGCTCCACAGATATTTGTGAGAGAAAGATGCTGTGTTGCAGCTGGTTTCCGGCATGCTGAGAATCTGACACGATCCCGCATACTGATAGTCATGACACTTCACTACACTATTTTCTTTGGAATCAGTCTGCCCATTCATATGCCTGACACCTGTGCATCCTCAGCCAGCCATGGAGTATGACCAAATTATGCTTTTTGGTTGTCAGCTTATTTTCAGCCTGGAGTGTGTTATGGAAGGTTCACGTTTCTGTTGCTCATGGTCTAGCAAGAAGTAAATCATTGCTTAGGTCAAAGGTCAAGGTTATCATGACCAAAGCTATTTATGTTTCTGTGCATTAATACAATCTAGCAAATAGAGTATCATAATGTTATGTCTATTGCTAGCCGTTGCAAAAGAAAGAGGTCTGTTAATATTTATGTCAGTATGACCATTATTCAGCATAAAATACTTGTTTCTACATGATAATTCATGAGCAATTTATCTGCATTAACCTTGCTTGAATACCAAACACATCAAATATATAATTTTAGCCATTGTCAACAATATCTCGTAAACAGCATATCATACAGAACTGCTTGAGATATTTTAATGAAACTTGGTTTATGCCTCAGTTATGATACACAGATATGCCTTTTGATGAGTTCACCGTTATAGGTCCAAGAATTTTGGGTGAAAAATGGGCTTTTTAATGCAAAAACTCACAATCTTTGTCAATTTAATCGTAAACGCCATATCATACAGATTCGCTTAAAATAATTTAATGAAACTTGGCTGGTAGCTTCTTTATGATGGGTAGTTGTGCCTTTTGAAATATTCACTTTTATAGGTTCAAGATTTTGGACAAAAATGCATTTTTTAATTGCCCATTGAACTTATTGTCTGGTTGCAGCAGTCAGATGGTTGAATGTGATTGCATGTTTTGTTCAGAATGTGTGCGATGACATTATGGTTGCGAGGTCAAAAGTCAAGTTCCCTGACCTCTGATATTTATTGGCAGTGAGAAGGATAGATGAGACATGTAATTCTGGCAATTGTTATATAGCGTCTGCTCTCATCTTCACACTTGGGGTCTAGTGCACTATAGCGTTGGCGAAATGGTTGTGGCTACAGTTGTCATTTGCTCACTTGGTCACTATTGCTGACTGCTGGTCGTAGCTAATGATGCTTCATCAAACCTTTGATCCACTAGGCCATTGGTTCATCAATTTTGCTGATGCCTATAATGAAGTTTCTAGTAAATTCTTTAAAAGAACACATCCCGAGCCACTTGGCTGATTTGAACCGAATCTAACCCTGTGCAATCTGAATTACATTGGTCTCTTAACCCTTTAGCACTCGAGTTTGTTCAAGAAAATTTCAATTTTCTCATAGAAAGTATCCATTTGCAGAGCAATAAGACTATTTTTGAAAATTTACCACTGGAATGACTGGCTTGGTTATCGAGCCAGTCATTCCAGTGGTAAATTAAAAAAAATAGTGTTCTCTTGGTTTACGAATGGACATTTCTCAAGACCACTACAGAATCCTTTTTTGGCTGATACGAATGTTAAAGGGTTAAATGCATGCATGGTTGTGTGTGTGTGTGTGTGTGTGTGTGTGTGTGTGTGCGTGCGTGCGTGCGTGCGTGCGTGCGTGCGTGCGTGTGTGCGCATGTGTGCGTGCATCTCTCTGTGTGTCTGTTGTCCGGAAATGAAGGCTTTATTGGTGTGTTTAATTAAACATGCAATCAGTGTAGGCTTTAAGCTGTAATGGTCTGCCAGCAGATCTTGTACTGCAAAGACAGATGGTCCGTACCCGGACGTAATCCCTGCCATCAATGTCAGACAATGGCCAATGAAATTAACACAATTCACTCTGTACTGGACATCTCTGATTGTTTTAAGTCTATTTCATGATAGAATAAAAGGTTTTATTAATATTTTAAAAACAATTTGGCTGAACGTTATTGCTGCCCTAACAATTACATTCAGGCAAATTGCTTTCAAAAGTTTCGTGAAATTATCTTCAAACTAAGTTTCGTGAAATTCAGCGTGAAAAGGGAGGTAAGCATTGTCCAATAGATGAGCTATTTGGAGAGTCTAGTCAGGAAATGAAAGCAGTTTGAAACATCTGCAGCGAGCAGGACAACTTTATGAGGCTAGATTCCAGCACCACAATCACTCATTGGTACTATTCAAGCACTGTCATATATTCGCAAATATGTTAGGCAGCAACAACTTTGTCTCAATTTATTTTCAAAATATTCTATAAATTTTAAAAAAAATTGTTTCCTTGAATGATATCACTTGAATTTGTATCGTGCTGTTGAAATGGTGTGTACAGACTAAAGTTCACAGGCTTGATGATGGAAGTTTTGTTCACATTGTCCTGACCAGATGTATTTTAGCCCTCGAATTTGTTCAAGAAAACTTCTGTTTTCTCATAGAAAATGTCAACTTGCAGACCAAGAGAAGACTATTTTTTTTAATTTATCACAGGAATGACTGGCTCTGTTATCGAGCCAGTCATTCCAGTGGTAAATTTTAAAAAATAGTCTTCTCTTTCTCTGCAAATGGACATTTCACAAGATCACTGCTGAAGCCTTTTTTGTCTGATATGAGTGTTAAAGGGTTAATCATTTTCATTCTGTGTAATGCTCAGAAAATCTCAAGAAGCTATGTATAACAGGAAAGAATAGCTTCATTAAGCTAGTATTCCATTAACATGTATACGCATCTGTATGCGTATCTGAATGAGTGATTCCATTTGTATGTATGTGTATGCGTGTCCGAAAGCAGTGAAATTTATACTACTACTACTACTACTACTACTACTACTACTACTACTACTACTACTACTACTACTACTACTACTACTGCTGCTGTTGCTGCTACTACTACTACTGCTGCTGCTGCTGCTACTACTACTACTACTACTACTACTACTACTACTACTACTACTATTACTACTACTACTGCTATCGCCGCCGTGGTTGCTGCTGTTGTTTTTGCTTTTGATGCCTCTACTGTTACTACTACTACCACTACCACTAACACTAACACCACTGCCACTACCACCCCACACCCACAACTGCCGGCAACACGTCTGATCTGTGTTTGGCATCTTCATGGTCTGGATTGCTGGCGTCAAAGAGGCATGAATATTTCCTAAATAATTCTATCAGCCTTTCATATTTCAGCGCGCTTACTATGAATTTAACTTTTATTATGGAACACATACAGAATAATAGCATGTCGATTTGTGGAAAGCCTGTGAATGGTGCAATAATAACGTCATTTTCAAGGAATCCCACATCCGAATGCTATACGTATCCGAATGAAATCGCTACATGCAGCGATCAGATTCGGATATGGACAGGTTTCACATACGTATACGAGCATATGGAATCATACTATCTATTTGTAATTGGAGCGAAAAGATATTCGGATGCGCATATGCATACATATACGCGTTAATGGAATCCTAGCTTTAGGCTGCGATATTTTTCAGTCAAATTGTCAAATTTGTCATAGTGATTGTAAATATAGCATGTAATAAATATAATTCCAGTGGTTAATTTTCAAAAATTTAAAATCATTTGGTCTGCAAATTTGATGAACTACCCATTTGTGATATATGTTTAGGAAATTAATCATGAAATAAATAACTTTGAATCTTGACATTTTCTATAACAAATCTAAGGTTTCCTTGTAGAAATTTGAGAGTTAAAGAGTCAAGAAGCTATTGTCTTGGAGTTTTTGCCAGTAAAGGTCTAATAAAATATTATGTAGTGGCTCTGACGTATTGTTCACGGTCGCGTAAAGACATGTCAACCACTCACAGGATTTCATTATTATTGATGGTGCTGTTTGCATATCGCACGAAACAAATGCTGTCTTGAGGTGCACCGTCAATGTAATAACTCGCACCAGTACATCGATGTAACCATTTCAAACCCACAAGCTAAGACACAGTAGCAGTGTTTTACTGATCATTATTAACTGTCTTCCTATTTGAATTTCTGCAGACTACATTTTTGATGAGGTTTAACTCTGGATATGCTGAATATGTTGAAAACAATTTGACTGAAAGTTGTTGGTGGCTAAGCCACCAACAACTTTCAGTCAAATTGTTTTCAAAATATTCAACAGGTGCAGAGTTATTGCTCAATGAAATTATTGCCTGGTGGTTTGCAGCAGTACGACAGTTAACTAAGTAAAAATGGCCTGTGCAGCATAACTCGGAGGCAGTCATTCCAGTGGTATATTTCATCTTTTCTTGACCTACAAATGGACATTTGCTAAGCAAAGATTTTGGTTTCCTTGTCTGATATTGACCATCAAAGGGTCAAATTGCAGCTTTGATATTTGATCTTTATAAGTCAGGAAATGGCTCATGCCGGCCAATCTGTACTCTCAATTTGTTTTCTGTATTTGACTTAAAGCATGGGTTTAGTATCAGCTTAATACCCTCCAGGTAATCGCTCACTATTGATTTATTTTGATTTCATTGCGAATGAAGTCTCTAGGACATTTGTCTTTTGCAGAATTCTAGCATTTACGCATAATTCACTGGTGTAACACTACTCTGTCTTAATAGGGTCACCAAGCACTCGACTCCCTCAAACCTTATGAACAGCACCATCCTGCAACTATTTACAGATTCTCCAGTATTGGATCGGTCCATATGAACCCTTTAATGGACTTATAGGCAAAAAGCGGACTCTTTTATGCTCTTGTTAAATATCCATTTACATGCCAAGAGAATAGAATTTTTGAAAATTTACTACTGGAATGACTGGCTCGATAACCGAGCCAGTCATTCCAGTGATAAATTTTCAAAAATTCTATTCTCTTGGCTTGTAAATGGACATTCAATAAACAGATATTTAAATTTTATTGACCAAATTTGACTATTTTAAAGGGTTAATTTATAACAGTAATGTTTCTGTTTAAAGTTTATCACCATCGCCTTGTAGAATTGTAAAGAGAGTATTACACTTTCGTTTGTTTGTATGTCTTCTTGGCAAGTTTCTCAGAAATTATTCAATCAATTTATCTCCAAAGCACGGTTTTCACGATCAGATTAATCTGATCAGATTTGTCGAAATCGATAAAATCTGACCGCGTAAACACAGAAGCTGAAGTCTGATGTCTGAAGGCGAATCTGATTGTTCTTCAGATTTTTTGATCTCAATAAAATATGACCGTGTAAACCAAAAGTCTGAAGTCTGAGGTCTGAAGGCAACTCTCTAAATACGTCATCATCATTGACGTAATCGGCCAGCAAGCAAAATGGATGCACCTGTGTCACTTTGAATGTGTGGCGATTTTAATGAGAGGTTCATAACTGAATGGTAGGAAGATTTGTTACGCCCACTTTATAAAATTAAACAGAAAGCAGACGACAACACTGTCCATAGCTGGCGTGTCATATGGTCTGCCGCCACCATTGGCAACGCTAATGACGTCATTACCAACTTGGCAATGCTAATGACCTCATATTTCTTTTTCATATTTTTCTGTCAGATTTTTTCTTCAGGTTTTTTCATCAGATTTGTCTGACAGATTAATCTAATCATCTAAATGCTCTTCAGATTCGCGCCACTGTATCAAATTTGTGCGTCAAATTTGTCTGTCAGAATAATCTGATCGTGAAAACTGGGCTTAAGTTAATATAAAAATGGGTAGTCCATAAACCAGGAATTGGCATATTTGGACTTGATCAGGGGAGGGAGTGGGGGTGGTGGGTGGGGGTGGGGGTTCTACCCGGATAAATTTTCATAAAGGTCAGAAATGATGGATTACTTGTGTTTTAACAATTATTTACTAAAGTTGTTAAATTTTAAACCCTTCTTTCCTTCAAATTCCACTGTCTCAATTCTAAGATAAGGGAGGAATCCCGTTTTAGCTATGCCCCACCAATCTCTAGCTACGTGCCACCCATGCTTTGCCCTTGTTGGGATCGATCGATCCCTGCACTCATTGAATCTCAATTTCCAGAAAACTATACATGTAAGTTGTTGAATATTTTAAAAGTAATTTGACTTGGTGCTGGTGTGCGTTTAAGATGGACTAAATCGAGTCATTCATGACGTAATTGATTATGATGTCAGCCTACATGTGATGTTTTTGATTATAGCGTCATATATGCTTGATCGAAAAACTGGATTCCTCCATTATATAGGTAAGCTATTGAATATTCCATAATCAAAATTTTTATCCTTAAATGGTTAACTCTTTAACCTTGCAATTTCCATGTCTCAATTTCTTCACGATTATAGAGGAAAGCCGTTGAATATTTCGAAACTAATTTTACTGTCCAGAATGTCTTCATGTCGTAGCTGCTGCCAGTCGAATTAGTTCTACAATATTCATCAGACTATTCCTTCCATCATAAGAATTTGTCATTTCTGGTATGAGAGGGTTAACCGTTACCACTCCGATGTCACTAGTCTATCTTTTACCATGCCAATAGCAAAGAAAGCGGTGTACATTTTTCATCAATTTTGGTGGATGATGTTGCTGTCTTCAACAGCACCATCTTCCATCAAATTTGTTGAAAACTTTACAGCAGTTCATCTTTTAATTTGATTTGAAAATTAAAAAATCTGACTGTGTGTTAAGGGTTAAAGGTTTATAAGCCAATGATGCGGGAGATGGCGAGAGTTTTATTACCTGTGACACGGATATGAATCATGGATGGTTTATGAGACAGATTCCTGATTTTCATCACCAACTTGATTGATTGATGGTCAATATTTAATATTCCCTTATTATATTTAGAAAACATAAGAATCGATAGACAGACCAGGAGAATTGTGTAGCTATCTATAGTACGGCCTTAATCTATTCATCCGTCCATCTGTCCGCACGTCTAACAGTACTCCCTGGATGCACTCAGGGGCCATGGACTCGCCCACGTACAACTGGCTCCCCCAAAAATATTGGGGTTAAAAATATTTTATAATAAATATACTATTGCATAGCTGAGAATTCACGAAATCATTTATCAGAAGGTCTAATTTTGAAAGAGTCTAAACATGAAGAACCGAGATACGTCCTCTTGTACTCTTCTCAGTTGGGACATGTACAGATTTTGCTTCCTGCATTATGGCCTTTATCTAGCATAGTCCAGATAAAGCTAATTACTTTGGGCCTAATCACATGGGAGTTTTCCAGGAGAATTTATAAGCTCACCTCGTCTGAAAGGCCAAGTGAGCTCATGCTGTGGCGACTATCCATCATCTGTCTGTCATTCATCCATCCATCCATCCATCCATCCATCCATCCATCAACTTTTTTATTTAACCCTTTAATGATCATACCGGCCAAAACCGGCCTCTGTTAGGGTCTTGTGGAATGTCCATTTACAGGCCAAGAGAACACAATTTTTGAAAATTTACCACTGAAATGACTGGCTCGATAACCGAGCCAGTCATTCCAGTGATAAATTTCCAAAAATTGTATTCTCTTGGCCTGTAAATGGACACTCAATAAGCAGATATTTAAATTTTCTTGACCAAATTTGACCATTAAAGGGTTAACGGACTTATTCTCAGAAACCACTGCGTCGATTTCAGTTAGATTTAGGAGGAAACATCCTTAGGGCATAGAGCTCCAAGTTTGTTCAGACGAAGCCGATCAGTCAGTTTAGCCGGTGTCATCTTGGATTTTGGTTGACTTTTAGAAACATCCCTGAAAAATCTTGTTTTCCAAAGGTGCTTCAGGGATAGATTCAAAACTCATGAAATTTGATTTAGAACAAGAGCTGAACCAAGTTTGTTCAAAGGAACTTGATTGGTCAAATGCTTTGGCAGAGGTGATCTTGGATGACCTCGTTTTCCCGAAAACAACTTCTCCAGAAATGCTGAACGGATCAGGCCGAGATTGGAGAGATATGATTAGAGACTAAGGGCCATAAAAGTTTGTTTAACGAAAGTTCATATGTAAAAAAACATGGCCATTTGGACCAATCACACTGTAGCCTGTTTGGCGGCCATATTGCCTTTTTATGCGATAGATTTTGAAACCTAACTTGGTTTTATATAGTTTTTTCATAATTTTGATTTGAAATTTGTCATTTTCAAAACTGTCAGATAAACAGTTTGGTGGCCCTCTTGGATATTCTTCCCGCCAAATGCTCTCAATTGCTAAAGTAATAGGAAATTTAAAATGTTTTCTCAAGAACCACTGAGATGATTTCAAGTATGTTTGGTGGAGATCATCTTTTTGGCATAGAGATACAAGTTTGTTTAAATGAAGCTGATCAGCCAATTTGAGCATCTTGCATTTTGGCCAATTTTTAGAAATGTCATTAACAATTTTCTCTGAAACCTCTTGGGGGATTGATTTAAAGCAAGTTTGTTCAATGGAACTTGATTGGCCAAATGCTTCCGCGGCCATCTTTTTTTAGTTTTCGTGAAAATGACTTCTCCAGAACTGGCAAACAAATCGGGCACAAATTTGGGAGATATGATTGTGGACTTAAAGGGCCATTAAAGTATGTCCATGGAAAGGTGATTTGTAAAGACAACATAGCCCTCATAGATCTATAAAAATTGTGCGTGTTTGGCGATCAGCTTTGATTTTTCTGAAAATTTCTGTGAAACTCATGTAAAAGACTACTTATAACCACTGAGGCAATTTTAATCAAACTTGGCTAAACCTTCTTCACATAAATTAGATTGGTAAATTTTTCCAGTGGTCATCTTGTTTTGTTTGTTTGTGCGTGTGGCCAATAATTCCAGGTGAACAATATAGGGGCCTTGGGCCTCTTGTGAACACTTTAATCTGTCAAGAAAATATCAAATTTCTTACTGAAAATGTCCTTTTATCACTCCGTTATCGAGGCAGTGATCAATTTTCAAAAATAGTGTTATCTTGGCCTGCAAATGGACATTTATCACGACTTGAAACAAATTTCAATGGAGCTGTTCCCAAACACAGATAATAGACTGCATGGGTTTTTTATGAGACTTGTAGGTCCAACAGCTTTACCAATTGCAGAACACCAACTATATTATCATTTACCCGCTAGACAGAAACCCTGAGTCAGACAAACTACGCTCATTTGTGCATTAGTCTGAACTTGATTACATCAATGGCAGGAAGAATTCAAGTAATCATTCAATTTTCAACTCTGTTACGCTTTTACAACTGAGGCATACTATTAAATAATCAGCATCATTTGGAAGTATTAGTGCTCTGTGAGAATAGCCTTCATTACTAAAGCAGTCTGGATGTTACCTACAATGTTTTTATGTCATAATTAGATTCCAGATACTAAGTTTTCTAGACAGGTCTTGTACGTTTTAACACCTTAGGGTGTCCACGAATGGCTTCTTTTCGTATATCGCTTTGCAGGCCAAGAGAAGATTTTAGAAAACATGACTGGACATTGGCTAAATATGACTGGACATTGGCTAAACATCACTGGAATGACTGGACATTGGCTAAGCATCACTGGAATGACTGGACATTGGCTAAACATAACTGGAATGACTGGACATTGGCTAAACACCACTGGAATGACTGAACATTGGCTAAACATCGTTGTAATGACTGGACATTGGCTAAACACCACTGGAATGACTGGACATTGGCTAAACATTTCTGGTATGACTGGACATTGGCTAAACATCGTTGTAATGACTGGACATCGACTAAACATCGCTGGAATGATTGGACATCGGCTAAACATCACCGGAATGACTGGACATCGGCTAAACATCACTGGAATGATTGGACATTGGCTAAACATCACTGGAATGATTGGACATTGGCTAAACATCACTGGAATGATTGGACATTGGCTAAACATCACTGGAATGACTGGACATTGGCTAAACATCGCTGTAATGACTGGACATTGGCTAAACATCACTGGAATGACTGGACATTGGCTAAACATCACTGGAATGATTGGACATTGGCTAAACATCACTGGAATGACTGAACATTGGCTAAACATCACTGGAATGATTGGACATTGGCTAAACATCACTGGAATGACTGGACATTGGCTAAACATCACTGGAATGACTGGACATCGGCTAAACATCACTGGAATGATTGGACATTGGCTAAACATCACTGGAATGACTGGACATTGGCTAAACATCGCTGTAATGACTGGACATTGGCTAAACATCACTGGAATGACTGGACATTGGCTAAACATCACTGGAATGACTGGACATCGGCTAAACATCACTGGAATGATTGGACATTGGCTAAACATCACTGGAATGACTGGACATCGGCTAAACATCGCTGGAATGACTGGACATTGGCTAAACATCACTGGAATGACTGGACATTGGCTAAACATCACTGGAATGATTGGACATTGGCTAAACATCACTGGAATGACTGGACATCGGCTAAACATCACTGGGATGATTGGACATTGGCTAAACATCACTGGAATGACTGGACATCGGCTAAACATCACTGGGATGATTGGACATTGGCTAAACATCACTGGAATGACTGGACATCGGCTAAACATCACTGGGATGATTGGACATTGGCTAAACATCACTGGAATGACTGGACATTGGCTAAACATCGCTGTAATGACTGGACATTGGCTTTGAGAAAGCCTTTGCTCATTGACCCTTTAACCCTCATATCAGCCAAAAATTACTTCAGCAGTTGTCTTGCAAAATGTCCATTTGCAGACCAAGAGAAGACTATTTTTGAAAATTTACCACTGGAATGACTGGCTCAATAACCGAGCCAATAACTCCAGTGGTAAATTTTCAAAAATAGTCTTCTCTTGATCTGCAAATAGAAATTTTCTTGAACAAATTTGAGGGTTAAAGGGTTAAATATTGCAGACCAGAAATGGCAAATCCTTTATGATGTAAAAAATATTCTGTTGAATATTTTGAAACTAATTTGACTGGGAGCTCTTGCTGCCAGCTCCCCTTCAAATAGATGAATCCAGTTTTAGCTATGCCCTGCCCATCTCTATCTAAGCTCCATACATGCTTTGCATTTGTTGGGATCGATCGATCCCTGCATTGCCTTAATCTCAACAGAAAACTGTACAGGTAAGCTGTTGAATATTTTGAAACTAATTTAACTGATTGGAATAGAATGTTTAATAAATAGTAAAGACATACAATTCGTACAACTTGACGGACTATTAAGCATTTATGGCAGACTTCTGAGATATGCCATTTATGACATAATGTACCTTTCCATTCTTAGCTATGCTCCGCCCATCTCTAGCTAAGCTCCACCCACACCTCATTCTTGTTGGGATCGATCGATCTCCAAACTCTGACTATCAGTTTCCAGAAAACTATACAGATAAGCTATTGAATATTTTGAAACTAATTTGACTGGGCGCTAGTGTCCAGTCAAATTAGTTTCAAAATATTCAACAGAATGTTTATTAAATAGTGGAGACATACAATTCATACAACGTGTCGTACTATTAAAAGTTAGACGGGCCAAATAGTATCATTTATGACATAATGATTATGACATCATCCAACACGCTGCTTAGCTGATTATGACATCAGAGGATTAATGGATACTCTGGAAATCCTGAGATTGGGAGAAGAATGGGTGATCCGCTGATTTTGCGCTCAATGGCAAGGTCATGTGAACCTTGGTTCAAGAATTGGTTTCTGATCCCAGCCTCGAGTTCTATGTGCACAATCGTTATCACCTCTCAAATTGTTAACGTTGAGGAGATGAATGGTCATTTTGATTTAATGTTCCAGGTCAAAGGTCAAGTCACGTTAAACTTTGGAATAAATAAAGAGGAGATTCTTGTTTTATATTAGATCTACATCACCATATATTAGATAATCACCCTGCCTTATTGCAACAAAACTAAATCATCTATTTATTCTTCCAAAAGAATTTCATCTGAGCTCTGAAGTTTATCGATAATGGTTAGAGAGCTCGAAGTCGAAGGCAAAACATTTGATTCTACAGACTTTTTGTTATCAAATTTCTTTCCAAATATTGTGGACAATGGACATTTCCAAGTTTATCCATCTATCATATGACATCATAATCAACTATGTGACGTGTAGAATGACATCAAAATCAATGGCGTAATTATGACATCGCATGACGAACGCATAATTGAAGACAGACTATGTATTGTTGTACGAATTGTATGTCTGCTATTTAATAATTATTCAGTTGAATATTTTGAAACTAATTTGACTGGGCGCTGTTACTGCCATAGGCAGTAACAGCACCCAGTTAAATTAGTTACAAAATATTTAACAGCTTAACTGTATCGTTTTCAGGAAATTGGTAGTTATGGCATTCGAGTATAGATCAATCTCAACATGGTGAAGTGTGGGCGGAGCTTAGCTAGAGGGGTGCGGGGCATAGCTAAATATTGAAATGTCCATTGTAAATAACATGAAATAAAACTTTAACAGATTTACCTGACATTAATTTGGTAGACTGATCAATCAGTTATGTAAGTTTTCATGCATTTGGTTGCAAATATTCTGAGCAATATTTTTGCAACCGATCCCATCATGGAAATGGAAAGAGCAATGGTTGCCACACCTTATTATTAGCTCACCTGGCCTGAAAGCCCAAGTGAGCTTATGCTGTGGTGACCGTCCGTCCATCCATCAACTTTTCCTTTAAACGACTTCTCAAGAATTATATTTAGCAGGAAGCATCCTTAGGGCATAGGGATCCACATTTGTTCAAAAGGAGCCAATTTGGCCAGTGGCCATCTTGGATTTTGGCTGATTTCAGGAAACGTCTTTAAAAATCTTCTCCAAAACCACTTGAGGAATCGATTCAAAACTCATGAAACATCATCTAGGGAAAGATGTAAGCCAAGTTTGTTCAAGAAGACTTGATTGACCAAATGGTTCGGTGACCATCTTAGATGACCTAGTTTTCCAAAAAAAAACAATTACTCAAGAACTGATGACGGGATCAGGCCGAAATTTGGGAGATATGATCATGGACCAAGGGCCATTAAAGTTTGTTCAAGGGAAGTTGATCCATCCAAAACCATGGCCGCCGTGGGGCAATCAAATTGTAGCATGTTTGGTGGCCATATTGGATTTTTTATTTGATGGATTTTGAGGCCGTAATTGGTTCTATATATGGTTTTGACTATTCTGGGCTCAAATTTGCCATTTTGGAAACTGTCGGTTAAATAGTTTAGTGGCCATCTTGGACAAAGATGCCCATACTAAAGCAATGGGAAATTTAAAATGTTTTCTTCTGGAGAACTTCTAGGCTGATTTAAATTATATTTAGCAGGAAGCAACCGTAGGGCATAGGGATCCAAGTTTGTTCAAATGGAATGGATCGGCCAATTTGGGCGGCGCCCATCTTGGGTTTTGGCCGATTTTAGGAAATGTCTTTAAAAATCTTCTCCAAAATCGCTTGGGGAATCGATTCAAAACTTATGAAACCTCATCTAGGCAAAGACATAAGCCAAGTTTGCTAAAGAGGACGTGATTGACAGAATGGTTCGGCGGCCATCTTGGATGACCTAGTTTTCCCAAAAATGACTTCTCCAGAACCGCTGAAGGGATCAGGCTGAAATTTGGGAGATATGATCAGGGACAGTTTCTCCGTCAAAAAACATGGGCACCATGGGCCAATCAAAATGTAGCCTGTTTGGCGGTCATATTGGATTTTTTTATTTGCTGGATTTTGAGGCCAAAATTGGTTCTATATATGTTTTTGGGTATTCTGAGCTCAAATTTGCAATTTTTGAAATTGTCGGATAAACAGTTTGACGGCCATCTTGTATAATTTTCTCATCAAAAGCTCCCATGCTAAAGCAATGGGAAATTTAAAATGTCTTCTTGAGAACTGCTAGGCCGATTTCAATTATGTTTGGCAGGAAGCATCCTTAGGGCATAAGGATCCAAATTTGTTCTAATGAACCCGATCGGCCAATTTACCTGGCGGTCATTTTGGATTTTGGACGATTTTAGGAAATGTCTTCTCCGAAACCGCTTGGGGAATCTTCATCTAGGCCAAGAGGTAAGCCAAGTTTGTTCAAGAGGACTTGATTGACCAAATGGTTCGGTGACCATCTTAGATGACCTAGTTTTCCAAAAAAAACCAATTACTCCAGAACTGATGAAGGGACCAGGCCGAAATTTGGGAGATATGATCATGGACCAAAGGCCATTAAAGTTTGTTCAAGGGAAGTTGATCCATCCAAAACCATGGCCGCCGTGGGGCAATCAAATTGTAGCATGTTTGGTGGCCATATTGGATTTTTTATTTGATGGATTTTGAGGCCGTAATTGGTTCTATATATGGTTTTGACTATTCTGGGCTCAAATTTGCCATTTTGGAAACTGTCGGTTAAATAGTTTAGTGGCCATCTTGGACAAAGATGCCCATACTAAAGCAATGGGAAATTTAAAATGTTTTCTTCTGGAGAACTTCTAGGCCGATTTAAATTATATTTAGCAGGAAGCAACCGTAGGGCATAGGGATCCAAGTTTGTTCAAATGGAATGGATCGGCCAATTTGGGCGGCGCCCATCTTGGGTTTTGGCCGATTTTAGGAAATGTCTTTAAAAATCTTCTCCAAAATCGCTTGGGGAATCGATTCAAAACTTATGAAACCTCATCTAGGCAAAGACATAAGCCAAGTTTGCTAAAGAGGACGTGATTGACAGAATGGTTCGGCGGCCATCTTGGATGACCTAGTTTTCCCAAAAATGACTTCTCCAGAACCGCTGAAGGGATCAGGCTGAAATTTGGGAGATATGATCAGGGACAGTTTCTCCGTCAAAAAACATGGGCACCATGGGCCAATCAAAATGTAGCCTGTTTGGCGGTCATATTGGATTTTTTTATTTGCTGGATTTTGAGGCCAAAATTGGTTCTATATATGTTTTTGGGTATTCTGAGCTCAAATTTGCAATTTTTGAAATTGTCGGATAAACAGTTTGACGGCCATCTTGTATAATTTTCTCATCAAAAGCTCCCATGCTAAAGCAATGGGAAATTTAAAATGTCTTCTTGAGAACTGCTAGGCCGATTTCAATTATGTTTGGCAGGAAGCATCCTTAGGGCATAAGGATCCAAATTTGTTCTAATGAACCCGATCGGCCAATTTACCTGGCGGTCATTTTGGATTTTGGACGATTTTAGGAAATGTCTTCTCCGAAACCGCTTGGGGAATCTTCATCTAGGCCAAGAGGTAAGCCAAGTTTGTTCAAGAGGACTTGATTGACCAAATGGTTCGGTGACCATCTTAGATGACCTAGTTTTCCAAAAAAAACCAATTACTCCAGAACTGATGAAGGGATCAGGCCGAAATTTGGGAGATATGATCATGGACCAAAGGCCATTAAAGTTTGTTCAAGGGAAGTTGATCCATCCAAAACCATGGCCGCCGTGGGGCAATCAAATTGTAGCATGTTTGGTGGCCATATTGGATTTTTTATTTGATGGATTTTGAGGCCGTAATTGGTTCTATATATGGTTTTGACTATTCTGGGCTCAAATTTGCCATTTTGGAAACTGTCGGTTAAATAGTTTAGTGGCCATCTTGGACAAAGATGCCCATACTAAAGCAATGGGAAATTTAAAATGTTTTCTTCTGGAGAACTTCTAGGCCGATTTAAATTATATTTAGCAGGAAGCAACCGTAGGGCATAGGGATCCAAGTTTGTTCAAATGGAATGGATCGGCCAATTTGGGCGGCGCCCATCTTGGGTTTTGGCCGATTTTAGGAAATGTCTTTAAAAATCTTCTCCAAAATCGCTTGGGGAATCGATTCAAAACTTATGAAACCTCATCTAGGCAAAGACATAAGCCAAGTTTGCTAAAGAGGACGTGATTGACAGAATGGTTCGGCGGCCATCTTGGATGACCTAGTTTTCCCAAAAATGACTTCTCCAGAACCGCTGAAGGGATCAGGCTGAAATTTGGGAGATATGATCAGGGACAGTTTCTCCGTCAAAAAACATGGGCACCATGGGCCAATCAAAATGTAGCCTGTTTGGCGGTCATATTGGATTTTTTTATTTGCTGGATTTTGAGGCCAAAATTGGTTCTATATATGTTTTTGGGTATTCTGAGCTCAAATTTGCAATTTTTGAAATTGTCGGATAAACAGTTTGACGGCCATCTTGTATAATTTTCTCATCAAAAGCTCCCATGCTAAAGCAATGGGAAATTTAAAATGTCTTCTTGAGAACTGCTAGGCCGATTACAATTATGTTTGGCAGGAAGCATCCTTAGGGCATAAGGATCCAAATTTGTTCTAATGAACCCGATCGGCCAATTTACCTGGCGGTCATTTTGGATTTTGGACGATTTTAGGAAATGTCTTCTCCGAAACCGCTTGGGGAATCTTCATCTAGGCCAAGAGGTAAGCCAAGTTTGTTCAAGAGGACTTGATTGACCAAATGGTTCGGTGACCATCTTAGATGACCTAGTTTTCCAAAAAAAAACAATTACTCCAGAACTGATGAAGGGATCAGGCCGAAATTTGGGAGATATGATCATGGACCAAGGGCCATTAAAGTTTGTTCAAGGGAAGTTGATCCATCCAAAACCATGGCCGCCGTGGGGCAATCAAATTGTAGCATGTTTGGTGGCCATATTGGATTTTTTATTTGATGGATTTTGAGGCCGTAATTGGTTCTATATATGGTTTTGACTATTCTGGGCTCAAATTTGCCATTTTGGAAACTGTCGGTTAAATAGTTTAGTGGCCATCTTGGACAAAGATGCCCATACTAAAGCAATGGGAAATTTAAAATGTTTTCTTCTGGAGAACTTCTAGGCCGATTTAAATTATATTTAGCAGGAAGCAACCGTAGGGCATTGGGATCCAAGTTTGTTCAAATGGAATGGATCGGCCAATTTGGGCGGCGCCCATCTTGGGTTTTGGCCGATTTTAGGAAATGTCTTTAAAAATCTTCTCCAAAATCGCTTGGGGAATCGATTCAAAACTTATGAAACCTCATCTAGGCAAAGACATAAGCCAAGTTTGCTAAAGAGGACGTGATTGACAGAATAGTTCGGCGGCCATCTTGGATGACCTAGTTTTCCCAAAAATTACTTCTCCAGAACCGCTGAAGGGATCAGGCTGAAATTTGGGAGATATGATCAGGGACAGTTTCTCCGTCAAAAAACATGGGCACCATGGGCCAATCAAAATGTAGCCTGTTTGGCGGTCATATTGGATTTTTTTATTTGCTGGATTTTGAGGCCAAAATTGGTTCTATATATGTTTTTGGGTATTCTGAGCTCAAATTTGCAATTTTTGAAATTGTCGGATAAACAGTTTGACGGCCATCTTGTATAATTTTCTCATCAAAAGCTCCCATGCTAAAGCAATGGGAAATTTAAAATGTCTTCTTGAGAACTGCTAGGGCGATTTCAATTATGTTTGGCAGGAAGCATCATTAGGGCATAAGGATCCAAATTTGTTCTAATGAACCCGATCGGCCAATTTACCTGGCGGCCATTTTGGATTTTGGACGATTTTAGGAAATGTCTTCTCCGAAACCGCTTGGGGAATCTTCATCTAGGCCAAGAGGTAAGCCAAGTTTGTTCAAGAGGACTTGATTGACCAAATGATTCGGCGACCATCTTGGATGACCTAGTTTTCCTGAAAACGACTCCTCCAGAACCGCTGAAGGGATCAGGCCAAAATTTGGGCGGTATGATTAAGGTCTAAGGGCCATTAAAGTTTGTTCAAGGGAAAAAAAGCCTGGGCATCGTGGGCCAATCAAAATGTAGTGTGTTTGGCGGCCATATTGCACTTGCAAAATGTTCACACAAACTCATTTAAACGACTACTAAACCACCCAGCAACAATTTTGACAAAAGTTTCTGGTGTCCAGGTGAGCGACACAGGCCCCTTGAGCCTCTTGTTTGTTAAATTAGCCATTTTGGTCCCTCCAGATATAAGGCTAGAAGTTCCCTGGGACATCAAAACTGTAATCACTTTTTAACCCTTTCATTGATAAATTTGGTCAAGAAAATTAACATACTTTCTTATTGAATGTCCATTTGCAGAACAATGAAGACTATTTAAAAAAAAAAGATTTACCACAGGAATGAGTGGCTCGATAACTGATCCAGGCATTCCTGTGGTAAATTTTCAAAAATATTCTTCTCTTGGCCTGCAAATAGATATTCTTCATGACCACTGTAGAGGTCAGTTTTGGCCATTTTGTCATGAACGTGTTAACGGTGCTGAGTATTGAGTTTCGGGAGAATGAATACACATCCATTGTATTCTATCTATTCTCAGCACACAGTATATAAATCTTATACAAGCCATTAGCTAATGGTGAGTTAAAGCTCTGCTAATGTAGACTAAGGTGCTCCCATAGGACTTGATCCTTTTCTCTTGATCTCACTTTGGTAATTATAGTCATACATCAATGAGACATTCCGGAGATGGGGTCACATATATAATTATTATCTCTCTGTCAGTAGCTACTTGAACTGACTCCTGTTAGATGGTGGTTCGAGGGTCCTCGCATAAAAGATTTTGAAATCTAGATTTTCTCAGCGGGCATCTCTTTCATTTTAAATGAGAAAACATCTTATTTTCTTTGAATAATTACATGTAGGCCACTATTTTGGATACACTTCATTACTGGAAGTTAGTAAGAAGTAGGATTGATGTTCAGACAAAATTGATAGAATATCACCCTTTATGAAAGAATTGAAGTTCTATACCTTTCCTTATCTAGGTCTCTTAAACTCTCAGCATTCTGAGATGTAAATCAACAATTATTGTTCGCAACCCTTCTTCAGCCTGCACATCTGGGACATAGGATTGTGTATACATTATACTTAAAATAGATATTAAAATTGGTTCCATCAATTAGAAGGATGGAGTAAGGTGGCGGTAATAGGCCTGATTATGGAAGAGACTCTGCTGATTAACAGATAAGGCTGCCAATCCAAAAGGCATTATTACTCAATGGTTCTTTCAAACCTGTTCAGAAATTAGTCATGCATAAAGTCTTATGATATTAATGGAATAGCATGTGTATCTGAGCGCGCGGACATGCATGTGGACATGTTTGCATGCATGAGTCTCTGGCACTATAATTCAAGGTCCTTTGGGGAATTTCACCCAGCTTTGAATGGAGGCTGCTGTTGTACTCCTTAAGACCTCTCTTGATTTTGTGATCAAAATATTTATGGTCAAGAAGTAAAATCCACAAATGCCAAGATTACGTAAAATGATGTAAGATAGCTTTAATTCTCTCTGATGAGAGGTTTATCTTGGTGTCTTAACGATTTGCCACTCATATCAGCCAAATGCGGCTTCTATAGTCGTCATGAGAAATGTACATTTGCAGACCAAGAGAAGACTGTTTTTGAAAATTTACCACTGAAATGACTGGCTCTATAACCGAGCCAGTCATTTCAGTGGTAAATTTTCAGAAATAGTTTTCTCTTGGTCTGCAAATGGACATTTTCTATCAAAAAATTGAAATTTTCTTGAACAAATTCAATGGTTAAAGATTTAAGGAAGTTGTGTCTTAAAGAACGCTCTTAAGTTTAGAGTCAAGGTCAAGGTCAAGATCCTAAAAAATGATGAGCGTGTGAGAGTAAGAATTCCTCTGAATTCATTAATCATATGGAGGCTGACGTCATAATCAGTTATGTCATGAATGATACGATTTTGTCAGTCTTAAACTCTTGATAGTCTGTCAAGTTGTACGAATTGTATGGTTTTATTATTTAATAAATATTTTGTTGAATATTTTGAAACTAATTTGACTGGTCAATATTTCTCTGTCTGTAGTACAAAGGTAACATATTTTTTAATGTGCGTTTAACAGGATAGACTTCACCTACCATAACATAAATTATGTCAGGTTGAAGCTAAGTCTTCAAGAAAAAAAAAATCATGATTTAAAAAAATCTATTATGATATTTACTCATTTTTAATGGTTTCATGGATATCTATATTGGCATAATAATAGGCCTATAACTACGGTAAACCATGGGCAGTGCTGAAAATCAGCAATATTTCAATGCATGTGACAAATACTCTGTGGTCTAGTAGGCCTAATTGCGGATCCATTACCCTTCTTGAAAGGACTGGGTATTATGTAATATCTGGGATGGATGAATGTGAGTGTGATCATCGAGGTGGATGGGAGAGGTTGACGATGGCTATAATTGTACTATTATTCATATCTAAATGTATAGGCTACAGAGTGCAGTTACAACTTTTTCTGAAGATTACAAATGTACAATAAGTTTGTCAGTGTGTTCTATGTGAAATGTCCCGTGATTACTGATTAGAATGTAATTGTTTACCTATAAGCTGTTGGCAATGTGTTTGTATAATAATAATGTAGAGGCATGTACGGGTCAACACATACGTTGGTGTGTGTGTGTGTGTGTGTGTGTGTGTGTGTGTGTGTGTGTGTGTGTGTGTGTGTGTGTGTGTGGCGTGTGTGTGGCGTGTGTGTGGGGGGGGGGGAGCAAAACTGTAGCGGATGAACAAATTTTAAATAGGTAGGTGAAGTGACAGATGTTAAAAGGTCCCTAGCGTATCATCTTTACTTACAGTGCAGCTCATAAATAAGTTTAAATATTTCCAAAGCAAAAACACAAATATGTTAGTTAGAATCATATGAACATGATACAAGAAACATTATTAGCTCATCTGGCCTGAAAGGCCAAGTGAGCTTATGCCGTGACGACCGTCCGTCGTCCGTCAACTTTTTCTTTAAACGACTTCTTCTCAAGAACCACCTGGCCGATTTCAATTATATTTGGCAGGAAGCATCCCTAGGGCATAGAGATTCAAGTTTGTTCAAACGAAGCCGAAGGGCCAAAATCCAAGATGGCCGCCGGCCAAAATAGCCAATTTTTAGAAACACTTAAAAATCTCCGAAATCGCTCAAGGAATTGATTCAAAACTCATACCACATCATCTAGTGCAACGGTAGATCTAAGTTTGTTCAAAGCAACCTGATTGAACGATTTGCCTGGCGGCCATCTTGGACGACCTAGTTTTCACGAAAATGACTTCTCCCGAACCACTAAAGGGATAGACCTGAAATTTGGTAAATATTCTTAGGGACCAAGATCCATTCAAGTTTGTTCAAGCGAAGTTTGTACGTTAAAAAACATGGCCGCCATCAACCAATCAAAATTTAGCGTTTGTTGGTCATATTGGCTTTTTTGTATTTGATGTATTTTGATGGCGAAAATTGCTTTGTATATGCTTATCAGTGTGGCGAGTTCAAATATGCCACTGTCGGATAAACGGTTTGGCTGCTATCTTGGTTTCATTTCTCGCCATCGGCTCCCATAGTAAGGCAATGGGCTCATAGTAAAGCAATGGGGAATTCTTTAATCGACTTCTTCTCAAGAACCACGGGGCCAATTTCAGTTATATTTGGGAGGAAGCATTCATAGGGCATAGAGATCTAAGTTTGTTCAAATGAAGCGGATCGGTCAAAATCCAAGATAGCCGCCGGCCAGAATGGCTGATTTTTAGAAACACTTTAAAAAATCTTCTCCAAAACCGCTGGAAGAATTGATTCAAAACTCATAACACATCATCTGTGGCAACGGTAGACCCAAGTTTGTTCAAGGCAACCTGATTGGCTGATTTTCTTGGTAACCATCTTGGATGACTTAGTTTTCGCAAAAACAACTTCTCCCGAACCGCTGAAGGGATAGGGCTGAGACTTTGTAAATATGCTTAGGGACCAAGCGCCTTTCAAGTTTGTTCAAGGAAAGTTTGTTCATTAAAAAATATGGCCGCCATCAACAATTGATTCAATACTCATAACACATCATCTATGGCAACGTTAGACCCAAGTTTATTCAAGTCAACCTTATTGGCCTATTTGCTTGGCAGCCATCTTGGATGACGTGGTTTTCCCGAAAACAACTTCTTCTTCTGAACTGCTAAAGGGATAGATCTGAAATTTATTAAATATGCTTAGGGACCAAAGGCCATTCAAATTTGTTAAAAGGAATTTTGTATGTTAAAAAACATGGCCGGCATCAACCAATCAAAATTTAGCATTTATTGGTCATATTGTTGTTTTTTGTATTTGATGTATTTTAATGGCGAAAATTGCTCTATATATGCTTATCAGGGTGCCGAGTTCAAATATTCCACTTTAGAGACTGTCGAATAGATGGTTTGGCTACCATCTTGGTTTGTTTTCTCGCCATAGGCTCCCATAGTAAAGCGATATGCCCATAGTAAAGCAATGGGGAATTCTTTAAGCAACTTCCTCTCAAGAACCCCTGGGACGATTTCAAAATCCAAAATGGCCGATTTTTAGAACCACTTTAAAAAATCTCCGAAACCGCTGGAGGAATTGATTCAAAACTCATAACACATCATATATGGCAACGTTAGACCCAAGTTTATTCAAGGCAACTTGATTGGCCTATTTGCTTGGTGGCTATCTTGGATGACGTAGTTTTCGCAAAAACGACCTCCCGAACTGCTGAAGGGATAGCGCTGAAATTTGGTAAATCTGCTTAGGGACCAAGGGCCATTCAAATTTGTTCAAAGGAAGTTCGTACGTTAAAAAACATGGCCGGCATCAACCAATCAATTGTCATATTGTTTTTTTTTTATTTGATGTATTTTGATAGCAAAAATTGCTGTATATATGCTTATCAGGGTGGCGAGTTCAAATATGCTACTTTCGAGACTGTTGGATAAACGGTTTGACTGCCATCTTGGTTTGTTTTCCTGCCATGGGCTCCCATAGTAAAGCAATGGGCCCATAGTAAAGCAATGGGGAATTCTTTAAAAGACTTCTCAAGAACCACTGGGCCGATTTCAATTATATTTGGCAGAATGCAGCCTTAGGGCATAGAGGTCTAAGTTTGTTCAAACGAAGCTGATCGGCCAAAATCCAAGATGGCCACCAGCTAAAGCAGAAATTTTTAGAAATGTCTTTAAAAATCTCCGAAAACAGCTTGGGGGTTGATTCAAAACTCATGAAACATCATCTAATGCAGGAGGAATTCCTCAAACAAGTATGCCTACGGGCATATGTTGAGTTTCACTAAAACTTGTTACGGATTAAAATGTCTGTGGGTGGGGGGCCAGATGGTTTAGGGACATACATGTATATAGTGGGCCCTTGTCTAATATGATGGCTTACAAATGTCATGGTCTCTGTGGAGTAATAATATTTATGATACACCTGCGTGTGTTTATCCAATGAAACGCTTCCAATTGTACCACATGACCATCCAATAATTTGTCCCTATTGGACGATGCAAAACCTGTATTGGACAGTAAAATCAGTATTGGATGCCATTTAAAACCTGTATTGGACGTTAAATAACGATAACTCTTTCCGCATTAATTTCTTCATATTGCGTTGTCATGGGAGGTAACTTCTATTGAATTGGTCAAGTTTGTCTGCTACGAGTACATTAGCTTGCTTTCGTTATTAATGGTGACAAGATGCTTTCGAAAGAAGACATCAATAACTTTGTTGATCAGCAAGTGCCAGAAAATAAAAAAAATTAAATAGAAAATGATGTTCATTTGTTCAGACTATGGTTGTCACACTCTTTACCTCAACAAGAACGGAGATCTAGCCTATGTTTTCTCATGAAATCTTTTTCATATTTCTGAGATTAAAGTAAGTTTCCTTAGATTTTTGGTGTTTATTTGATGACAATTGTAAGAGGTGCATAATAAATAGGTCATTCTACACTCAGATCAAGAATGGACGTAAGGACGCTACATTATAACATACCGTAGTTGACAATGAAAACACAATTAGATTATTTTACATTGTTGAGTCCAATACGGATTGTTATTGTACTTGTCCACGTTGTGTTGAAAAATCTGTATTAGGCTCGATGCCGTAGCTCTAGTAGTAGAAACATCCTACAGCTGCAATCAGTCCTTGTTCACTTTTGACCACTGTGTCTTGTCCTCAGCCAAAATTTTTACCTTCCTCAGGTCCATTCTTGATCTCAGTGTACCAAGTCCTGTTTTATTGACGTCACCTCGCAGTACACTTAACAGTTGCTATTACACCACAAAAACATCTATACCATTCAATCAGTACTCGCTAAATCAACTACTCTGCATTTAGCCACCAGAATAAGATTTTTATGCTTCCTTACATACCCCCTATGCCTATTCCATTTCAATATACCCTCAACCAGGTTACTGGTAGGGTACACCCCCAGCATATGCCCTGATAGACACTGGCACCAGTCTGTACTCACTCCTTGTTGACACCTGTCACTAAGCATGTCCGCGCATGCGCAATGGAGCCCAAATAAAAAAAATATTAACTTTGTCTGCTAATAGTCCAGCTTAAGTTTTTTATACTTTGCGCTGTGATCAGCTTACGTTTTTGAGAGTTTTTCTATTCATGATTATGCCTAACATTAAGTCCATCCTCCCTAAGTTATGTTTATTGAGTATTTCATGGTGTTATTACTCTTTTATGACTGTGTTACCAGTTTTTGTGGTAGTAATCCATTTTCGTGGTAGTCAATCATGCCTAAAGTCATCATCATTTGAAATCCCTCAATTACTTATTCATTATATTCACTTATATCTACATGTTTTAGTACCATGGCTATCACGATTTCAACAGCCATTCGCGTGGTTAAGGAAGAGTCATTCGAGTCGGACGATAACCGGAACCGACTTCCCTCATGTCCATACGAGCGGTTCAGTCCCATGAAACCGAAACTCAAAGACTACTGAAAAGCACATAAAGGTGGTTTCGTGTAAGTCACCGGGCAAAACCCACCTAAGCCTTGAAGAGGGGCATTACCCTCAGGTAGTGGTGTCAGCGACGGAAGTCCCAGATTCAGCTGCCTATGCCAAAGTTCAATTTTCCGTGATTCCGGTAGCCAGAAACATCAAGAGATCGCCTGTTCCTTTCTTAGTTCAGACAAGAAGCTTGGTAGCTTCCGGTTTGACAAGAACTTCCGGTAGGTTGCTTGGTAGATTCAGGTTGGCAATACCCTGGGTTACTTCCGGTTTCCGCTTCCGGTATGACTTCCAGTTTTGCCCAATATCCGGGTCCTCGGGATCCTATTTCCTATTCTTCTTCCGGTTTTTTAACTGTACATCTGGATCTGTAGCATCCTGTTCAGTTTCCGGTTGTCTACTTCTGGTTTGCACATTTCCCTTTCCTATTCTACTTCCGGTTCACGTATTTCCGGTTAAAAAGATTTTCCACTTCCGGATTTCGTACATCTGGGGATAAGGTAATTTCTGGTTTTCATAGATCTTTCTTGTGTTCCAGGATTAACTTCCAGTCCGGTCTTCCTGTTTTGGATTTCCGGTGATAGAGAACTTCCTGAGGTTCCAGGTTTGTTCTTCAGGTCCGGTTTACATGTTCGCTTTCCTAGGATGATGACTAGATCCTAGTGGTGTTTTGTGCCTATCTTCCTCAATTTGTAAGGTGTGTGCACTTATCCTGAGTTTTGTAACGTTTCTGCATTTTGTGAAATTCTTTTCAAAATGAAGATAATTTTCAATGGCTAAGCTTTGTTTATATTTTGAACTCTGGTTATGCCAGACTCCAAGACAGTCAAAGGATTGCCATAGTTCACTTCACAGGCCCATATCATGCATTCAATTCATAGAATTGTGATGACATCATCACATTTAAATTTCCCTTAGTTCCCTGGAGCGACACCATTTCTGGAGGGACTAATTTAACGTTTTGAGCAGTGGTTTGGGAAACTCTAATTACATTTTCCTTACTAGCTTGCTAAATTCAGTCACGATTTGATGTTTTCGAATACGAGACGGGATTATTGCATATTCTCAGGTACAGGATTTGGCTATATCTTGATTCTAACCCCTCCCATAGGCTTACTATGGGTTTTCAGTTTGCCACAAAATCTGGTTAAATCTCTATAAATAAAATTATCTATAATGTTTTCAGGATCTTCAGCATTTTAATAAGTAAGGCTATACTTCTATGATACTTGTTTTTCCATTCAAAGAAGGCGGTAAAATTAAAATAACCAAAATAAATTTCCACTTTTCGTGAGGGCTAAGAATAAGGATAACGCCCAGGATTTTATGGTTTGAGGGCATCACGGGTGGCCCTTATCAAAAGGGCTGGATGTTCTTCTTGGATCTAGGACCCTTCTCCACAGTCTCTTCTCCCAAATGGGCTTCTGTTCCATCCAATCAGAAGCTATTAGAATTAGAGGGTTTTCTATGATTGTCAAGGAGCCTATAGAAGAGGCTCTACCTTGGAAAGTAGACCCAGGCTTCTGTTCAACGATCTTCATAGTCTCCAATTCTTAGAAGGATGGCGTCCTTTTATCTTTCTGAAGAAGTTATATCTTCTTTCTTTATCTCATAAATTCAGGATGGATTCCTTCCACCCTATCACAAGTCTATTTTCAGGCATGTGATCCTTTTCTATCGATTGTTAGGATGCCTATTTCATGTGCCTTTTTTACCTTTCCTTCCGAAGGTACATGAGTTTTGCTTTCAAGGATAGGGTATCGCAGTTTGAGCCATGTCCTTCGATCTGACCTTGGCACCTTTCTTTTCACACATCTGGTCTCAGCCATGGCAGGTGTCTTGCGGTGCCGTCGTCTTCTTCTTCATGTCTTTATAGACATTCGGTTAATAAAAGCTAGGTCTTTCTCAATTCTTTCAAGACTTATTCCAAAGGTTTGCAGTTCGCCTTGTAGCCTAGGTTGAATTTTATTTTTCAATAAATCAAGCCTAGTTCCTTCTCAAGTTTCTCCCATCTAGGCATCTCCTTCGAGCTGTTTTCAGCGTCACGTTTTTTCCTTCAGAGACAAGGGTAGAGGCAATCTTGTTGATAGTTGACACCCTGACATCCTCTTTCTTTGTCAGGGCAAGATTTTTTTCTTAGGATTCTAGGCTTGATGATCGGCGTCGAGAATGTCATTCCCAGGGTGATGTTGATGAGAAGACTTTCTAATGTTCCTGATCTTCTAGAAGCAGTCAGTACATTCTAATTCCCTCTGATGGTGTTCCATTAGTCAAGACCGCCCCTCAGGTGATTATTTCATGTTTTTTTACAGGAGGGGTGGGGAGCAGTTTGAAGCTCCCTGAGTTTGCCAGTCTTTGGAGACACCATTAGGGGTTATAGATTTCTTTGGCTTCTGCTCTTCCTTATCTTCTGAATGCTGATATCAAGGATTTGAAGATTCTCAATTGTTTTATTAGAGGATTGGGCAATATTCGTCCTCCAGTGGCTAAGCCTTTGTCTTCCTGAAATTTGGCCTTGATTCTTCAAGTTTTGGCAGGTCACCATTTTGAGCCAATTGGATCTATCAGTCTCAAACTATTGACTCTTAAGGCTGTTTTCCTTGTTGCTGCCACTTCACCTAGGAGAAGATCCGAAGTTCTTGCTCTTTCCGCAGAAAAAGACAGATTTCTCGAATCTGGGGATGGTCTAGTTTTATATCCCAGAAGGTTTTTTTTATCGAAGACCCAGTCTAACCGTTACTCAACCAAACCTATTATTCTTAAATCTTTATCTTCTTTTTCGCCGTCCGACAGATTCTGGTCTCCTGTCAGGGCCTCAAAGTCTATGAACGTTGTACCAATTTTAAAACATCTGATTCTTCGCACTTATGTGTTCCGTATGCGGAGGAGGTGGCTAGACCAGTTTCTAAGGCCACAATTTCCAGATGGATGTGTGAGACCATAAAATTATGCTATGAGATTACCTCCCAAGGTGAGATCAATTTAGCCCATGTCAAGGCTCTCGACCTTCGTGGTATGGCTACCTCCTTCGTTCTTTTTGTCGGCTCATCATTGGACGACGTCATGCAAGTTGCAGGTTGGAAATCTGAATCAACTTTTACGTCTCTATTTGAAAGATCAGAGCTCAGCAGCCTCCTTTTTTAGAAATATAACGATTTTAACAGAACAAACCAAAGTCCATTTACGAAGCATATCTCACCAATTTCGTTAGTCTGTATGTCTGTCAGATATGGTGAGAATATTCTCTTGTTTGTTTATTTCATTGAGTTGACAATTTTCCTTGTCTGATAATCACTGTGTGATTTGTTATGGATGCACTATTACGTTAATTTATTAACATTTGGATATGAGTTGTTTAATTTTTATCCTTGTTTAATGATTCTCAAATCTCCACCCACCAAGTGTTTTTAAGTGGGGCACTGACCAAATCTGTGGGTTTAGCAAGTAGTGATTGAACGGTATAGATGTTTTTGTGGTGTAATAACAACCCCCAGCAAACACACACGCATGCATGCACGCGTGCACACACACACGCACGCACGCACGCACGCACACACACACATGGGAGGGGAGGGGGGGGGGGGGGGGGGGTTTGGTCTGTAGTTTTATTAACCACTATATTTTTACTTACAGTTCAATCAAAATGACCCACCCTCAGCCACCCCCTGGGTGGGAATGATTTGAAAATCTGTTTATAATATTTGGCACTTAAATTTAGAAAAGTTAATATGTTTCCTATTTTGGCTCCATTGCGCATGTGCGGACATGCTTATTGACAGGAGTCACCAAGGAGTGAGTACAGACTGGTGCCAGTCACTATCAGGGCATATGCCGGGGGTGTACCCTACCGGTAACCTGGTTGAGGGTATATTGAAATGGAGTAGGCATATAGGGGTATGTAAGCAAGCATAAAAATCCTATTCTGGTGGCTAAATGCAGAGTAGTTGACTTAGCAAGTAGTGATTGAATGGTATGTTTTATAGTGGTTAATAAAACTACAGACCAACCTGCAAGGGGCGTCTGTTTGGGGGATTTATGCAATGACATCCTCTCTTGGCTCTATGTTTGTTGGCTTCCAGTAGGGCGAGTTCCGATGCTGAAGTGCAGTACAACTCAGAAATAACTAAAAATGCTTCCACAACAAAATAAAACTATTCTATATTTTGCACATAATTGTAATTAAAGCAAATCCAATTATTTAGCAGAGCATTTCTTCTATCGTGTTCAAAATTGTTCTAACATATTTGTTTTTTTGTTTTTGAAACATGTTAAGTTATTTCTGAGATGTACTTTATTTGTCATATCTATTTTGTATGGAAAAATAATAGGATGATAGCAATGGTTTCTTGTTGTCCCAGGTAGTTCTTGTCGTACCCATCCACCCACCCGGCCCACCACACTTCATCCCGCCTATCCCACACCACCAGACCAGGCTAATGGCCATTGTTAGTGTTTGCATAAGCTATTCCAATAACACATATATTAAAAGCTAATTGAAGTTGACAGTAGATGCAGTAGAGGGCAGCGCTGGCACTCAGTCTTGGAATTCAGCAATCTTAGACCATACGTCAGTTGCCATGAACGAGTTGCCGAGGATAGCTCGTGTCGATATTTCATGTTTGTTTAGGGTATATTGAGATGCCATTCATGATTGATCTATTCCCTACAGGATTATGCTTGTCCCTGCAATTTCACCACTTCTAGTGCATAGTCTTCCCTGTGCCTCGTCCTCATTCTCCACCTCCTCAACTTCCACGCACCCTCCTCCCCTACAGCTTTCCTTCCCCATCTACATCTCCCCTCATCCACCTCACTCCTCGTCCTGGTCTCCTCCCTCATACCCCTCCAATCCATCCCTCCCCCGCCGCCTACCCGTCCTCCACCCCTTCTCTCCTCCTAGATCTCCTCCTGTCATCCCCCTCCTCCCCTTCATCTCCCCTCCACCCTCCTTCGCCATCCTCCTACACCTCCTCCACCTCTTGCTATGCTGCCTTTTCCCCCTAACCAGTTAAACACATTCTAGTATTGTCAAGCCAGCTGAAACTGGCTTTTACAGGTCTCTTGAGAAATGTAAATTTGAGAATTTAATACCACTAGAATGACTAGTTGATAAGTTTTGATAAATATTGTTTTCTTATCCACTATTTGTAAGAATTTTGTAAGAAACGCTATTTGTAATAAGCGCCATTTGTAATGAACGCTATTTGTAATAGACGCTATTTGTAATACACGCTATTTGTAATAGACGCTATTTGTAAGAACGCTATTTTAAGAAACGCTATTTGTAAGAAACGTTATTTGTAATTAGAGCCATTTGTAAGAAACGCCATTTGTAATAGACGCTATTTGTAATAGATGCTATTTGTAAGAACGCTATTTTAAGAAACGCTATTTGTAATAAGAGCCATTTGTAAGAAACGCTATTTGTAAGAAACTCTATTTGTAAGAAATGCTATTTGTAATAGACACTTTGTATTATTTTAAGAAACGCTGTTTGTAAGAAACGCTATTTGTAATAGACACTTTGTAATATACACTATTTGTAATAGATGCTATTTTAAGAAATGCTATTTGTAAGAAATGCTGTTCGTAATAGACGCTATTTGTAATAAGTGCCATTTGTAATAGACGCTATTTGTAACAGATGCTATTTTAAGAAACGCTATTTGTAAGAAATGCTATTTTAAGAAACGCTATTTGTAAGAAATGCTATTTGTAAGAAACGCTATTTGTAATAGACACTTTGTAATAGACGCTATTTTAAGAAACACCATTTGTAAGAAATGCTATTTGTAATAGATGCTATTTGTAAGAAACGCTATTTGTAATAAGCGCCATTTGTAATAGACGTAATAAACACTATTTATAATAAACGCTTTGTAAGAAACGCTATTTGTAATAAGCGTCATTTGTAATAAACACTATTGTAAGAAGACGTTATTTGTAATAAGCGCCATTTGTAATAGACGCCATTTGTAATAAACGTTATTTCTAAGAAACACTATTCGTAATAAGCACTATTTGTAAGAAACGTCATTTGTAATAGATGCTATTTGTAATAAGCGCCATTTTGTAATAGACGCTATTTGTAATAAGTGCCATTTGTAAGAAACGCTATTTGTAATAGACACTATTTGTAATAGACGCTATTTGTTATAGACGTTATTTGTAATAGACGCTATTTGTTATAAACGTTATTTGTAATAGACGCTATTTGTAAGAAATGGCATTTGTAAGAAATGCTATTTGTAATAAACACTATTTGTAAGAAACATCATTTGTAGTAGACGCTATTTGTAATAGACTCTATTTGTAATAGACGCTATTTGTAATAGACTCTATTTGTAATAGACGCTATTTGTAATAGACTCTATTTGTAATAGACGCTATTTGTAATAGACTCTATTTGTAATAGACGCTATTTGTAAGAAACGTCATTTGTAGTAGACTCTATTTGTAATAGACTCTATTTGTAATAGACGCTATTTGTAAGAAACGCCATTTGTAGTAGACGCTATTTGTAATAGTTCCAAGAAAAAAAGTTGGCTGGAAAATAAAAAGACCATCGCTCTATTTTCAACCAGCTTTTTCACCTAAAAAAGGCCACAAGTTGTATGCAATTTTGTCATTCCATGTGCCATGCACCAATTGTTTGCTTGCGATTTGTTGTCCTGTGTGTCACTTCCTTTAGCTCCCATCAAACCAGCTACAGGTTTTCCTAGGGCAGCAACATCTCTCAGTCAAATTAGTTTCAAAATATTCAACAGAATGTTTATTAAATAGTAAATTAGCCAAAGATATTGAATTTGTACACTTTTATGACAGACTTTTTGAGTTTCCTGTCAGAGTTAATTCATTTTGATTGTGATATCAGTTATCGAGTGATGTAATTGATTATGATTTCAGATACTTGAGTAACAGATGGGATCCATCCATTGCAGTTGCGTTCTCTGTAATAATGTTTCTGCTCAAAGCTTTCGAGTGTTATTGTGATGCATTGCTATTGTGCTTCATCGCATCGCCACATCTTCCTAATTTTCTGCATTTGCATATAATATATAGACACAGACATTACTAGAGGAGGGACTACCGTCAAACGAAGTGAATAATTTGGCGTCATTCCAAGATCGTTATCACTTGAACTTACGTAGGTCAATATTCATCGTGATTCTGAGATTAGCGTGGAATCGGATGCTATGACACGTAAAAGAAGTTTTAACCCTTTAATTCTCAAATTTGTTCAAGAAAATGGTTATCGTGGCAGTCATTACACTGGTAAATTTTCAAAAATCATTTTTGTGTCTGTAAAGGAGCCTATCTCAAAAGCACTTGACTTGTTTGGCCATCTTGAGTGCTAAAGGGTTAATATAAAATTATAGATTAGTGTGGAAATCGCTTTAACCCTTTCACTGACAAATCCTTGTAAAAAAGTAAATTCTTTGTGATAATAAAACTTATTCTGCTAAATATTTTGAAATTAATTTGACTGGAGGCCGTTGCTGCCTTAGGCTTCCAGTCATATTAATTTCAAAATATTCTGCAGTTTTCCTGTATCGTTGCCTTGAAAATGAGATATCGTGAATTCATCAGTGAAAGTGTTAACGGTGTCATTGGTACTGCACGCATGTAGCCTTGGATGGATGGATGAAATTGTGTTCCATAAATTGTTATCAATGCAACAAAATAACACCATCTTACAGCAAACAGCTATAAAACTGAACACCTCACGCGCTATGGAGTAACATTGTCACTGACTGCAGCACTGGTAATGTAATATTAACCTTTAACATTCTTATCGGATAAAAATGGCTTCTGCTGTGTTCTTGGGAAATGTCCATTTGCAGACAAGAGAAAGCTATTTTTGGAAATTTTCCACTGGAATAGTGGTATAGTTTCAAATATACTCATCTCTTGGTCTGCTAACGGATATTTTCTATGAGAAAATTTTAATTTTCTTGATCAAATTCGAGGGATAAAGGGTTATAGTTCTTGTATCATGAGCACCTCAAAGCGCTCAACATGCTACTTACAATCTTACATGTATATCGATTAACGCTTAATATTTAAGATGTTTTTCTTTGTGAAAGTCCCTGCATAGGCCAAGTGAAGAAAATCTTTTGTAACTGTACGACTGGAATTTACAAAATAGCTTCCTGTTTTCCTGCAAAAGAGATCCGTTTTGACCAGCTTGACCATTAAATGGCTAAGGGTCAAGAACATATGTCCATTTGCAAGCCAAAAGAATACTATTTTGAAAATTTACTAATGGAATGACTGGCTCGGTGGCCTACAAATGGACAGTTCTCAAAAGCAAAGATATTTAAAAAATATATTTTACAATTGGAATTGATTCAAAAAAATTTCTTCTGTTGACATACTAATAGTACACTCGGTAAACAAAAAATAATATTTTCTACCAAGCCGTGACCATTAAAAGTTTAAATGGTTAAATTGAAATTTCAGTATCTCAATTTCAAGACTAATATTCATGAAAGTTGTTGAATATTTTGAAACTGATTTGACTGGGACATGTCACAGCCATTGACAAGCAACAGCTTCCTGTCAAATTAGTTTCAAAACATTGAACATAATTTTCCTTAAATTATAAAATATTTGTAATTTCTGGACTGAAGCGGTTAAAGGTTTAATTGAGGGTACGCAATATATGAGAAAGGATGTGACATTGGCTCATGAGGTCTCCACACTCAATGTCACAGACAGATTGCATTCTCCATTAGGTAAACTCAAGTAGCATTAATTACCATGTGTGTCTGCTTCTCCCTGCTGAGACGGTCAACATTTGGCCAGTGTCCAGCCTAGGACACTGGAGGCCATCTTTATGTGTCAGAATGATTATTCACGCTGAATATCATCATGATATTTTGTAATCAATCAATCGTTAGTATAGATCGAGTAGAAATTTCATAAGAGACATTTTGGCTATAGAATGTCATTGTGAAATTACACTACCTTGTATTGTGTCCAAGGGGAAAAACATACTTCATTCAGAATTACGAAAACCCATTATTCAACCAAATATGAAACATGTTGACAATGGAGGAATCCAGTTGTAGTTATGGCCCGCCAATCTCTAGCTTAGCTCCACCCACGCTTTTGCCATGTTGGGATCGATGAATCCCTCAACTGTCTGATTCTCAATTTCCAGAAAACTATACAGGTAATCTGTTGAATATTTTGAGTGGGTGGGGGTGTGTACAGGCTGTTACCACACGCACAACCAAATATATTTCCCTCGCTACACTCGGGAAAATACAACCTTTGTGCGTGTGCTAACAGCCTGTACCCCCGGCAAAACACTGGAGTAGCTAATAGAATTATTATTATCCCCACACGTTTTAAAAAAACAAAGTAGATATTGCAATCACCTCCGTCAGTCTGTCCATCCCTCCATCTATCTGTCTGTCTGTCTGTCCAGATATCTCTGAAGCCATTTGGCGGAATTCAATCAAATTTGCTATGTGAGCTACCCATAATGGCAGGGGATTGGCAGACAACATTTATGTTAGGCTCCTCACCAAGGGTTGGGGCAGGTGCAGGGTGGAGGTCGGTGCAGAATGTCAAAATTGGCGGAATTCAATGAAATTCTGTATTACAAATATGATTGTAGATTGTGAGGCAATGTTTACATTAGACTTCATCCCGGGATGGGGTGGGGTTGTTAGGAGGGGAAGGGTGGGTGGGTGGGGTGGTATTGTTAATGGCAAAAAAACTTGAAGAATGACAATATTGTTACTCATTAGGAATATATTGAAGCTTATCATTTTAATCAAACATTTCAATACAGTATATGAAATTTCATAATTAGCTTCATAAGGGCTTGGCGTATATTTTATTTGATGATAGGTAATTCTCTTGTTTACCACCCCGTCTTCTGACAATAGATAAATCCACTTTTAGCTATGCCCTGCCAATCTCTAGCTAAGCTTCGCCCATGCTTTTCATGTGTTGGGATCAATTTATATACTTTGAATCTTTAATTTCCAGAATCCCAATTTTATGGTAACCATACAGCTAACCCGTTGATTATTTTGAAAGTAGTCTGAATGTGGGGCTGTTGCAACCTATGACCATAACGGTGACCAGTCAAATTAGTTTCAAAATATCCAACAGAATGTTTATTAAATTGTAAAGACATACAATTCGTACAACTGATGGACTATTCCACGTTCATGACGGAGTATTTTCTGTCAATTATAATTGTAATGTCAACCTTTATGTGACATAATTGATGATGATGTCAAAACTTGAGTGACGGATTAGATTCATCAATTAGACTTCATGTTTGGTGAATAAGTGTGCAGAACTATATATGCTGACAGGTTATTAGTGCTCCTTTCATATTGGCCATTATTAAGCTTAAGGCATAATTGTTCTCACCTGGGCAAGACCCTTGTGGGGAATTTACATAGTTTTGCAAGCTTAGCTGATTTAGGGTGTATTATATGTCATTAGGATTTAAAATTTAGGTCATGTATGTTCAAAGTTATGTTTACGTCCTGTCCGTCCTTCCATTCATACGTCTGTCCCAAATATCTTTTCGCTGGAACTCCTACAGTTTGAGAAAGAACCATTTGAAACTTGAAATGGTTTGATTGTATGCCACCCAAGCATATGCCTAATGTTGAGATTTTTTGCATCGCTCCATCCTGAATGCACATACATCAATCCGTCCCATACAGCCTGGAAAGCTCATTGTGGAAATTGGTACAGTTTGAGAGAGAATGTACCGCTCTGCCCAGCCCATCTAGTTAAGCTCCACCCACACCTCGCTCGTGTTGGGATCGATTGATCTCTAAAGTCTCTGACTATCAATTTCGAGAAAACTAAACAGGTAAGCTATTGAATATTTTGGACCTAATCTTACTGGGTGGTGTTGCTGCCTATTGCAGCAACAGCGTCCAGTCAAATTAGTTTCAAAATATTCAACAGCATGTTTATTAAATAGTAGATATATACAATTCGTACAATGTGTCTGACTATTAAGAGTTAAAAACGGGCCAAATAGAATCATGTATGACGTAGTGATTATGACGTTATCCTATGGGGCACTTAGCTGATTATGACATCATATGACATCAGACGATAGATGGATACTCTGGAGATGTGAATTGGAGGAAAACATATACACCCTCCCTCCGCTATGCATAACAACTTTCCTTGTCTAATATAGCATCCAGACAAATCATTCATTCACTTTTACTGAATTAGGAAAAGCTCTTGTTGGTGATTACTCATCTTGGGGCACAGTGGGTATGTCAGCCTCCAGCTGACTTTCTCTAGTTTATCAGGAAAAGAGGCTTGTAATGGTAGCCATTTTATTTTACCGTGTTGAAGCAGCGGTACCGAGTCTAGGCTGCCTCCTTTATGCATATCCTATATGCAAATGAGTATATAAATTATGCAAGGAGGTAGTTCAGGAGGTGTGTACCATTCCCCAGAACCAATGTTTATAGCGGTTAAGAATTAGGGAGTCAGTTATTTTAAACTAATACCAGCTCTCAGCAACTCCACTGCCACTTCTAGGGATGTACCCGCTTCTAATAGTCTTTTCTCAGCCACTTCAAGTCGAGTCATTTCTCTTTTTAGGGGAGGTAACATCACGTTTTTATATTGCAATATGCAAGGTATGTAAAGTAAACATGGGTCACAAATATAATATTCTGGTGTGAATGAGGTGATCACGATTGTCTCCTAACAGATAATTTCCATGGGTCGGAAAGGCCTGAAGCACAGATTGATAGGATATTTGATTCCCGTCCTGATGTGAGAGAAAGTTGATTCATCAGGCGTGTCATGGTTATCACGGAGCATGACTACAGGGCGTTTTCATTCAGTGTTCTTGTATTTAACTCATAATGCATTCAATGTTGATATTGGTAATGTTATTGATATCAGAGAAATGCTAATATTTGCTTCCATCTAGTAAGTTCTTACCTCCCAGTAACGTCTATTGGTTCTTGTTATTTTCTAGTGCCTTCTTACCTCCCAGTGACCTCTCATTTTCTAGTGACTATTAGTTCCTCTTAACTCCTAATAACTTCTATAGTCCATCTTACCTTCTACTTGCTTCATAATAATTTCTATACTTCATAATGACTTCTATTAGTTTTTCCTAGCTCCAAAGAAACTTCTATTAGTTCTTACCTCCCAATAACTTCTATTAGTTCTCACCTCCCAATAACTTCTATTAGTTCTTACCTCCCAGTAACTTCTATTAGTTCTTGCCTCACAATAACTTCTATTAGTTCTTACCTCCCTGTAGCTTCTATTAGTTCTTACTTCCCAATAACTTCTATTAGTTCTTACCTCCCAATAACTTCTATTAGTTCTTACCTCCCAATAACTTCTATTAGTTCTTACCTCCCTGTAGCTTCTATTAGTTCTTACCTCCCTGTAGCTTCTATTAGTTCTTACCTCGCAATAACTTCTATTAGTTCTTACCTCCCTGTAGCTTCTATTAGTTCTTGCCTCCCTGTAGCTTCTATTAGTTATTACCTCCCAATGACTTCTATTAGTTTTTACCTCCCTGTAGCTTCTATTAGTTCTTACCTCGCACTAACTTCTATTGGTTCTTACCTCCCTGTAGCTTCTATTAGTTCTTGCCTCCCTGTAGCTTCTATTAGTTCTTACCTCCCAATAACTTCTATTAGTTCTTACCTCCTAATAACTTCTATTAGTTCTTACCTCCCTATAGCTTCTATTAGTTCTTACCTCCCAATAACTTCTATTAGTTCTTCCTGCATCCTAAATACCTTTATTAGTTCTTCTTACCTCATATTGACTTCCATTGATCTTCTTACCTCCGAATGATTTCCTCTTACATTCTAATTAATGCTATTAGTTTGTATTACCTCCCAATAACCTATATTACTTCTTCTTACCTCATAATGACTTCTATTACTTCTTGTTACCTCCTAATCACTTATTTGTCCTTCGTACCTCCTAATGACTGCTATTAGTTCCTCTTACCTCCTAATGACTCCTATTAGTTCTTTATACCTCCTAATATCTTCTATTAGTTCCTCTTAACTTATTTGTTCTTCATACCTTTTAATGCCTTATTAGTTTTCATATGTCCTAGTGACTTCTATTAGTTCTCCGTACCTCCTAATGTCTTGTTAGTTCTTCGTACCTCCTAGTGACGTCTACTATTAGTTCTCTGTACCGCCTAATGACTTGTTAGTTCTTCATACCTCCTAGTGACGTATATTAGTTATTCATACCTCCTAATGACTGCTATTAGTTCTTTGTACTGCCTAATGACATACTAGTTCTTTGTACCTTCTAATGACTGCTATTAGTTCTTCATACCTCCTAATGACTGCTATTAGTTCTTCGTACCTGCTAATGACTGCTATTAGTTCTTCATACCTCGTAATGACTTCTGTTAGTGTTTTCGTTCCTCTTAATGACTTCTATTAGTGTCTTCTTATCTCCTAATGACTTCTATTAGTTCTTCATACCTCCTAATGACTGCTATTAGTTTTTCATACCTTCTAATGACTGCTATTAGTTCTTCGTACCTCCTAATGACGTCTATTGGTGTCTTATGTCCTAATGACTTCTATTAGTGTCTTATGTCCTAATGACTTCTATTAGATCTTCTTACCTCCTAATGACTGCTATTAGTTCTTCGTACCTGCTAATGACTGCTATTAGTTCTTCATACCTCGTAATGACTTCTGTTAGTGTTTTCGTTCCTCTTAATGACTTCTATTAGTGTCTTCTTATCTCCTAATGACTTCTATTAGTTCTTCATACCTCCTAATGACTGCTATTAGTTTTTCATACCTTCTAATGACTGCTATTAGTTCTTCGTACCTCCTAATGACGTCTATTGGTGTCTTATGTCCTAATGACTTCTATTAGTGTCTTATGTCCTAATGACTTCTATTAGATCTTCTTACCTCCTAATGACTGCTATTAGTTCTTACCTGCTGATGACTACTATTAGTTCTTGGTACCTCTGAGTGACTATTAGTTCCTCTTACCTCCTAATGACTGCTATTAGTTCTTCTTATCTCCTAATGACTGCTATTAGTTCTTACCTCCTAATGACTACTATTAGTTCTTCGTACCTCTGCATGATTTCTATTAGGTCTTCGTACTTCTTAATGACTTATTGGTTCTTTGTACCTCCTAATGACTGCTACTTCATCTTACCTGGTGACTTCTATTACTTCATCTTACCTGGTGACTTCTATTACTTCATCTTACCTGGTGACTTCTATTAGGTCTTCATACCTCCTAATGACTTATTAGTTCTTTGTACCTGCTATTGACTTCTATTAGTTCTTCATACCGCCTAATGATTTATTAGTTCTTCGTACCTCCCAGTGAATTCTATTCGTTCTTCTTATCTTCTGGTGTTTGGTCTTACCTCCTAATGCCTTCAAGTGGTTATTATCGCAGACCCTAACATGTTGTCACTCATGAATATGCTTTCTTCTTCACACTGATCACAGCTGCCAATCAATATCGTATATATCCATCATCTGTCATCAGATGTCTGTTGTTTGATGTCTGTTGTCTATCAGTCAACCTCTTCCTTTAAACAACTTTTCTCAAGAATCGCTGGTTCGATTTCAATTAAGCCTGGCAGGAAGCGAGTTAGCGTGTATGTATGCGAGACTGTCCAAGCGAAGCTGATTGGGTGGTTGGGCTGTGACCTTAAATTTTGCTATACTTTTAGAGAAATACCTTTAAACAGTGTAAACAGTTTCTCTGAAACTGCTTGACGAATGGACCTTTCCAGTTTATCCATCAATCATATGATGTCATAGATGTAGGATGATATCATAATCAATTAGGTCATGAATGACATAGATAACTTTGTCGCAAACGCTTAGTTAATGACGGACTAAGCGTTGTGCAAATTGTATGTCTACTATTTAATAAACATTCCATTGAATATTTTGAAACTAATTTGACTGGACGCTGTTGCTGGCTTTTGCTGCCATAGGCAGCAACAGCACCCAGTTAAATTAGTTTCAAAATATTAAACAGCTTACCCATATAGTTTCTGGAAATTGATAGTCAGGGAGTTCAGGGATCGATCGATCCCAACATGGGAGAAATGTGGGTGGGGCATAGCTAAAACTGTATTCCTCCATTGAAATGAAAGGCACTAAACTTCACATAAAGTCTTAATGTAAGTGAACCAAGTCCAGGAAAATCTGATTCCTCAATTATCTTTGCTATCCTTTCAATGACTGAGGAACTGTCCATTATCTAGGCCATCCTTTCAGTGACATCAGCAATCGTTTTAGACTGATCTGTACAATCCTAACAACTTACAAGGAAATCCGTTTAACCCTTCAAGGAAATCCTTTTAACCCTTCAATGTTCAAGCCGGACAAAACCGGCCTCTGCAGTGGTCTTTGTACCTCCTGATATCGAGCCAGTTATTCCTGTGGTAAATTCTCAAAAATTGTCTTTTCTTCACCTGCAAATGGACATTCTCTAGGGGGAAATTGCTATTTTTGTGAAAGATCTTGACCATTAAAGGGTAAATGTGTATTGTCATGCTTTCAACAATAAATCTTGTATCAATAGATGTGTGCAAACAACTTTCATCTTACATGAAAACAAGATCTTATTCAACCAGTTTACAACCAATTCTTTCTGATGTAAGGAATATTTTGTTGAAGATTTTAAAATTAATTTAACTGGTGGCTGTTAATTCCTGAGGCGGCAGCAAGAGAATACTGTTGAATTACTTTTAAAATATTGAACAGCTTTCATGTATAGTCGTCTTGAAATTGTGATTTAGTAATTTCAAAGGTTAAATGGATATAGACTTGAGTTCCAGTGTTGGTCGCCAGACAGACAGGCTTTCATAATCTAAATGAGTAAAAGACCTTATGTTACTTATTGCCATCTGCTATTTGCAAGACAAAATTGAGATTTTGAGGGATGCTATCGATTTTGCACAATTTATATGCCCAGCTGTCATGTCCTCAGCTTCTGTGTCACCACGCTTGAGCGATTCTCTCCAATTCTCAGACAATATTACATATATCTGATGTAAATTGTTTGATAAAAAAACTGTACTTTGATTGTTAACCCTTATCACTCTGATGTTAAAATTTTTAATTTTCAAATTAAGTTAAAAGATTAACTAGTGTTCACTTTTCAACACATTTGTTGGAAGATGTTGCTGTCGTAGACCGTAACATCTTCCACCAAAATTGTTGAATACTATACTACAGCTTCCTTTGGTATTGATAATGAAAAAGATAAAATAATGACATCAGAGGTGTAAGGGCTAATTCTCTCTGTGGATGATGTCATGAAGCAATTTGATTGTTTAACTCTCTGATGGCTGCAAGCCCCTAGATAATAATTTCAATGAGTAATAACTGAAATTGTTGAATATTTTGAAAACAATTTGACTGAAAGTTGTTCTTGATTTAGCCACCAACAACTTTCAGTCAAATTGTTTTCAAAATATTCAGCATATCCAGTGAAAAGTTGTACAAAATGTAATTTGCATAAATTCAGCGAGCAGACAGTTAACCAGTTGATGGGGGTAGATCTGTGTAAGAGATGAGTGCTACTGATACAGAATTTTAACCATAAAAAATACTCTTGTCAATTATGATGATAAATTATCATCATCCAATATTGTGAACATGTATGTAGGACCATATGACATAACAATGCGCTTAATATATGACATAATGTGTGCATGTGCCTGTATGCCTGTAATATATGTATGTATGTCAGCCATGCAGAGGACATGTAATTTCTTGATGGGTGATAGGATTGGCTAGATGGTTAAAATGATTGCCTATATGGTTGATAGGATAGCCTAGGTCATTGAAATGATTGCCTAGCTCATTGAAATGATTGCCTAAGTCACTGAAATGATTGCCTTGATAATGAAAGGATAGCCTAGGTCATTGAAAGGATAGCCTAGGTCATTGAAAGGATAGCCTAGGTCATTGAAAGGATTGTCTATATGGTTGATAGGATAGCCTAGGTCATTGAAATGATTGCCTAGGTCATTGAAATGATTGCTTATGTCACTAAAATGATTGCCTTGATAATGAAAGCCTAGGTCATTGAAAGGATAGCCTAGGTCATTGAAAGAATTGCCTATGTCATTGAAAGGATTGCCTATATGGTTGATAGGATACCCTATGTCATTGAAATGATTGCCTATATGGTTGATAGGATAGCCTAGGCATTGAAATGATTGCCTATATGGTTGATAGGATAGCCTAGGTCATTGAAATGATTGCCTATATGGTTGATAGGATAGCCTAGGTCATTGAAATGATTGCCTAGGTCACTCAAATGATTGCCTTGATAATGAAAGGATTGCCTAGGTCATTGAAAGGATAGCCTAAGTCATTGAAAGGATTGCCTATATGGTCGATAGGATAGCCTAGGTCATTGAAATGATTGCCTATATGGTTGATAGGATAGCCTAGGTAACTGAAATGATTGCCTATATGGTTGATAGGATAGCCTAGGTCATTGAAATGATTGCCTATATGGTTGCTTTCAATTGCCTATATGGTTGATAGGATAGCCTAGGTCATTGAAATGATTGCCTATATGGTTGATAGGATAGCCTAGACCATTGTAATAATTTTCTTGATAATAAAAGGATAGGCTAGGCCATTGAAGTGATTGTCTATATTGTTGATAGGATAGCCTAGGTCATTGAAATGATTGCCTATATGGTTGATAGGATAGCCTAGGTCACTGAAATGATTGCCTATTCGGTTGATAGGATAGCCTAGGTCATTGAAATGATTGCCTATATGGTTGAGAGGATAGCCTAGCTCATTGAAAGGATAGCCTATATGGTTGATAGGATAGCCTAAGTCATTGAAGTGATTGCCTATATGGTTGATAGGATAGCCTAGCTCATTGAAAGGCTTGCCTATATGGTTGATAGGATAGCCTAGGTCATTGAAATGATTGCCTATATGGTTGATAGGATAGCCTAGGTCATTGAAAGGATTGCCTATATGGTTGATAGGATAGCCAAAGTCATTGAAGTGATTGCCTATATGGTTGATAGGATAGCCTAGGTCACTGAAATGATTGCCTATATGGTTGATAGGATAGCCTAGGTCATTGAAATGATTGCCTATATGGTTGCTTTCAATTGCCTATATGGTTGATAGGATAGCATAGGTCATTGAAATGATTGCCTATATGGTTGATAGGATAGCCTAGGTCATTGAAATGATTGCCTATATGGTTGATAGGATAGCCTAGGTCATTGAAATGATTGCCTATATGGTTGCTTTCAATTGCCTATATGGTTGATAGGATAGCCTAGGTCATTGAAATGATTGCCTATTCGGTTGATAGGATAGCCTAGGTCATTGAAATGATTGCCTATATGGTTGAGAGGATAGCCTAGCTCATTGAAAGGATAGCCTATATGGTTGATAGGATAGCCTAAGTCATTGAAGTGATTGCCTATATGGTTGATAGGATAGCCTAGCTCATTGAAAGGCTTGCCTATATGGTTGATAGGATAGCCTAGGTCATTGAAATGATTGCCTATATGGTTGATAGGATAGCCTAGGTCATTGAAAGGATTGCCTATATGGTTGATAGGATAGCCAAAGTCATTGAAGTGATTGCCTATATGGTTGATAGGATAGCCTAGGTCACTGAAATGATTGCCTATATGGTTGATAGGATAGCCTAGGTCATTGAAATGATTGCCTATATGGTTGCTTTCAATTGCCTATATGGTTGATAGGATAGCATAGGTCATTGAAATGATTGCCTATATGGTTGATAGGATAGCCTAGGTCATTGAAATGATTGCCTATATGGTTGATAGGATAGCCTAGGTTATTGAAATGATTGCCTATATGGTTGCTTTCAATTGCCTATATGGTTGATAGGATAGCCTAGGTCATTGAAAGGATTGCCTATATGGTTGATAGGATAGCCTAAGTCATTGAAGTGATTGCCTATATGGTTGATAGGATAGCCTAGGTCATTGAAGTGATTGCCTATATGGTTGATAGGATAGCCTAGACCATTGTAATAATTTTCTTTATAATAAAAGGATAGCCTAGACCATTGTATTAATTTTCTTGATAATAAAAGGATAGCCTAGGTCATTGAAGTGATTGCCTATATGCTTGATAGGATAGCCTAGGTCATTGAAGTGATTGCCTATATGGTTGATAGGATAGCCTACGTCATTGAACTGATTGCCTATATGGTTGATAGGATAGCCTAGGCCATTGAAGTGATTGCCTATATGGTTGATAGGATAGCCTAGACCATTGTAATAATTTTCTTGATAATAAAAGGATAGCCTAGACCATTGTAATAATTTTCTTGATAATAAAAGGATAGCCTAGGTCATTGAAGTGATTGCCTATATGGTTTATATGATAGCCTAGGTCATTGAAATGATTGCCTATATCATTGATAGGATAGCCTAGGAGGGCAATGAAATAATTGCCTTGATAAAGAAAGGATAGCCCAGGTCATTGAAATGATTGCCTATGTCATTGAAAGGATTGCCTAGGTCATTCAAAGGATTGCCTATATGGTTGATAGGATAGGCTAGGCCATTCAAAGGATTGCCTATATGGTTGATAGGATGGCCTAGGCCATTAGAATGATTGCCTATATGGTTGATAGGATAGCCTAGGTCATTGAAGTGATTGCCTATATGGTTGATAGGATAGCCTAGACCATTGTAATAATTTTCTTGATAATAAAAGGATAGCCTAGACCATTGTAATAATTTTCTTGATAATAAAAGGATAGCCTAGGTCATTGACGTGATTGCCTCTATGGTTGATAGGATAGCCTAGGTCATTGAAATGATTGCCTGTATGGTTGATAGGATAGCCTAGGTCACTGAAATGATTGCCTATATGGTTGATAGGATAGCCTAGGTCATTGAAATGATTGCCTATATGGTTGAGAGGATAGCCTAGCTCATTGAAAGGATAGCCTATATGGTTGATAGGATAGCCTAAGTCATTGAAGTGATTGCCTATATGGTTGATAGGATAGCCTAGCTCATTGAAAGGATTGCCTATATGGTTGATAGGATAGCCTAGGTCATTGAAATGATTGCCTATATGGTTGATAGGATAGCCTAGGTCATTGAAAGGATTGCCTATATGGTTGATAGGATAGCCAAAGTCATTGAAGTGATTGCCTATATGGTTGATAGGATAGCCTAGGTCACTGAAATGATTGCCTATATGGTTGATAGGATAGCCTAGGTCATTGAAATGATTGCCTATATGGTTGCTTTCAATTGCCTATATGGTTGATAGGATAGCATAGGTCATTGAAATGATTGCCTATATGGTTGATAGGATAGCCTAGGTCATTGAAATGATTGCCTATATGGTTGATAGGATAGCCTAGGTCATTGAAATGATTGCCTATATGGTTGCTTTCAATTGCCTATATGGTTGATAGGATAGCCTAGGTCATTGAAATGATTGCCTATTCGGTTGATAGGATAGCCTAGGTCATTGAAATGATTGCCTATATGGTTGAGAGGATAGCCTAGCTCATTGAAAGGATAGCCTATATGGTTGATAGGATAGCCTAAGTCATTGAAGTGATTGCCTATATGGTTGATAGGATAGCCTAGCTCATTGAAAGGCTTGCCTATATGGTTGATAGGATAGCCTAGGTCATTGAAATGATTGCCTATATGGTTGATAGGATAGCCTAGGTCATTGAAAGGATTGCCTATATGGTTGATAGGATAGCCAAAGTCATTGAAGTGATTGCCTATATGGTTGATAGGATAGCCTAGGTCACTGAAATGATTGCCTATATGGTTGATAGGATAGCCTAGGTCATTGAAATGATTGCCTATATGGTTGCTTTCAATTGCCTATATGGTTGATAGGATAGCATAGGTCATTGAAATGATTGCCTATATGGTTGATAGGATAGCCTAGGTCATTGAAATGATTGCCTATATGGTTGATAGGATAGCCTAGGTCATTGAAATGATTGCCTATATGGTTGCTTTCAATTGCCTATATTGTTGATAGGATAGCCTAGGTCATTGAAAGGATTGCCTATATGGTTGATAGGATAGCCTAAGTCATTGAAGTGATTGCCTATATGGTTGATAGGATAGCCTAGGTCATTGAAGTGATTGCCTATATGGTTGATAGGATAGCCTAGACCATTGTAATAATTTTCTTTATAATAAAAGGATAGCCTAGACCATTGTATTAATTTTCTTGATAATAAAAGGATAGCCTAGGTCATTGAAGTGATTGCCTATATGCTTGATAGGATAGCCTAGGTCATTGAAGTGATTGCCTATATGGTTGATAGGATAGCCTACGTCATTGAACTGATTGCCTATATGGTTGATAGGATAGCCTAGGCCATTGAAGTGATTGCCTATATGGTTGATAGGATAGCCTAGACCATTGTAATAATTTTCTTGATAATAAAAGGATAGCCTAGACCATTGTAATAATTTTCTTGATAATAAAAGGATAGCCTAGGTCATTGAAGTGATTGCCTATATGGTTTATATGATAGCCTAGGTCATTGAAATGATTGCCTATATCATTGATAGGATAGCCTAGGAGGGCAATGAAATAATTGCCTTGATAAAGAAAGGATAGCCCAGGTCATTGAAATGATTGCCTATGTCATTGAAAGGATTGCCTAGGTCATTCAAAGGATTGCCTATATGGTTGATAGGATAGGCTAGGCCATTCAAAGGATTGCCTATATGGTTGATAGGATGGCCTAGGCCATTAGAATGATTGCCTATATGGTTGATAGGATAGCCTAGGTCATTGAAGTGATTGCCTATATGGTTGATAGGATAGCCTAGACCATTGTAATAATTTTCTTGATAATAAAAGGATAGCCTAGACCATTGTAATAATTTTCTTGATAATAAAAGGATAGCCTAGGTCATTGACGTGATTGCCTCTATGGTTGATAGGATAGCCTAGGTCATTGAAATGATTGCCTATATGGTTGATAGGATAGCCTAGGTCACTGAAATGATTGCCTATATGGTTGATAGGATAGCCTAGGTCATTGAAATGATTGCCTATATGGTTGATAGGATAGCCTAGGTCATTGAAATGATTGCCTATATGGTTGATAGGATAGCCTAGGTCATTGAAATGGTTGCCTATATGGTTGATAGGATAGCCTAGGTCATTGAAATGATTGCCTATATGGTTGATAGGATAGCCTAGGTCACTGAAATGATTGCCTATATGGTTGATAGGATAGCCTAGGTCATTGAAATGATTGCCTATATGGTTGATAGGATAGCCTAGGTCATTGAAATGATTGCCTATATGGTTGCTTTCAATTGCCTATATGGTTGATAGGATAGCCTAGGTCATTGAAATGATTGCCTATATGGTTGATAGGATAGCCTAGGCCATTGAATTGATTGCCTATATGGTTGATAGGATAACCTAGGAGGGCAGTAAAATAATTGCCTTGATAAAGAAAGGATAGCCCAGGTCATTGAAATGATTGCCTAGGTCATTGAAATGATTGCCTAGGTCATTGAAAGGATTGCCTAGGTCATTCAAAGGATTTCCTATATGGTTGATAGGATAGGCTAGGTCATTCAAAGGATTGCCTATATGGTTGATAGGATAGCCTAGGCCATTGGAATGATTGCCTATATGGTTGATAGGATTGTCTAGGTCATTGAAATAATTGACTTGATAATGTAAGGATTGCCTAGGTCGTGAAAGGCTTGCCTATATGGTTGATAGGATAGCCTAGGTCATTGAAATGATTGCCTATATGGTTGCTTTCAATTGCCTATATGGTTGATAGGATAGCCTATGTCATTGAAATGATTGCCTATATGGTTGATAGGATTGTCTAGGTCATTGAAATAATTGACTTGATAATGTAAGGATTGCCTAGGTCGTGAAAGGCTTGCCTATATGGTTGATAGGATAGCTTAGGCCATTGAAAGGTTGCCTAAATGGTTGATAGGATAGCCTTAAGGTCATTAAAAGAATTGCATGGTTCTTTAAACGAATTCCTCACCCTGTTGGTTGACATGATTATCAGTAAATGTGTGTTTTCTGTATGTTTTAACTGGCATACTGTTCCATTTACCATTTGATCCTCGAATTGGGTAATTAAAATTTTCTCATACAAAACGTCCATTTGCAGACCAAGATAGGACTAGTTTTCGAAAATTTACCACAGTAATTCCAGTGGTAAATTTTCCAAAATGTGGTGGTCTGCAAATGGGAATTTTATATGAGAAAATTTGAATTTTCTTGACCCCATGGAACCATTAAATGGTTAAGGAGTTACCTTAGCCTAAAGCCCATCGATGTAGTGTCAAACACAATGTAGTGTACCTATTGTTCCTGAATATTGTGCTGATATAATTTCATGAAATTCTCTCTCTCTCGCCTCTATGTCATTGATGAGGGCGACAGAAACATAATCATAATTCAGAACACAGATGCCACCACCAGATCAATAACACTAGAGTCTGTCGTTGTTTCCCGCCACCCCTCCAATCCTCATCGTCCACTGCCTCGTTGGTGCTCAGTTCTCATAATGATAAGCCGCTCTTAAACTCCAGGAGGCATCTCTCAGTCACATCGTCATCGTAACTGCTAAGGCATTCTTCCTTGCGCTTTTGGCACTCCACTACAGAAGTCGTCTAATTCTAATTCTAATTCTGTCTTTGTACGCTAAGATTGCAGGATATTTGAAATTTGTTCTGAGATTAGACGTGACTGTGTGTTGGATACTATGAATCAGTGATGTTTCATTATGTGATGGTACGTCGTCTGATCAAATACTTGATTACCATATTGTAGGACATTCATGCATAAAGGCTGTTTCTCGGTCTGGGGACGTATAATCACAATATATTTAAAATTTGTTTAAAGACAGCTTAATTATGGAACATCTTGATTAAATTGAAAACAGTTTCGACTGAAAGGTCTTATTAAAACAGACAACAATCCATTTCATTTAAATTGTTTTTAAATTAATCAGCACAATTCTGATATTTGTGTGCCGATAATGTTACTTTTGACATCACAGGACGAAATTAATTACTTAATTGTTATTTGTATAGAATACGGGGATTGCGACAGATGTACATTATATGTGAATAAGAATTCTAATATTTTATTATTTTAGATTCACATGTTTCAAAGACAGTGGATATTTATTAGTAACTGTAGTTATCTTTGCCTTAGATGAAATTGGAAAAGATAAGACAAAGTTGCGTACTTTGATGAATTCCACTGCATCGTGTGCCTATCTGGAATCAAGGATGCTGAGAATGGCGGGTGACAATCTGACTTACATATCAGGTGATGTATCGGGAAATGATGCTTACACGATTATTCTACAGAAATGGCATTCATGTGTCATGATGTGAATGACGATACTGATATGCTTGAGGGACTCGTGGCATCATTGAACTATGTGTAGGTGAAGATTTGCGGAGGTATATTATACATCTTAGTAAGTGTTTTATGAACAAGTTTCAGATAAAACTATTTTTGCAATATTTATTTTGGTTTATCGTGTACATTCTCTGCTCTCTATTGTGGGTTAGGAGTTAAGTGGTAATGTTGATTATTTTGAAAACAATTTGATTGAAAGTTAATGATGTACAAAATATAAAATACTAAGTTTTTAGCCTAATTCAAACAATTCTGTTGAAGAGTGTTCATTGATACGTCATTATTATGCGGATAATATATTAACCCTTTAACACTCAATTTTGTTCAAGAAAATTTCAATTTTCCCATGGAAAATGTCCATTTGCAGACCAATAGAAGACTGGGTTTTTTTAATTTTACAACTGGAATGACTGGCTCTGTTACTGAGCCAAACATTCCAGTGGTAAATTTAAAAAAATAGTCTTCTCTTGGTCTGCAAATGGACATTTCTCAAGACCACGGCAGGAGGTGTTTTTGGCTTAAATGGCTAAGGATATAGGTGATTCAGTTTTCTAGCGTGCATAGTAATAATCAAATGATGAACAGATGAGACTTATCAACAATTTGATGGTCTAGTTAAGCAAAAATTACTTCTGCAGTGATCTGGACAAATGTCCGTTTCCAGTGTTAAATTGTCAAGAAATGTCATTTCCTTGACTGCAAATGGACACCAACCAATCAAAAATTAAAATTTTCATGTCAAACTGTTAATTAGTGACTGATTTCTATGGATTTTTTACCTGTATATATAGCCTTTCAATATCGTTCATATGTGTGATTCATGACAGACATCTCAATCCTTAGCACTCCAGCCATCTGCGGTGGTCTTGAGAATTGTCCATTTGCAGAACAAGAAAATTAGACATTTAAAAAAAATTTACCATTGGAATGACTGAGCCAATCATTCCGTTTGTAAATTTTCAAAAATAGTAATTTCTTGTTCTGAAGATTTCTATGGGAAAATTAAATTTAAAAAAATCAAATTCATAGCATTAAAGTGATAAATGTCAGGGCTCTGTCTCAGAGAGTTATATCTAATGCTGGATGGCATTGACCTCATGGTGGATCTAAACTGTAACTAATAATTGTCAGGTAACCATGACAACTCACTGTGGATCTCTACTGGCAGCTACATATAACATAGTTACGCAGTGGATCTATATTACCTTGATAACATGATGTAACACTATGATAAATTGAACCATATGTACAGAACTGTTTTGAGGGATCTGTGGTGTTGTGTGACACTGAACTTTAATGGATTTCTTTAAGTATCAAGGTGAGTGTAACAATAATTAATTCTTACCTGTTATTTTAACCATTTTCAATTTATCAAATTTGTTCGAGAAAATTTCCAATTTTCTCATAGAAAATGTCCATTTGCAGACCATGACAAGACTATTTTTTGAAAATGTATCGCAGTGAAAAATGTTCATAAATAGTCTTCTCTTCCTCTACACATTGACAGTTCTCAAGACCACTGCACAGCAGAAGCCATTTTTGTCCAGTTTGAGTGTTAACCCTTAAAAGATCAAGATTTGTACCAAAAAATTTAAAATGTTGCTGAAAAAATGTCCATTTGCGGGCCAAGAGAAGACTAATTTAGAAAATCTGTCAATGGAATGACTGGCTCAGTTATCAAGCCAGCCAATCCAGTGGTAAATTTTTAAAAATAGTCTTCTCTTGGTCTGCAAATAGGCATTTCTCAAGACCACTGCAGAAGCAATTTTTGGTCGGTTTCAGTGTGAAAGGGTTAATATAGTGTGTCTTGATGGATTGGTGTGTAAATAAGTCATTGAGTAAACAAATTGAAAGGTTAACCAAATTGATTGATCCTTTTTCCCTGCAACATTCGATTTTTGTTCAGGGCATGGGCACATGCATGCCTGTGTGATTGTGTGAGTGCGTGCTCGCATGCTTGCTCATATGCATGTCTGCATTTGTGCATGAAGTTGAATGTGTGCGTGCTAGTGCGTATGTATGCATGTTTGTATGTGAAAATCATTTTTCTGATACCGCAGATGGTCCGTAGTCATAAAGCATAATAATGAAGTACAGCACAGGGTCCGTAGTCATGAAGCATAATGAAGTACAGGACTATAATATTTAAATATAGAATTATTGTCAAATCCTGCATTCTGATTGGTTTGTTATGTAGTTTATGAGAGACATAAGTTAGCAATGATTCGTGAATATGACACAAGTTCAACATATCTTTGTCATTACGGTAATGAATCAATGACGTGCTCGATCACTAATTAATTAATAATTAATGACGGCGAAACTAGTGAAGTGAGATGCTTTAATTAGAAATAATTACATCATAAACACGTGTAATGAATGACGGGCGGGCGTCATTAATAATTACATCATAAACACATGTAATACACATCATTAATAATTCACCTTTCCAGAGTACCCACCCATCATATGACATCATAATGAACTATGTGATGTGTAGAATGACATCATAATGAATGATGTCATGAATGATGTTGATAAGTACGTCACGAACGCATATTTGAAGACAGTCTATACGTTGTTGTACAAATTGTTTGCTTTTACTATTTAATAAATATTCTGTTGAATATTTTGAAACTAATTTGACTGGGTGCTGTTGCTGCCTATGGGCGCTGTTGCTGCCATTGTCAGCAACAGCACCCAGTCAAATTAGTTACAAAACATTCAACAGCTTCCCTGTATAGTTTTCAGGAAATTGGTGGCTAGGGTATTCAGCGATTAATCAATCCCAACACACCGAGGTGTGGGTGGAGCTTAGCTAGTGATGGGCGGGGCATAGCTAAAAATGGAACGGTCCATTGACACTGTAATACACAGTCTGCCAAAAAAATGGTTTCTGCCCTTGTCTTGAGAAATGCCCATCTGTAGACCAAAAGAAGAATTTTTTTTTGAAAATATACCACCGGATTAACCTGCTCTTGTCATTTCAGTGGTACATTAAAAAAAATAATTGCCTCTTTGTCTGCAAATGGGCATTTCCTATTTGAGAAATTTAAAAATTTTATGAAGAAAGTTGAAGGTTTACAGTGTAAATCAGTATAACCATGATAATGTGTTCATCCAGAATCAAGCAGATTGTATTTACTACTCTCTTTTAGGCAAACGTATGCTTGTTATCTTTATAATAATTTGACTGAAAGTTGTTGCTGCCTATGACAACAACAATATTCAGTCAAATTAATTTTTTAATATTCATGCAGTGTCTTATTTATCTGCCTCGAAACCATGCACACATCAGAAAATTCAGTCTCCTTGAACAGTGATGTGTATTTATGATATTTTCGACATTCAACTGATGACAGAATCAATAGAATGGTGTGTATCTATGGCGATGGTTGATGATGTAATTCATATTATTGTTCCATCATCGTTGATATAATTAGTAGATTTATTACACAGGAATTGATTGTTCAATATTAGGGTTGTTCAAGCGTAGAGTTGCTAATTTGAAGTGCTACTCTGATCAATATCATCCTAATGATCCGCGATCGTCACGAGTACGTATTGTTATCATTCACATGCATACAGTTAACTGTCTGCCCGATGAATTGCTGCAGACTACATTTTCCATGCTTGTTATCTTTATAATAATTTGACTGAAGGTTGTTGCTGCCTACGACAACAATAATATTCAGTCAAATTAATTTTTTAATATTCATGCAGTGTCTTATTTATCTGCCTCGAAACCATGCAAACATCAGAAAATTCAGTCTCCTTGAACAGTGATGTGTATTTATGATATTTTCGACATTCAACTGATGACAGAATCAATAGAATGGTGTGTATCTATGGTGATGGTTGATGATGTAATTCATATTATTGTTCCATCATCGTTGATATAATTAGTAGATTTATTACACAGTAATTGATTGTTCAATATTAGGGTTGTTCAAGCGTAGAGTTGCTAATTTGAAGTGCTACTCAGATCAATATCATCCTAATGATCCGAGATCATCATGAGTAAGTATTGTTATCATTCACATGCATACAGTTAACTGTCTGCCCGATGAATTGCTGCAGACTACATTTTCCATGCTTGTTATCTTTATAATAATTTGACTGAAAGTTGTTGCTGCCTATGACAACAACAATATTCAGTCAAATTAATTTTTTAATATTCATGCAGTGTCTTATTTGTCTGCCTCGAAACCATGCAAACATCAGAAAATTCAGTCTCCTTGAACAGTGATGTGTATTTATGATATTTTCGACATTCAACTGAAGACAGAATCAATAGAATGGTGTGTATCTATGGTGATGGTTGATGATGTAATTCATATTATTGTTCCATCATCGTTGATATAATTAGTAGATTTATTACGCAGTAATTGATTGTTCAATGTTAGGGTTGTTCAAGCGTAGAGTTGCTAATTTGAAGTACTACTCTGATCAATATCATCCTAATGATCCGCGATCGTCATGAGTAAGTATTGTTATCATTCACAAGCATACAGTTAACTGTCTGCCCGATGAATTGCTGCAGACTACATTTTCCATGGGGTTTAATTCGTGATAGGCTGAATATATTTAAAACAATTTGACTGAATTTTGTTGGTGGCCAAGCCACCAACAGCTTTCAGTCAAATTGTTAAAAAAATATTCAGCAGGTACAGAGTTATTGCCCGTTGAATTTATTATCTTGTAGTTTGCATGAGTCAGACTGTTAAGAACGATGATGAGACATATTTGTAGTCATCCTGATGATCGTGTATCAATCATACGTATGCACCCCTCTTGAAATGATCCTCCTGGGATAACAGAATTAAGTAACACAAATTTTGCGGACCCTCGCTCTCCAGTCTTTTTTGTCACATCTAAAATAAAAAATTTTATTTTCCAGGTTTTCATTTTTTCCACTTTTTTGGGGGATAACCACCAAAGTAGTGCAATCCTAGGGTACAGTCACCATCTATTTTGTGTTAAAAATTAGAACCAAATCAGACCAGTAGTTTCCGAAGTGTCCATAGATCCTGAATTTCATCCGCTCCTGAAACCATCATGGCCAAAGTCTGGAAATCCTCTTTGATAGTCAGATCCTTTGTTATATTAAAATTTGAGCCAAATCAGATCAGAAATCTTTAAGATACAGCTCATGACACACGCATGCACGAACGTCAGCACGCATGCGCGCACGCATGCACGCACGCACACACATGCACGCACACATCCATGTATGCACACAAAAGGTAGTACCCTCTTCCCCTTATAGGGTAAGGGCAAAAATAGTTAGCTTTCTGAGCAAACCCTCACTGTATCTAAATTGCCCAATTTGTCCAAGACTTTGGAAATCTATTCAACGTGGTTGACAATTTGCTTTCCTGTGATAACTATACTTATCTTTGATTAACTAATTAAAAACTTTAGAAACTTTGGTGTGAAGATTTCTCTCAAACTTGGTATAAATGCCATATCAACTATGTGTGACGATATGATTATCTAGTACATTTATTTCCATGTGATGTTAACTTTAAACTTAGTTGAGTTAAATATTGAATATCCATTATGCATAGTATTTGGTGGATTACAATTGATATAGATACAAACTTTAAAAAAATGAGTTCCCGTCAGTCATTCTGAACCTGAATTTCTGTGTGATAAACTTAGAACTAGCATTGACTGATTCACTCAGAATCTTTTGGAATCCATTGTGTGTTGCATGGGGAGGATCTCTGTCAAAATTTGTCCTGCTATAAAACCATTATGGCCATCTTGAAAATCCATTTAGCTCTCATTAATAGAAAGACTAATATTATTTAATTTACTGTATTTCGCCTATTAAAGGCCCATGCTCTAATAGAAGCCAACCCCCTAACTTTGACATAAGATCTCCAATGATTTCTTTTTCAGTTTCAAAGAGCAAAACTCTGTATTAGTAGCCCAGCAGTTTGCCTAAAAGAAAAAGTTTTCTAACCAAATTTGACCAATTTTATAGCATAGATAATAATATCAATTGTGTCATGGGATCACTCTACTCCGATCTCGGCCCTGATAAATTCCCGGGCCTCTAGAAATCAATATCAGCCTCAGGTTTGTAGATCTCGGTCAGATATTAGTTTGGTACTAACAGTAGTAGGCCACATATGTTCAAGATATTTAATAAAGTTTATTCCACAATTGTGTGGCCAAAATACACGTAAAACAATGTTGGAATAATAAATACCTTCCTTAAAAATATTTGAATACCAAATTTATATAGCAATCAAGCGGTTTACCGCACTGCGCGTCCATTTTGTAACATAAGTGACCAACATAAAATGATCCAAAGCGTAATCAGATATATGACAAAACTTGCTTTGAGCGCTCGACAAATTAAAATGAGACAGATCGCTTCTTATGTTGGCGAGCTGGTGGCAAAATAAACCTCTTGTGCATATTCATGTTCTCGCGAGATCTCATGTGCTAATGGTAACTCATTCCCCCTAAAAATTGGCGGTGAAGGGGTGGCTGGGAGGAGAGCGTTTTATAGAATTAACATACCATCACGCATCCATACCCCCCACCCCCACCCCAAAAAAACATGTTTGTAATAGCGAAACAATCACCAGCACAAGCAATAATGCTGTACCACAGTACAAAAACAGTAAGTTTCAATCTTCAGCACCAAAGAATGGTGCACCATCAAAAAAATATTTTTACAGCACCAAAAACTAGCGCACCAACAAAAATGGTTGCACAGCCAAAAAATTGGTTGGAGCACCAAAAATAACTGCACCGCTGAAAGATATTTTTTTGCACTGTCAAAAAATGATGCACCGCCAAAAAATGATGGTCTACCAAAATATTTTTTTCACCGCCAACAAAATAATGCACCACCACAAATATACGTTGCAGCATGAAAAATGGTTGCGCCGCCAAATAATATGCACTGCCAAACGGGTTGCACCACCAAAAATCGTACTGCCAAAACTGTCATATATCTGCACTGCCAAAAAATGGTGCACTGCCAAAAATGTACAAACATGCCCATATTTGGATAACCCACTTCCGGTCCACGAACTTGAGGGTGTAAAAGGAGCTGACTTTCTGATCTAAGATCATTCAGACTATTGGATCTCGAAAAGAGAACAAGTGTCAGGAGAAGTCTAAACTGTTGACTATGTCGTCAGTACCCTAATAGAAGCCTAGGCTACTAATAGGTGGAATAAGTTATTAATATTGTGGGTGGCATTTATCTCACTCTCTTCAGCTGTGTGGAGACTGGGTTGCATAAGCGAGACATGAAATGTCCATCCAGCCTTTTGTCCTCGTAGAAACACCTGTGAACACACTCAGCTTTCATGAAGGGTTTTTGCGGTCTCGCCACATCAGCCCAGCCTCACTATGACCACATAATGTTTGTAGTGGGCATTGGTCAGCCTGTCTTAAACAAGTCAGGGACCGGCCTACCCTTCTTAAATGATTCCCCAGTATATTAGTCTATTTGGGGATTTTATTATCCATATATTAAACCTCCATGGTAGTCCATGGTCACCATGTTATCTCAGTGATGACCACGGTTACAATGAATTGTCATGGTATTGACTATGGTGATCCATGGTAGTCCATGCTTACCTTAGACTACAATGGTCATAGCCATGTCAGACCATGGTTAACATGAACTACCATGGGCTTAACCCAGGTAGACAATGGTTTCATCGTCAAGCATGGATAACCAATGTCGATATTGAAATATGACAGGTGTGTGACCATGGTAGGTATTGACCATGGTCAATTTTCCTAAGTCTGTTTTGACCATGGAAACATTAGCCATCCATGGTCTACCATGTTCTGTCATAATATAATACGGGAGGTAACTCTTTAATTGTAAGCTTGTGTTGTTTTTTTAATTAAAAATGGTATTGATTATTAGCTCACCTGGCCTGAAAGGCCAAGTGAGCTTATGTCATGGCGACCATCCATCGTCCGTCCGTCAACTTTTCCTTTAAACAACTTCTCAAGAACCGCTGTGCCAATTTCAATTATATTTGGCAGGAAGCATCCTTAGGGCATAGGGGTCCAAGTTTGTTCAAATAAAGGCGATCGGTCAATTAGGCCGGTGGCCATCTTAGATTTTGGCCCATTTTTAGAAACGTCTTTAAAAATCTTCTCCGAAACCGCTTGAGGGATTGAAGGAAACCTCATGAAATATGATCTAGGGCAAGAGCTCAACCATGTTTGTTCAAGGGAACTTAATTGGTCAAATAGTTTGACGGCCATCTTGGTTGACCTAGTTTTAGTGAAAATAACTTCTCCAGAACCGCTGAAGGGATCAGGCCGAAATTTTACAGATATGATTAGGGACTAAGCGCCACTAAAGTTTGTTCAAGAGAAGTTGATCCGTCAAAAAACATGGCCACCGTGGCCCAATCAAAATATAGCATGTTTGGCAGCCATATTGGATTTTTTTATTTGATGGATTTTGAGGCCGAAATTGGTTGTATATAGGTTTTTGGGTATTCTGATCTCAAATTTGCAATTTTCGAAACTGTCAGATAAACGGTTTGGCGGCCATCTTGGATCATTTTCCCGCCAAAAGCTCCCATACTAAAGCAATGGGAAATTAAAAATATCTTCTTCTCGAGAACTACTGGGCCGATTTCAATTGTATTTGTTGTGAAGCATCCTTAAGGCATAGAGATTCAAGTGTGTTCAAACGAACCCGATCGGCCAATTTGGCTGGCGACCATCTTGGATTTCGGCCGATTTTTAGAAATGTTTATTAAAATCTATTCTCCCAAACCATTTGAGGGATCGATTCCGAACTCATGAAATATGATCTAGAGTAAGAGCTGAATCAAATTTGGTCAAGAGACCTTGATTGACCAAATGATTCAGTGGCCATCTTGGATGACCTAGTTTTCACAAAAACAACGTCTTCCCAAGAACCGCTGAAGCGATCAGGCCGAAATTTGTGATATATAATTAGCAACTAAGGGTGATTAAGGTTTGTTCAAGAGAAGTTGATTCGTCAGAAAACATGGCCGTGGTGGACCAATCAAAATATAGTGTGTTTGGCAGCCATATTGGATTTTTTTATTTGATGGATTTTGAGGCCGAAAATCGTTTTATAAAGGTTTTTGGGTATTCTGATCTCAAATTTGCAATTTTCGAAACAGTTGGATAAACGATTTGGATCGTGTTTTGGATTTATTCATAAAGAGATTCTCAATTTTTAGTTTGCTTGCATCTATTGGAAGAAGTTCGTCAAGGGATTTCTTTTCCTTATGAAGTCCACATCATTGGCATATTCCATCTCTAGCAGCATACCAAGTATTGCCACTGGGAGGGGAGGGGGGGGGTTTGGTTTTTTGGAGCTTTCCCGCATTGATTTCAATGCAGCCCCAAGGTAACAGGTGAAAAGTTCAGGAGATAGACCATCTCCCTGTGGAGAGCCGATTGATGTCTCAAACTCTACAGACTTCACTGACATGACTTGTACCCTCAGGTTAGTGTCTGCAAGCAGTAGTCTCACTAGTCGTAGCTCATATTCATTGCAATTGGCCTGGTGTAGTACATCTAAGATCTTTGAGCATTTAATTGTGTCGAAGGATCGTGACATGTCAATGCCGATTTAGTGGAAATACCAGTGTTTGGACATGACTACCGACATAATCATGTGTTGAGCCCATACAATGTCTACACAGCTGCGTCCATGTTTGAAGCCACTTTGATATGATCAGGTGAAGTCATTGATCTTGTCTCGTCCATTTTTCAGGGCTTTAAGTGCCTTCTCAACTTCTGCTGTTTTAATTGGTGTTAGTAATGGCCTGGGGTTTCCTGAGAATGGGTGCAAGGGCTCAGCCGCATGGTCAGTGAACTGTTCCTTGAACCATTCTCGATTCACCTCAGCTTTTCCCTGGTCAGTCCCGATAAAGTGTCCTTCGGAGTTGTGTACAGTGTGTGGTGGTGTGTGGTCAGTAACTCTCAGGGCTCGGGCTGCCCGAAACATTTTGTGACAGTCAACCGTGGCAGTGATTTCATCTGCTAGGGAGTCTGCTTGTTGAATAGAAAGATCTTGTAAGCGTTCACTTAAACTGAGACATAGGGTCTATCGAGAGTTAAATCTAAATTGTCAACCAAACCATTCTTGTTTGTCCTCTCCTTTCTGCCAGCCATCGCTCGATTAGGATGGAGGTCTGTCACCACTAGCTCCTGTTATTAATTTTGAACAATGGATCTTTTAAGTTTTAGGTATGCCCTGCCCATCTCTAGCTAAGCTCCACCCACACCTCGCTTGCGATTGGATCGATCGAACCCTGAACTCCCTGACTATCAATTTGCAGAAAACTATACAGGTAAGCTGTTGAATATTTTGAAACTAATTTGACTGGGCCCAGCCAAATTAGTTTCAAAGTATTTGACAAACGGTTTGTTAAATAATAAAGACATACAATTTGTACAATGTTTTGGACTATTAAGCATTTAAGACAGACTAAATGGAGTCATTCATGCTGTAATTGATTATGATGTCCTCCTCCATGTCACATGGTTGATTATGATGTCATCCTCCATGTCACGTGGTTGATTATGATGTCATATGATGGATGGTTAAATTGGAAAGGTACATTATTTAAAAGCTTTATAAATGAATAGAAGGGTCTATTTCTAGCTATGCCCCACCCATTTCTAGCTATGCCCCACCCATTTCTAGCTATGTCTGAACCATTTCTAGTTATGTCCAACCCATTTCTAGCTATGAGATCCGCCCATCATTTCAAGCTAAGCTCCGCCCACTTTGTGTGCATATTTATTATTTAAATCAATTTATATATTTTAAACCATGCATTTCGAATCAAAATTCCAAGGTAATTGTGCAGGCAAGCTCTTGAATATTTTGTAACTAATGTGACTGTGAGCATTTGCTCTAAAACGTTTATTAAAATGTAAATTGAGATTTATACACCTTCATGACAGGTTTTTCAATTTTCCCGACATCTACATCATTGTGATTGTGACATCAGCTAACATGTGGTGGATTTGATTATGATGTCAGGTGTGATTGTGACATCAGCTAACAGGTGATGGATTTGATTATGATATCAGATGTGAGTGTGACATCAGCTAACATGTGATGGATTTGATTATGATGTCAGGTGTGATTGTGACATCAGCTAACAGGTGATGGATTTGATTATGATGTCAGGTGTGATTGTGACATCAGCTAACATGTGATGGATTTGATTATGATGTCAGGTGTGATTGTGACATCAGCTAACATGTGATGGATTTGATTATGATGTCAGGTGTGATTGTGACATCAGCTAACATGTGATGGATTTGATTATGATGTCATGTACTTGAGTGACAGATTGGATACCTCTCACCAAATAACGTGAGGCATGCCAAAAATGTCATTATAATGTAGGCCATGACCTTTCTGGTGTTCAAAAGGAAGAAAACAAAGTCTTACTTCAATTCATTTTATCATCAAAAATGTAAAATCGTTTGCAACGGAGTATGAACCATTTAATATGATCTTGTCTACATAAAAGTCCAATCTTTCATAGTTTTACTGGATCATACATCGTAATCTTTGTAGTAAGAATATAATTATTATTTTTATTAAGAGCATGCGCATACCTGGTAACAACAAACAACACACATTGCATTGATCAAATAGGCAAATACTATACTGTAGATATACAGCACAAAGGCCTCAGGGGAGACAATTTTTATTCTTTAAAAACTGATTTAAAAAAATCTGTAAATCAAAGAATTTCTTATTTAGAATAAATGTTTGATCTGTATAGAAGATTTTCTGAGGATTATACCTTTGGAAGGTTCACCTGTGATGTGGCCCTATGCCTCCGACAATAATAGCATAATGTAGAGTGTTGTTATTCCTTTGAGAATCTTCAGGAATGCTATTTAAGTTGAAGTAATTAGGAAACACTACGAAGATGGCGAATAATGGAGGGATCCAATCTGCCACTCAGGCATCTGATGTTATAATCAAATACATCACATGTTAGCTGGTATCACAAGAAAAATCATGTAATTCCGTCGCAAAAATCGAAAGGTCGGTCACGAAAGTGGTCATATTGTATGTCTGATGAATTTACAATTTAATAAACATTCTGGTGAATAGTTTCAAATCGATTCCGACAGCTGTAAAAGGTGGGTGGAACTTAGCTAAAAATGGGTGGGGCATATCTAGAACTGGATCCCTGTATTAGGAAACGTGATGAAGAGCGGGAATAATGGACCTTTCCCTTTTTATCTATACCCCGCCAATCTTTAGCTAGGCTCCACCCACACCTCGCTTGTGTGGGCATCGATCGATCTCTGAACTCCCTGACTATCAATTTCCAGAAAACTATACAGGTAAGCTGTTGAATATTTTGAAACTAATTTGATTGGGTGCTGTTGCTGCCTATAGTTTCAAAATATTCAACAGCATGTTTATTAAATGGTAGAGACATACAATTCGTACAAAGTGTCAGATTATTAAGAGTTAAAAGACGGGCTTAATAGAATCATTTATGACATAATGAGTATGACAAACTTCTACACGCTACTTAGCTGATTATGATGTCATGTGATGTCAAATCATTGATGGATGCTCAGGAAAGATGAATTGAGGATAACATGTGTTATATTAAAAACAGAAAAAGTGGGAGACTTTTTTGTGGTATTCTCACCCGACTGAGTTATGCCAAAGGGGCCATACAGTGGAGTTGGTGTATCTTGTGGCTTTCTTTTACTTGTTTCCATGGTGTTGAGAACTCGTTATTCATATGATTGTCTGATGTGAAATGTCTTGGCACATGTGTGTCATAGACTATGTGTTTGTGATAGAGCGCACGTGCTCTTGAATTCTGATTTTGAACGTTCTCTTCGTTTCTCCAACATACTGTTTTTGCAACATCCACAAGTTATCATATAAATCACATTGCTTATCTGACAGTTTCCCACTATTTTAGCTCTGTATGAGAGTTTTGTGAGGTGACCGCGAAACCATCTGCTTTGGTCCATTGGCAGAAGTCACATTAGCCTTTGGGGCAAGGCCTGAAGATATTCCTGTGCTTGGGTTTAGTGAGGTGTGGGTTTTCTAAATGTACTCTGATCATGTCATCCTTGATTGTTCTATTTCTTCTGAATCCGAACAGCAGTTTTTCGGGGAAGGCAAGTCGGCATGTCTGCCTGCTTTCTAGAATGTGCCAGTTTTTTTTAATTTGTTTTTGTACAGATTTGCTGCTTTTGTTGAATTCTGATATGAAGATGGGTCTGGATAGTTTCTTGTAAAGATTTGGTGGTGTCATTGTGTCATGTGCAGGTGGTGGATGGTGGCATTATTGTGTCATGCGCATGTGGTGGATGGTGGCATTATTGTGTCATGCGCATGTGGTGGATGGATGAGCAGCAATCTTTGTGAGAAGGCTTTTTCTTGCATTGGTTTCAAAAGTGTGTGCGGGTATCCTCTGGCTTCGTAGCAGCTGATGAGATCTGAGCTGTGTTTGAAGTAGGCTGTGCCATTAGAGCATATCCTATGTAGGCATAGACATTGCCCATATGAGCATGCAGAGATTTCCATCTGTGTCGTTTGGTTTAGTGTAGAGGGAGAAATGTATTTTGTTGTCATCACATTTTATGACCGTGGTGTCTAGAAAGTTAACACTGGTGAGTGAGAATTTTGCTGTGAATTTTATCGTCCAGTGCGATGAATTCATGTATCTAATGAATTCATGCAGTGCTTGTTCACATTGATCCCAGATCATGAAGATGTCTATGTATTTAAAGAAAAGTGCTGGCTGGTGGGGGCCAATTGTTCGAGGAGTTTGTTTCTAACTCACTCATGAAGGTGCAAGGTTATGTGCATGCGGCTTAGCCAGCTTTACTCCCATGGCTGTGCTCCCAACTTGTAGATAGGATTTCCCATAGAATTCAAACTTGTTGATTTTTAAAACTAATTTGAGGAGATTGGGTAGTCCCCTGATTGACAATGGTCCATGGTGGTGTAGGAATCTGTCTACGGCCTGCAGGCACTCCTGGTTTGGTATATTTGTATAGAGGGATGTGATGTGCATTGTGACTAGTAGTGTGTCACTTTGTGTGGCGTCAAAATCCTCTATTCGTTTTATGAAATTTGTCGTGTCTTTGACGTAAGATTTGCTTTCTTTAACATGGATTTTGATATGTTCGTCGACAAAGCTACTGATTAGCTCTGTAGGGCAACCATTGCCGCTTATTATTGGTGTTCCTAGGACAAAGTTACCTATCTTGGTTTTGTGACCAGGTTGGTTGATATTTCCTCTTTGATTTCATCATCTCTTACTAGTTGGTCTAAATGTTTCTGGATAAGATTAGTGTGGATGAGCCTCAGCTAATTCCAGGTAGAAATTCTTGTCAGAAAGCTGTTTATTGGCTTCGCTAATGTAATCAACATTATTTTGAATTCTAACAGTACCTTGGCCATTGTCATCCTTTTTTAATGTGGTGGTGGGGGTTTGGGGGGGGATATCCTTTGTGTCATTTATATCTTGGGGAATGGTCCCTATGAGGGTGGGGTGTGGTGGTTTGGGGTGAAGTGGAGTGTTAGGCGTAGCCTTCTGAAACGGAGAGCAAACCGTCACGAAGACTGAATCGTGAAAGTATCCTCAATTAACTTTTGTTATAGCCCAAATCCAAATATTTGAAACTTGTTTTGACAAACAATCAGCTTTTTGCAGGTTCTAGAACCATTAACAATGGACGGCTGCAGTTGGCAATCAATGGCTGTCGATTGTCATATATGTCTCGACCTATCAAAACAGAGATCTCCATTAGTAACATCATTTTGACCAATCAATAGACGGAAATAAGAGCTGGACGGCTCTACCTTCACTATATAAGGAACCATTTCCCAATGGATCAGGTTATTCAGACTCACTACAACATGTAGCAACGCTTTGAGCGCCAATAAGTGCATGCATATTAATTAAAGTAACATGCGCTATATACCTGCCACTGATAGGTATCACATGACCATTCCACAGGTGCTCACAGAGCGTAAATAAATGCCTTTCATATATGATTATATGTCTTATAACCATAACAACGGAGATAGGAATTTGATGGCAATCCTTGTCTTGTAACCATGGTTACTAAAAAGCTGATTAACACTTCCTTTCTGAGAGCAGAATCTCAAGCTCAATGTTCCAGAAACAAATTTATTATAATATTGAAAAAACTATTATTTAAATGATAATAATTTCTATCTAAGACATATTCATCGTTTTAATTTTAAATCTTAAAAAAATTATTTAATGTTCAAATATCTCTGCCATAAAATACAGGGCTGCAGTCTACTTATTGCAATGTTGTTAAATATTCATTCATAAATATTCATGGTCACTCGCGCTGATATTCTTAACCATTTTAACACTCAGGCTGACCAAAACCCACCTCAGCAGTGATCTTAGGAATAGTCCATTTGAAGACTAAAAGGAAAGTATTTTTGAAAATTTACTACTGGAATTACTGGCTCGATAATCGAGCCAATCATTCCAGTGATAAATCTTCAACAATAATCTGCTCTTGACCTGCAAAAAGATATTTACTAAGGATACGTTTTGATTTTCTTTACCAATGTCGACGAGTAACAGGTTACATTGCGAATGAGGAGGCAAAGATACATTTATATTACTGTATGATATCAGCTTTTGTGTGTGAATGGTTGTAAGCAGCGGTATCTTCATAGTAACAGCAATATGTGTCAAGGACACGGACACATTTGTCATATAAACAAGGCTTTTTGGCTATTCCTTGTTTCTTGATATGAACACTTGTGTAATATTTGAAGAAAGATTTGGTTAGCTAATGAGTATTAAAGATTTTCATTGGTTAGATAATGCCGCAATTTGTTTCCTAGAGACGATGACAGTGAAAATGTAAACAAGACGTGATAAGTTACGGTGTTGATTTACATTTTCTAATATATATATATATATATACCGTATATATATATATATATATATATATATATATATATATATATATATATATATATATATATATATATATATATATATATATATATATATATATATATATATATATATATATATATATATATATATATATATATACGGTATATATATATATACACCTGTGCAAAAGTTAAGCACCACCCTATTTTTACGCACATGCGAGGGTATATTCATGTGCTATGAAGAAAGCAATAGCATAAACATTTATGTACCCATCCATCTTAGTGCAAGAGGTAATAATGCCACTAGAGGAATGCTGATTATGATGGTGGGGAAACACTGTATGTTTTTGTTTGAACTTGAAAACGAGGCCTGAATGTGGTTACGTTGACACAACTGACAACTATTGCCCTACAGTTGACACACGTGGCTAGATTGTCATTAATGGTGTCTGAAAACGAAGTTTAACATCTGTGCACGAGTTTGAGACTGTCATTATTAATACCAGGTATATCCACCTTGTGCCTGGATGACGACCTGGACACGACGTCTCATGCTGGTCACCAACCGACTGATACGCCATTGTGGTATTCGTTGCCATTCAAGATGGAGTGCGTCTGTTAATTCCTGTAGGTTCTGCACAGGAGGATCCCTCCTTCTCACCATGTTTCCCAGAATGTCCCAGATATGCTCAATAGGGTTCATGTCAGGGCTCCTTGCTGGCCATGGTAGGGTTTCGATGGCATTCTGGCGGAGGTATTCATGCACATCTCTAGTACGATGTGGTCGGGCGTTGTCATCCATGAATATAGGGTGGGTTCCAGGTGCATGATTTACAAAATGAGGGACCACAACTCTATCCAGTATGGAATCTTGATATCTTTGTCCATTTAGTGTTCCAGGTACAGTCAACAGATCCAGCTTACAATCAAATGAGATGCACCCCCATATCATAACGGAACCTCCACCAAATGGAACTTCTTCCATGATGTTACGTTGGTCGTACGCCGTGCGTCCGGACCACCATACACGAGTTCGACCATCTGTGGCATGAAGCAGGAACCGACTTTCATCGGACCAGTGTACCCGTCTCCAGGATCTCATGTTCCAGTGTCTTCTTTCGTTGCACCACCTCAGACGCTCCTCTTTGTGGTGTGCAGTGAGAAGAGGACGTCTGACAGGTCTCCTAGCTTTCATGCCAGCAGCATACAGTCTCCTTTTGACGGTAGACATTGACACTCTATTCCACGTTTCCCATTGCTGGCTGAGCACTCTGCTGTTGGTGAATGGAGATCTCCTAACGAGGCGTACTAGGGCTCGATCATCACGGGCAGTAGTCTTCTTCGGTCTTCCAGATCTAGGCCTGTCCTTCACCTCGTTAATTTGCCCATGTTTTGCAATCAAACGACTGATTACAGTATAGTTAATGTTCAGCTGTCTGCCAATCTCTCTGCATGACATACCAGTGGTATGCATGCCTATGATTTGCCATTTCACACGATCACTTAACCTTCGTCTTGCCGTAGCGGTTCACAATCAAGAGCTAATTCTCTCTGTACAAATAAACCACCGTCATGAACACAAAATTCCTAATCTTGTCGCCTAAATCTGTATGTAATGTTCTACACCTCAAACTGGACTTTTACATAACTGAACACGTGTGCTGTTTCCCGCCACGCACGGACATCAAGCGGCGTGAAGTCATGCATGCATGTGCATTTCGTACTTGGAATTATGTCAGCTAACGCGGGGACAAAAAGTATGGCAGCCTATTTGTACCATCATGTTTCTACGTTCTATTGTTTTTGCTGGTGCTTAACTTTTGCACAGGTGTATATATATATATATACTACCTAGTTTTGAAATACATGTGTAAGTTTGCATTATAGAAGCAAAAATTGTAAATGTTGCATTAAGAGTAATTACATGTCCGAAATAACGATGTTTTGTTTGTCATTATTTTTTGTGCCGCATTCGTTCAGAACTACTAGCAAGGGATTCATCACAGGGACGAAAATGAACCGCGCAAAATGGAGTGCTCAAATTAGTTTCAGGGATCGATTTTATTGGAAACTGAGAAAATATTGGTTAATATGACAAATAAAATCTCCAATTTAGTATCATTATTATCAGCCTCATAAAAAATTGTGCTTGTGCAGTGTGATAATTTTCACTTTATAATACTGATATGAAATGGAACCTTGTTTCAGATCCGCCTTTGTATGTTTAACTTCATTAAATGTTTGAACATTATGTCGGCAGCAGGTATCAGTCAAATTATTCTAAAAATATTTAACATGTCTAGTTACTTTAACCCTTTAAGCCTTAAAGAAAATTTAAATTTTTCTCAAAGAAATTGTCCATTTCCAGACCAAGAGAAGACTATTTTTGAAAATTTAGTACGAACGACTGGCTCGGTTATCGAGCCATTCATTCCAGTGGTAAATTTTCTAACATAATCTTCTCTTGGTCTGAAAATGTGCATATCTCAAGACCACTGTAGAAGCCTTTTTGGGCTGATATGAGTGTTAACGGGTTAAAATTGAGATTCTAGGATTTCAGGGATGCGAGGTTATAATCTGACCTCTCACAGTACATATACTTAAGTCCTATGTTGTCTAATCTGATTTCCTTCCAGTCTTGAAATGTTACGATATTTTATTTCTGTTGGCCTGTCTGAATGTCCATCTGTCGGCAGGTCGGTTTGTCAGTCTGTCAAATCTTTGACCATTTTATCAAAGCTGACTGTGCCCGTAACTATAATGCCTTTGCATTTGGTAATATCTGCCAAACATAGAGCTTTAAAAATTGTAAAATTAATTTGTCCATTCACTAAAATAAATTTAGATGCAGCTGGTAAATTTTCCTTTTAACCCTATAAGTGTCAGCACACATTTGTCAATAAAACTGAAATATTTTACCAATTGAATTTCAGGCTTGTTTATCGAGCCAGTCATTCCAGTGATAAATTGTCGAACGTAACCTCTTGAACTGCAAATATACATATTTCAAGATCACTACAGAAGCCAGTGTTTGTTGATTTGACCATTATATGGCTCAGGCCAAATCATAAAGATAATTAATACAATGTGTTTAGTATCAGAATACAATAATTTATCAACCTTAGGTATAGGTATGATTATGGTTTTCAATCTAATGAATTACACAGTTATATTGGTCCTTTCAAATAGTATATATTCTTCTTTGAAATTTCGTCTAGTTTCCATATATCTCTGTCAAACCATGCATGTTTTCTTTGCCTAACTGTTTTCCAATATATACTGGTCTTGAATGCAACAACTCAGAACCTGTCCCTCGCATCAAAAGGTTAAATGGTTGGAGGCGTATTGAAAATAAATACGTATTTAGAGAAGAATGCTTTGTGTGTATTGCAGAATAAGATTTTAATGACTGATGGTTAAAATAGGCTGACTGTGATTTTCCTCTGAAGCGTGCTCAAGTATTTATCCAATGTATTCCATACTCTGGATACATCTTGTGTTTTCTAGCCAGGAGCAATGAATGATTCAAATTCAGCACAGATGTCAGGAATTCTGGGACTGCTCCAGGAATCTAAATGAATCGCATATAAACGGTATTTGTTTCTCCGTTAGCGATATGTATTGACATGCATTGTGGCAGTTGATAGAGTCATGGACTGTAGGGAATCATTTGTGTAATCACTAGTTATGTAAGCACATGTGTTGACAGAACTAGAGCAAGTAGAGAACCAGTCTTATATTCGAGGTAGGTAAATTTGACCTTTAGTCCTTGACAAAATCTTGGTCTCATCATCTATGTAAACATACAGCTATGATGAACACTATTTTAAAAATAATTTGGCGAAAGGTCTAGCTGATTCAGACAGCAGTGTTCACGTTCCCAGCAAATTATTCTCAAAACATTTTATAAAATAACTACCACATCATAATGAACTTCTGTTCTGTACAATATAACCATTTAACATTAATGGCTAAAAATCTCTTCTGCATTGGTCTTGTGAAATGTCCCTTTGCAAACCAAGAAAATTGTATTTTTTTAAATTCTATCACTTGAATAACTGTCTCAATAACCGAGCCCATCATCCCAGTGAAATTGTCAAGACTTAAGTTTCCTTTTGGTCTGCAAAGGGACATTTTCTATGAAAAAATTTAAATCTTATTAAATAAATTTGAGGTGTAAAGGGTTAACCATTTAATGGTCAAGCTAATCTTGACCATTAAACGGTTAGCATCACATTATTCTGAATTAAAGTAACTTAAGACTGACAACATCAAGCAGTCTCTGGTCATCTAGTTAACCATCTAGTTACTCTAGTTATTTGTCATTTATTGTCTCCATGCCACACAGCAGTTTCCCATTAAGTTGATTTGTTGTCATGGTGATGGTGTTGTTTGTCCATTAATCATTTAACCCTCGAATTTGTTCAAGAAAATTTCAATTTTCTCAGAAAATGTCCATTTGCAGACCAAGAGAAGACTTTTTGAAAATTTTCCAATGAAATTCCAGTGGTAAATTTTCAAAAATAGTCTTCCCTTGGTTTGCAAATGGACATTTCCCAAGACCACTGCAGAAGCTGTTCTTGGCTGATATGACTGTTAAAGGGTTAATGGTTTCTGCTATGATATTGCCCAGATGGATGCCACTTGATGGACAGAGATCACATTCTCTATTGTTTTACCATAATTGATCTGTTTTAGCGCTTTCAGGGTCAATTTCTGGCACAAAAATTATATTTGCGTAGTGAATGTCCATTTGCAGACCAAGAAATTACTATATTTTAAGATTTACCACTAGAATGACTGGCTCGGTTATCGAACCAGGCATTCTAGTGGTAAATTAAAAAAAAAATCTTGATCTGCAAATTGACATTCCTAAAGACCAATGCAGAGGTTGATACTGGCCAGCTTGACAATTAACCCTTTTTACCGATAAACTCCCAATACCTGATTTACAACGCTACCATACTGGAAAACTGTTGAATATTTTGAAAGTAATTGAACTGGAAGCCGTTGCTGCCATAGGCAGCAACGGCTTCCAGTCCAATTAATTTTAAAATATTCAACAGAATAGGTTTTATATCATACAGAATATGATTTTCCAGAGATTAGTCGATGAGTGTGTTAAAGGTTTAATAATTATATATGTACGCAGTCATCACAGTTATTATTTACTAACCTCGCTCTGTAAGGGAAAGTGACATGCTGGACAATATAGCTCTAGTAACAATGCACTTTACCCTTTCACCGATAAATTCCCTAAATCTCATTTTTAAGGCAACCATGGAGGAAAACGATTGAATATTTTGAAATTAATTTGACTGGAAGCAGGTGTTACCTTAGGAAGCAATGACTTCCAGTGAAATTAATTTCAAAATATTTGACAGAATATGTTTTATGTCGTAATGAATATACTTTTTTAGGGATTTATTGGTGAGTGTTTAAGCAACACGTTGGTACATTGAGCGTGGAGTGACAAAATTGTAAACTACTTTTGGACGTAGTCAGTTGGAAAGGTTGGTTGAAAGTAGAGCAGTATCCATAATTAGCTCGCCTGGTCAGAATGGCCAAGTGAGCTTATGCCATGGTGGCCATCTGTCGTCCATCCGCCATCCATCTGTCTATCTATCTGTCAACTTTTTCTTTAAACAACTTCTTCTCAAGAAACACTAGGCTGATTTCAATTATATTAGGGAGGAACCATCCTTAGGGCATAGAGATTCAAGTTTATTCAAATGAAGCCGATCAGCCAATTTGGCCGATTTTGTAGAAAAGTCTTAAAAAAATCTTCTCCGAAACCGCTTGGAGAATCAATTCAAAACTCATAAAACATCATCTAGGGCAAGAGCTAAGACAAGTTTGTTCAAGTGAAAGTGATTGGTCAAATGATTCGGCAGCAATCTTGGATGACCCAGTTTTCGCGAAAATTACTTCTGTAGAATCGCTAAAGGGATCAGGCCAAAATTTGGGAGATATGATTTGGGACTAAGGGTCATTAAAGTTTATTCAAGGGAAGTTGATCCATCAAAAAACATGGCAGCTCTTGGCCAATCAAAATGTAGCATGTTTTGGTGGCCATATTCGATTTTTTTTATTTGATGGATTTTGAGGCTGAAATTGCTTTTATATATGTTTTTCGGTATTCTGATTTTAAATGTACTATTTTGGAAACTCGCCTAAACGGTTTGGCGACCATCTTGGATCATTTTCCCGCCAAAAGCTCCTATACTAAAGCAATGGGAAATTTAAAATGTCTTCTCGAGAACCAGACAGGGCCGATTTCAATTATATTTGGTAGGAACAATCCTTAAGACATAGAGATTCAATATTGTTCAAACAGAGCCTATCGGCCCATTTAGCTGATGGCCAACTTGGACTTTGGCTGATTTTTTTACATATCTTTAATAATCTCAGAAACCCCTTGGTGCAACAATTCAAAACTCATAAAATCTGATCTAGGGAAGAGTTGAAGCAAGTGTGTTCAACAGAACTTGAGTGGCCAAATTGTTTGCGGCCATATTGGATGACCTAATTTTCGTGACAATGACTTCTCCATAACCAGTTAACGGATCACGCTGAAATATGGCAGATATGATTAGGAACTAAGGGTCATTAAAGGTTGTTCATGGGAAGTTGATAAGTAAAAAACATGGCCGCCATCGACCAATCAAAATGTGTCGTGTTTGGCGGCCATATTGGATATTTTTATTTGATGGATTTTGAGGCTGAAATTGGTTTTGTATAGTTTTTCATTATTCTGATTTCAAATTTGCCATTTTCGAAGCTCAGATAAGAAGTTTGTCATCCATCGTGGATCTTTTTCCTGCCAAAACTCCCATACTAAAGCAATGGAAAATTAGAAATATTTTCTTGAGAACCACTGGGCCGATTTCAACTATATTTGACAGCAATCATCCTTAGGGAATATGGATACAAGTTTGTTCAAAGGAACATGATCGGCCAATTTGGCCCGCGGCCATCTTGGATTTTGGCCGACTTTTAGAAACATCTTTAATAATCTTCAAAGCCACTTGGGTGATCGATGCAAATATCATGAAATATGATCTAGGGCAAGAGCTGAACCAAGTTTATCGAGAGAACTTAATTTGCCAAATTGTTTAGCGGGCATCTTGGATGACCTAGTTTTCGAGAAAAGCATTTCTCCAGAACCGCTGAACTGTGCCAAAATTTGACATATATGATTAGAGCCGAAACGCCATTAAAATTTGGAAAGTTGCTATATAAAAATAACTTATGTAGTGTTTTTGGTGGACATCTTGTATTTCCTGCAAATTTCTGAGAAAATCATTAAAAAATACTTTTTTATTAACCACTGGGCCAATTTTAATAAAACTTGACTAAACTTTCTTCAAAGAAATTTAATTAGTAAATTTTTCCAGTGGTCATCTCGTTTTATTCGATCTATCTATCTATCTATCTATCTATCTACCTATCTATTTGTCTGTGTCTGTCTGTCTGTCCGTCCATCTACCTGCCTGCCTGCCTGTGTATCTGTCTGTCTGTCTGTGTCCAGAGCTATATGTAAAAGGTTACTGATTTGATTTGGCTCAAACTTTCACACAAGAAAACGAACTCACCATAAACTGTGATTTGCTGACTTTGGTCATCATCCGAGTAAAAAAAGGATCCAGACCAGATACAAAAAATGGATCTATGGGAAACTACTGCTCTGATTTGGCTAAATAGTAAAATCCAAAGGTGAGTACACTAGGATTCTGCAGCTTTGGGCATGATCTAATAAATCGAGAAAATCTTAAAACATGATAAAAACAATTATTGTTCTGAATTGACATTAAAACTATGCTTGTTTTGTCATCCAAACTTTTAATGATAAAGATTAATTGGCCAAGAATGTAAACATTTGTGTTATATAATAGGGAATGTCAATTTGCTAACAACTGAAAAATCATTTTAAGCGTTAAAGGAAAGGACCAGCGAACTATCAAATGATGTTGCTAACTTTGTATAATAGTCAACCTATAACCACCAGTACAAAACTTATGTCATGCGGGCGGGAACCAATTTGTGATGCTGCTGTGCCTTTGCACTCTGGTGTATGCAGAAGCAATAAATAGTATCTTCTACAGCCTGTCATATAATCTCAGTTATATGTGCGTTTAGCTAATTAGCCACTATAGGTAAAAACTGTTTCATTTGAAAGACAATTTGACTCAAATCCATTGTTTGCAGCAACAAGACCTACTTTCAGTAATACAAATTTCAAAATATTGAGTAGGTATCATGTTACGACCCTGGAAACCAGCAGTGAATCTTGGAAACAATTTGACCGAAACTTCTTGCTTCCTCCAGAGACATTGACATTCAATTATAGTGTTTTCAAAATAATCAACAGTGAATTAATAGTAGCGAGATAATCGCGCTATATTGGCGTCTATAGAGAATACTATTCATGCCACTCATGAAACTGTATTGAGGACTGCTTTCATTATATTCATGTATGTAGTATCGGCACACTTAGGTGACACATGACAGAGTATGAACGGCCAGCAGCGTCACTAATTGCTCTCAAGTTAAAGACTAGTAAATTCTTTTTCTAGAATTATTCCGATTTATTTCCATTTTTCACCGGTGGCAGTATATTTATTAATGTATGAAATTACAAATAAACTTCATTTGATAGATCCATTTTCTGTTCTTTAATCATTTGAATAACTTGATTATTGAACCTAGCTGCAATTCCACTTGTAAATTAAAAAATAAATTTCTTCTCTTGGTCTGCGGAGACGCATTTTTTAAGGTCACTGAAGAAGCTATTTTTACTCGTTTGACCACCATTAAGCGCATTAGATTTGTCAATTTACGATCTTTCCTGGATAAATAAGTAACTGAGCTCGGCTATCATGAATTATTGATAGCGACTATGTCCATAGGGCCACTATTAGCTCACTTTAAGAAAACACTAATGTAATTATAGAGTCAATCAGTATACATCTGATCCACAAAGGTTTCAAATGAAGAAGCTAGCTAGATGCACATGTAGGAATTCACATTTGATTTGTGAGAGAAAAAATTTCTAGTGACTGGTTTTTAGAATACGGACATGTGATAGTAAGATAATAATTGAATGCATAATTTTAAAGCACTTCTTAGCTTAACCCTTTCATGACGAAGCCGGCCAAAACCAGCCTCTGCAGTGGGCCTAAAGAATGACCATGTGTATGCCAATTGAAGACTAATTTTGACACTTTACCACTGGAATGACTGGCTCGGTAACTGAGCCAGTCATTCCAGTGGTAAATTGTCAAAAATAGTCTTCATTTGGCCTGCAAATTGACATTTAATAAGCAAATATTTAGATTTTTTGACAAAATGGAGGCAACAAAGGGTTAACTTTCCACTGATAAATCCCTGAAAAATGTATATTGATTTCTTTATGATATGAGACATATTCTGTTAAGTATTTTTACTGGAAGCTGTTCAAACTAATTTCAAAATATTTAACAGTTTTCATGTGTGTTTTCCTTGAAAATGGGATAAGCGGAATTTGTCAGTGAAAGAGTTAATGGACCTTTCCAGTTTATCCATCCATCATATGATGTCATAATCAACTAAGTGAAGTGGAGGATGACATCATAATCAATTACAGCATGAATGACACGATTTAATCTATCTTAAATGCTTAATAGTCCAACACATATGAATTGTAAGTCTTTACTATTTAATAAACATTCTGTCGAATATTTATAAATTTTAATTTGACTGGGTGCTGTTGCTTCCAATGGCAGCAACAGCACCCAGTCAAATTAGTTTCAAAATATTCAACAGCTAACCTGTATATTTTTCTGGAAATTGAGATTCAGAGAGTGCAGGGATCAATTGATCCTAACACGGGCCAATCATGGGAGGAGCTTAGCTAAAACTGGAAAGGTTTATTGTGATTTTATGAACCTGTTAACCCATAAAGTCCCAGAATCTCGATTTTAAGACAACTATGTATGCAGGAAAGTTGCTGAATGTTTTGAAACAAATTTGATTGCAACCTGTTGCTGCCATAGGCCGCAGCAGCTCCCAGTCATATTAGTGTTAAAAGATTCAACAGACTATTTCTTGCATTATAAAGAATTTGCCATGTTTACTATGTTTAAGGCTTAATTTTGTATATTGAGGACTGATTGGTAGTTATCATCCAGTTTCCTTGTAATTCGAAGCTTTAAATACGAGAGTCGGTGTACTTTGTTTGTGAAAGAGTAATATAATGAAACGTATGTATTATTTAAGATGTCAAATATTACATTATTTCCGAGAGATTGATGACAATGTGGAAGCCCGCATGACAAAGACCTGCTGCAGTGCCACTTTTGGTTGATTCTGTGACAGCTGATATTCTTCGCATTACATTAAAACCAAGACACTCATTCGCAACATCGCGGTAACACAGCATGTGCTTTTAACTCTGCTCAAGAAGCTTTTAACAAATTCAATTTTGTATTGATAAAATGTCGACCTGTCTTGTATTCGTGCTGAAAATTGTTTTTTATGCGTGATTGTTCGCGGGCGTTATTGACTTTAGATGTCTATTATGTATGAATGAATAAAATCATCACAGATGTTCAGGTAATAATAGCAGGAATTCGTGCAGTCCATACAACCTCAATTCTGAATTTGTAGATACAATGTGACCATCATAAATAGATAGTGATTCATAATTATTGTGAATCCAAGTTGACAGAAAGCTAAAGGTAGCAACAACTTTTAGTCAAACAGCTTTCACGATATTCAGCATATATATATATATATATATATATATATATATATATATATATATATATATATATATATATATATATATATATATATATATATATATATCCTTGCTTCTAATCTTCTAGAATGAAATTTAAAAACCTAGATGTATTATTTGTAGATTGTTTAATATTTACAGAAATTTGGTGGAATTGTAAAGAATGATGCAGAATAGTCTTTGCACCTGCTTGCCTACTTACCTACCTGTCCATGTGCATGTGTGTGCATGCGTACATCTGTGTGTGCATGTCTGTTTCTGCCTTCCTGTCTATCCGCTGACCCTCGTGTCTGTCTGCATGTCTGCCTGCCTGCTTATTGTCTGTCTGTTAGTTTGTCTGTTAGCTTGTCCATCATCAGCCAACAGACTAGCCAGTGTGTGTGTGTCCGTGTGTCTGCCAGATGCTCTGTTTGACAGCTTCTCTGTCCGTCGGTTAATCTTTTCACTGACCAGTTTCCATCACAGTCACCATGATCATCTGTCCAGCACTTTTGGCTGTTTCTCCAGTCTATCCTTTCATGGTCAAGCTGGACGAAACCTGGCCTCTGCAGTGGTCTTGAGGAATGTCCATTTGCAGGCCAAGTGAACACGATTTCTGAAAATAATAAACCATCTTGTGGTGATCTTATTGATGTATCAAATTTTGTGGAAAGCAAAACTTTAGTTTGGGCCAAGAAAAGTTGAGGAAGGGCATAATTTTGTGGTCACTCCTCCGCACTTCAATTGACATTGCAAATCTCTGTGTATCAGGAAACATTACTTTCCAGTTATTCTGGAAACCTTGCTAATCTTAAACATAGCACTGAATTTGAAAACTGGGCAATACGGTCCCACTATCTGTGAGGGAATGGAAGAATGAAATTATCTCTACAAGCCATTTGAAAATGGATTGTGTATGCGGACAGGAAAATGAATAGCATATATGAACAAATGAAATAGCCTGCTTAGAAATATTACTATAGCAAATAATCCTGTCATTAGGATTAATCGATGTCAAAGCGGACATCATAACTATCTAATGTACAAGACTGACATAAGGCATTATTACGCATTTTCAAGGTGCAAAATTCAAACAGAAACTACAAAGAATTGTGTTAGGCAATCAGGAACTTACAGTTCATAATGGTTATTAGCTCACCTGGCCCCAAGGCTCTTGTTCTGCAAGTGGACATTTTCTATGAGAAAATAAAGTTTTTTTTAGCAAGTGTGTGGGCTAAATGTATAAAATATTATCATGCTCAGTCTAGGAAATGTAATTACCAAAAAAATTTGACTGAAAGTTACAAAAAAATTGTTTGACTCAATGTTGTTGCTTTATGTATCAGTAATACCATTAATTAATAAATTAATTTCTTAATGTTCAGCCTCATCCTATTTTATCCCTCTTGAGTGAACGTGAAATAGATAAACTGAAAAATAATTACATAATGCAGTCAAAGACTTGGGAGTCAATTAGGCATGACCCTGTGACGTTACCTTGTATATTTCCATAAGGGTGAATGTCATCGGTGATTATTTATGAAACCCATTTCCATTGACATTTGCATTGACATTTCGCAATAAAACTACTTTCCAGGAAATCTGCTGACGCAATGCAAACCGGAATATTTCACGCTTTATTGCTACATTAATAACTCAGGCAAAGTATGGATTCCATCGAAGTGGTATAATTTCATGTCACATGGGTCAGGAATATTTTTGCATCGCTATCATTTGCGCTTGTGATCGATCATCATTATGCGGTCAATTAATCATAATTAGTCAGAGACTGGCTGTGACATATACTCACCCACAGCACATCGCTATGGTAATTTATAAGAAGCGTAATATTAATAAAACAGCATATGTTGGATGGCGGGAATGATTGGAAGATGTAAGTGCTGTCACTGTCATGTATGTAATTGCTTGCATTTCAACCAATTTATCTAGTAATTGGTAGATTTAACTTAGTCTAAAGCAATGTACGAATACGATCTGTCGCTCGAGTATCTGATGTCATGATAAACCTTATATAAACAAGTCCTTCAGCCCATTCCATATTTCTCGATATGAAGACATGTGTAACGTTCAGTGAAAGATTTTCATTAGTTAGATAAAAGTGAAATAATCCCACATGCCTGCAGACACAGCAAATGTTTCCTAGCAACGACGATGGCAACAATGTAAACAAGACGCTACGTCGTTATGTCGTTGATTAAAATTTGTAATATATATGCTGCCTAGTTATGACATACGTTTGTAAGTTTGCGTGAGAGATGCAGAATATTTTGCTGGATTAAAAGTAATTTCAAATCCAAAATAGCAGTGTTTTTGTTTGTCATTATTTTTTGTGGGGCTGTGGTCAGAACTCAGCAATTGATGCGCCACAGCGACAAAAAGAATAGCGCAAAATGGTGCATTCAAACAGGTTTCAGGGATCGACTTTATTGGAAGATTTGTCAAAATATCATTTGATATGATAAATAGAATCTCAATCTGGGTCCCATTTCATATCACTATTATCAACCTCGTCATACTATGTATAAGTTAGAAGGCAGTATAGGTGTTATTACTACACAGGATGTCACACTATTAGTGGGTAGGTAGTATAGGTGTTATTACTGCACAGGATGTCATACTATGTATAAGTTAGAAGGCAGTATAGGTGTTATTACTGCACAGGATGTCACACTGTAAGTGGGTAGGCAGTATAGGTGTTATTATTGCACAGGATGTCACTATGCATAAGTTGGAAGGCAGTATAGGTGTTATTACTGCACAGGATGTCACACTGTATAAGTGGGTAGGCAGTATAGGTGTTATTATTGCACAGGATGTCACACTATATATAAGTTGGAAGGCAGTATAGGTGTTATTAGTGCACAGGATGTCACACTATGTATAAGTTGGAAGGCAGTATAGGTGTTATTACTGCATGGGATGTCACACTATGTATAAGTTGGAAGGCAGTATAGGTGTTATTATTGCACAGGATGTCACTATGCATAAGTTGGAATGCAGTATAGGTGTTATTACTGCACAGGATGTCACACTGTATAAGTGGGTAGGCAGTATAGGTGTTATTATTGCACAGGATGTCACACTATATATAAGTTGGAAGGTAGTATAGGTGTTATTAGTGCACAGGATGTCACACTATGTATAAGTTAGAAGGCAGTATAGGTGTTATTACTGCATGGGATGTCACACTATGTATAAGTTGGAAGGCAGTATAGGTGTTATTACTGCATGGGATGTCAGACTATGTACGTTGGAAAGGCGGTATAAGTGTTATCACTGCACAGGATGCCACACTGTGTATAAGTTGGAAGGCAGTATAGGTGTTATTGCTGCATGGGATGTCACTATATATAAGTTGGAAGGCAGTATAGGTGTTATTATTGCACAGGATGTCACACTATGTATAAGTTGGAAGGCAGTATAGGTGTTATTACTGCATGGAATATCAGACTATGTACGTTGGAAAGGCGGTATAAGTGTTATTACTGCACAGGATGCCACACTGTGTAAGTGGGTGGGCAGTATAGGTGTTATTATTGCACAGGATGTCACACTATGTATAAGTTGGAAGGCAGTATAGGTGTTATTACTGCACAGGATGTCACTATGTATAAGTTGGAAGGCAGTATAGGTGTTATTATTGCACAGGATGTCACACTGTATAAGTTGGAAGGCAGTATAGGCAATATTACTTCACAGGATGTCACACTATGTATGTTGTAAGGCAGTATAGGTGTTATTACTGCACAGGATGTCACACTGTATAGGTTGGAAGGCAGTATAGGTGTTATTACTGCAGAGGATGCCAGATGTATGTTGGAAGGCAGTATAGGTGTTACTACTGCACAGGATGTCACACTATGTATGTTGGAAGGCAGTATAGGTGTTATTATTGCACAGGATGTCATACTGTATAAGTTGGAAGGTAGTATAGGCATTATTACTGCACAGGATGTCACACTATGTATGTTGTAAGGCAGTATAGGTGTTTTTACTGCACAGGATGTCACACTGTATAGGTTGGAAGGCAGTATAGGTGTTATTACTGCAGAGGATGTCAGATGTATGTTGGAAGGCAGTATAGGTGTTATTACTGCACAGGATGTCACACTATGTATGTTGGAAGGCAGTATAGGTGTTATTATTGCACAGGATGTCATACTGTATAAGTTGGAAGGCAGTATAGGCATTATTACTGCACAGGATGTCACACTATGTATGTTGTAAGGCAGTATAGGTGTTATTACTGCACAGGATGTCACACTGTATAGGTTGGAAGGCAGTATAGGTGTTATTATGGCAGAGGATGCCAGATGTATGTTGGAAGGCAGTATAGGTGTTATTACTGCACAGGATGTCACACTATATATGTTGGAAGGCAGTATAGGTGTTATTACTGCACAGGATGTCACACTGGTGCAGATCTGGTGCCACAGCGCTCACAACTTGTAGAATAGTTGTGGTGATGGTTAAAAGTCAATGAAAGTTGCAACAATTTGTTTCCATGGTAGTCACAATAAATCATTGGTATGAATATAAGTGTTATAAGATGATGACCATCACACACATCACACAGTTATGTCTGATCTGTCACTCAAGTATGTGACATCATAATCAATTACATCACGTGTAGGCTGCCATCACAATAAAAATGGCAGAGAATACTCCATCTTGAAGCTGGAACAGTCGGTCAAATGTGCGAAGTGTATATCTTTGATGGAATTACTATTTAATAAAGATTCTGTTGAGTATTTTGAAACTAATTTGACTGGGTGCTGTTGATGACATGGTAGCAATGGCACCCAGTCAAATTAGTTTCAAAATATTCAACCTTTATTTATGTGACTGTGATATTAGGATTCTGGGAATTCAGGGTTCGATTAATCCCAACACGGATAAAGTGTGAGCGGAGCTTAGCCAAAAATGTGTAGGGCAGAGGCAGCAATGGATCGCTCTATTGAACAATTCACTTAAGATGGTCACACCATTGCGTCCAATGTTTGGAATGATTGGAAGATGGAACTGTGTGTATATATTCTCACTTCTGCTGTCTCCTTGTACTGGATTATAATTTCAAATGATCACTGTACATATATATGTTTGGAAATCAATAAATACTGATGGCGTCTGGTAGGCAACTGCCTAGAGGTGAGGATGTAGAGATTGTTGTCTTTGTTGCTCATGCCGCTGAAGGTTGGTGTGAGTATTGCTGTTGATGCAGTCTGTTTGTTTCTCTATCTATCTCTGTTTGTCTGTTTCAAAAAGTCCAAAGAGTTAGAATCACCAAATATGGCATATCAATCATATTGTAGATGGCTAGGCTGAGAATGAGTTTGGGGTCAAGTATCTATGTCATGGGATCATTAAGTGCATCCCGAAATACATATTTTTATCAATAAATCGGGAACACAAGTAAGTAGAATCAGCAAATTTGGCACATCCATTCATATCGATCGCTCATTTTGATTATCCCTTTCATGACAAAGCTGGCCAAAACCAGCCTCTGTAGTGGTCTTGGGTGATTGTCCATTTGCAGGCCAATAGAAAACTATTTTCAAAAATTGACCACTTGACTTGATAACCGAGCCAGTCATTCAAATGGGAAATTGTCACAAAGTAGTCTTCTCTTGATCTGGAAATGGACATTCAATAAACAAATATTTATACTTTCATGACTAAACTTTGCCATTAAAAGGTTAATTCTGTTGTCATTATTCCACAGACAATGCATGATTTGGAGAGACGTGTGCTAGCCTGGTTCCTGGTTATCTTGTGTTTGGTATCCAGTCTACTATCAGAAGGTAAGTAATATTCTTCTGATTGTCGCCTCTGTGAAGATATAATTTTATTGGACAGTTATTCTCACAGAGAATATGTTACTGAGCCAGTCATTCAAGTGGTGTAATTTAAAGAATTGTCTTTTCTTGGTCTGCAAATGGACATTTCTCAAGACAACTGCAGAAGTTGTATTGACCAGCTTGAGCGTTAGACTGTTAATTACAATAGGCCAGGGGCATAACTAATGATTGCTCAAAGAAGTTAATATGTTTGCTTATTATATGTCATTTTCAGACCAAAAAAGTTTATTTTTGAGAATTTACCCAGTCATTTTTTTTTTTCTTAGCTTATAAATGGACATTTCTTAAAGGGACTACTCAGCGGTATTCTTGAAATAGCTAATAAGGCATGATATATGTTCTACATTTACTAATTAAAAAGGTGTTTAGTATTTTCCAATTTAAATGATTAACCTAAACTACCGGGAAAAAAATGCGATAAAACAGCGATATATGCTTGTAAAACAAGAACAGTGACCTTTGACCTGTGATGTGTACGAGAGAATGATTTGCGATTTTAGTATTCGTTTGTACATAGTGTAATATCGCCGATTTACGTCCTCATGTCAAACTTTTTGTTTTAAAATTGTTAAAAAAATATTAAGTGCCAGAATATTCCTCATTCACTGGAGCATTTAAAGGACAATTCCAAGATGATAAAAAGTGTGCTTTATTTGAAAGATTATTACATGTTTAATGAAATTGCGCCAGAATAATAACCAGATAGAAATCCCGTAACCAACTATCGCTAGATAAAGTCGGTAAAATTGACAATTTTTCACACATCAGGGCGCTGCCATTTTATCGTGTCTAGCGACGTCAGCCCTGTACCACTGCTATTGCTATGCCTGGAGGAGCGAGGTCAATAGATGCGGGTATATATTTTAAGGAAGTATACATAAATGATAATAGCAAACGAACCGCTGAAGTGATTCAAATGATTCTAGGATCTCTAAATAGGTGCCGACCTCAGGATTAGTATGATATAATGGATGTTAATATTGGACAAGAGGTTCAAAAGACTGGAATATATAAAAAAAATTATTCATCTAAAATTCAGCGTGAGATGTTTTTTGTCTCGCAGACGCTGAAAAAATGTCTATTTGCCTGACCAATTATAATTTTTCTCACGTGAATATTGCCAGAGATATCACCAAATGATTTAACATTTTGACATAAAATCTGGGAATTTTCATCGCCGACAATATTGCCTGACAAGCTGTAGTAATTTTAATAATTAAAATATTTTGATGGAATTTTTACCATTATGTGATAACATTGTACAGCTTCGGCACAGTAAATTCTGTCATTGTAGCTGTAATACTCATTCTGATATGGGATGATGGATAGAGCGCATCCTGAAATTTTGTTTTAAATTTTGCTGGCTTAGTTTTTCCCGCATGCAGAGTGTATCTTTTGAACCACTAGGACGATTCTAACATCCCTAGTATTGGATAAATCTTCACATTTGCAGCTACAGGTAGGTATCAGAAGTATTACAATCGGTTCTGTGCTTCCGGCAATATTATCATATCATATGTTTTCTTGGAATATATATTTACACTGCCAGCGACGCACACTATAACGGTATCTTGAGTCGGCTGAGTAATTTGACAATATGCACGTGTCAAGTGTGCCACTTCATTTAAACCTTATCGCATGGTGTAAAATGCATAATAGCCTACTTACAGAGATAGTGTCGGGATACATTTTGAAAAGAAATGTTGCTGAAACGTGTTGCTGTCGTGCGCAGCAATGACTTACAGCAGCATTGTTACCAACATGAACACATTCTGATAGAATAGAGAAAATGGATTCTATGCTTCAGCGGTCTGGAGGTTAACGATTCCCCACCGACTTCGGATACTAGAATTACTTGAAAAACTTGCTAGCTTAACTGGACAATGTCCTAGGGCGATTACAAATTAGCTCATGTTAGGGCTCTATGCATATACATATTTACTGTCCAGCCTTCGTGCTCGGCAAAGATAGCGGTGGTGCGGGGATGACATCAGAATCTCATGAACTCTCGCTCTCGTTGTAAGAAAATGGCGCCGCCCGGGAGATAAAATAATCTCATGTTTACGATGGTATAATTACTCGTATTATTTGTCTATTGTCCTTATTTAGGATCCAATATGTTAGTCATATAATAGTCTTTCAAATAAAGTACACTTTTACCAATCCCGGAATTGTCCTTTAAGGTGTATAGTTAAGGACATCCTGGACTGAGGGTGAAGTTCCTTAGAAAGTGATAGTATTGCTAGACTTTTGGTAACAATCTTGGCATCTTTTTAACCCTTTAATGACAAAGCCATCCAAAACCGGCCTTTGTAGTTGTCTTGAGGAATGTCCATTTGCAGACCAAGAGAAGACTATTTTTGAAAATGTACCACAGGAGTGACTGGCTCGATTACCGACCCAGTCATTCCAGGGGTAAATTAAAAAAAATAGTCTTTTCTTGGCCTACATATGGATATTCAATAAGAAAATATTTTGATTTTTCTTACCAATTTTGTCATTAAAGCCGTAAATGGATAGGGGAAGATGAGAAATGGACGTCTCAAGGATGTGGAATGGAAACATAGCATTATGTATTTAAGAGCAAACATTATTTTAACATGTACAACCAAGTGATTGTCCATTCTCGTCATTTTCAGGTCAAGAAGGTTATTATTGAAAGTTTACTAATTTGGCCAATAATGGTGACAGTATGTGTGAATGAATCTAACCGATGGTAACAGTGAGTGTTTGTGACAATGAGTGATGGTAATGGTGATGGTGAGTGATGATGAGTGACAGTGGTGGTGAGTGATAGTGATGCTTAGTGATGGTGATAGTGAATAACATTGACAATAGTGTTGAGTGATGATGACTGTGACAGAGTGTGATTGTAATGTGGGTGAGTGACTGAATGAGCGAGTGAGGGAGTTAGGCAGGGAATGAGTGAGTGAGCGAGCGAGTGAGCTTGGGTGGGCGGGCGAGTGAGTGATATCACTCAGTGGGTGGGGTACATGGGTGAGTGGGTTGGTAGGTATCCCTGTAGTGTGTGGGTGGGTGGGTCAGTAAATGGTGTCGCTGTGTATGTGTGTGCGTGCGTGTGTGTTTGACGGTGTTACTAAGTGGGTGTGAGGCTAGTGGAAATTGATGAGGTATCGGCCCAGTAACCTGCATTATCAGGGTATCTAGGCTTTCACTGCAGTCTGTATGAGTTGACAGGTTGCATAGAATGTCAGATCGTTTTCCAAAATTTGTTCATCCACTGATGTTTTTCTGAAGTTACACATTTTCAGACTTATACATGGTGCATATATAGTAACCATGATTTTAACTAATTTTTTGTGATTACAGATTTACACCCTTTTTAGACTTACATGTACACCACACTTAGCCTCTGCCTTTTTCACATAAGTGTGGCTTCACGAATATGGGCCTTAAGGACTGGTAAAAATAATCAGCCAACCGATTCACGTCAAATTCTCGAGCAGATCATTTGTAGCAGTTTTTATGTGAACGAACTAAAGCCACAATAACTATATCTAGTCTACACGAAATGAAATTGCTAAAAAGATTTCACAGCGAATGTCAAAATATGGCATGACAGCCAAGGATTCAGACGCACATTACATGATTTTAACGTGATTATATAGTTTTGCGAACAGAATTATGTATCTGGTTTAGAATAATCAATATCTCACAGTCCGTGCTTATACTATAAATGCTTAAATAATCATGAATTACACCACTATTGCATACAAACGCGATACTGACATGTCCGTTGACAAAGATCGTTCCCGCTTACACATTACAGGTCAACGGTCACATGAGCAAAACAGATTTCTGAATAACCAATTTCTTAATAGAAAAATTACATTTTATCGCTACAGAATTGAGGAATGACTAGGTGTATTTATTTTCTCTGATATTAAATAATTGTTTAGCGTTGAGATTACTGGGTGGTCTGAGTACCCCATTTAAGATCACATAACTTAGACTGCAAGGGATCCTTGTTTCACGAAGGGTATTTAACCCTTGAATGCTTAAATTTTTCAAGAAAATAGTAATTATCTCATAGAAAATGTCCATTCGTAGACCAAAAGAAGATCTTCTTCTTCTTTTCATTCGCTGATCATACCGCCAGTCCTGTAAGTGACTATCGACATGATCATAAGCGTTAAGTGCGTGGATCCATGGTTTATTAGAGTGCGCCGTGCGGCCTGGAATCTCCATCTTCAGCACTCGAGGTTTCTGTCAGGGTTACCTCACCCTTACTTCCTTTAGTCGCCTCTTACGACACGTAGAGGATACGGAAGGTGTATTCTAAGCCCCACCTACAGGGCAAAAAAGAAGATTATTTTTGAAAATTTATCATGGGAATGACTGGCTCGGTTATTGACGGTATATATACACAGGAAAGTTGTTGCATATTTTAAATCATCTGACTGCTGAGTTTTTGCAGACAACATATTCTAGGGGTTATATCTCTGGACCTGCTAAATGTTTTGAAAGAAATCTGACCTAAAGATTTTGAAAACAATTCGACTGGAAGTTGTTGGTCAACAACTCAATCAAATTGTTTTCAAAATTTTCATCAAGTCATGAGTATATATATATATATATATATATATGTCTTGAAATTGAGATATTGGTATTTAAACTTTTTGAATAATTAAATATTTACTTCGCCTTTTTTTGCTATCTGATGGAACTAATGCTTGTGGCAGTGACATTTGCCAATCAAGCACTAATGGTTCATCCCTAGCTCTTAAACCTCAGAGGTCAAAAGGCAGTGCATTATAGTGTCAGTGTTAAGAAAGACGGATGAACATTTTAAAAACAATGTTATTGAAACCTGCTGCTGTCTCAGATAACAACATCTTACGCAAATACTGTTTTCAAAATACTCTGTACTGATCACATAAAAGGGATTGAATGTTGCAAGTTTGATGTAGGGTTAAAAATTATCAGATGGTCCTTAGCTGTTCAATGCAAATAGAGGAGACATAAATCACAAGAACTGATAGTCAGATGTAATCAACTTTGCGATTGATATGTCAATTTGATTATCGCCTGGCAGGTAATTTCTAGCTGTCCCGATACTGAATCCGCAAACAATCCCATGATGCAACTGATCAATATTTGCAAATTGATCAGTGATTGTTTCGTTCCAACTTGTAAATGGTAATCTGGCTTTAAGCTGGTTTGTTGCTACGATGATTGTTTTTGCATAACCACTGTCAATCTCCATGATGGATTGTATTGTTTATAGCAATAGAGCGACCTACTTCTAGCTGGGCCACACCCATTCTTAGTTAGGCTCTACCCACTTTGTATATATGTCGGAATCGATTATAGAACTTTGAAAACTTAATTCCCGACTTAATTCACAGAATTTATTGTTCAAAGTAACTGTTCAGTTAAGCTGTGGAATATTTTGAAAATATTTTGACTGATGGCTGTTTCTCCATAGGGCAGCTACAACTTCCACTCAAATTAGTATAAAAATATTCAACAGAATGTTTATTAAACCTTTCATGCAAAAAAAGCCGGCCCAAACCAGCCTCTACAGCGCTCATGAGAAATATCCATTTACATGCCAAGAGAAGACAATTTTTTTTAATTCACCACTGAAATGATTGGCTTGATAATTGAGCCAGTCATTCCAATGGTAAATTTAAAAAAAATTGCTTTACTTGGCCTACAAATGGACATTTATTAAGCAAATATTTAGTGGTTTTTTTACCAAATTTGGCCACTAAATGGTTAAATTGTGAATCCACTATAGATATAAAATTTATACAATTTAGACACTAATTCATGTCAACCTTTTACCCCCTTGATGATGGACCATTTTGATTGTGACATCACGTTTAATGCATTACAAATCAGAATATTTCCTTACTGTTTGACCATTTGTAGGCCAAGATAAGACTATGTTTGAAAATTTACCACTGGAGTGATTGGCTCTATTATTGAGCAAGTCATTTCAGTGGTAAATTTTCAAAAATAGTCTTATCTTGGCCTGCAAATGGCCATCCATTCAAACCACTGTCAAGGCCAGTTCTGGCTGGCTTGATCCTCAAAGGGTTAGTGACATATTTGTGACGTATTTGATTATGACATCAAACACTTATATCACACTGGACCCAACCTTGGACATGTGCTTTCTTACAATGACAGGGTATCACAGAATAACATTGGGGTCAAAAGGTCAAAGGGTAATATCACTATGATCTTGGTAAAAACTTTTTTCAACATTAAGATTTTCTGTTTAGCTCAATTAAGTAGTTCATATCTCATGTTTAGTTAATCATACTAGACTAAAACTTAGACACATGCTTCCTTATAATGACAGAGAATCACACAATGACCTTGGTTCGAAAGGTCATAGGTCAAGTTTACTATGACATTGGTAAAAATAAATTTTTCAATATTAACATTTTAAGTTTAGCTCAATTTCACCATCTACTTAATCATACTGGACCAATCGTTAGACAAATGCTTCTTTATCATGAGTGGGAATGACACATGTCACATTGGAGTGAAAAGGCCAAAGGTGAAGGTCACCATGTCCTGGCTAAAACTTAATTTATTTGACATAATTTTGTGTTTAGCTCAACTTAGTGGCTTAATCTCATGTTTGCTTAAGGATACTGGACCCAAATTCAGACACATCCATCATTATAATGAGATGGCATAACATAGTCACCTTTGCATCAAAATGTCAAGGTCAGTGTGATAATGAAGAGTTTTCTCAACAATGACATTTTACATATCTCATATTGTGTCAATCATGCTTCACCCAAACTTTGACACATGCTAGTGAGAGGGGATGACACATTTACTTTGGGGTCAAAAGGTCAAAGGTGGAGCTTCATGATTGCAAATACAACCACATGTCTGGGTGTCATGTATTTGTGGATTTCTTGTTGGATTTTCTGTCAAACCAATAAAAGAATTCTGTAATGAGTGCACTGATGAAGAAAATAGTCATAATAACAGAGCAAATGTAATAATTATATTACTGAGTGACTTCATGAGCTCTCTCGCCGGGAGACATTTTCTAGGCATTCTCTCAACATATTTACTCTCAGGAATTCCCAGAAATTGCGTTTTCACAGAATTTACCCAGAAATCACTTCTAGGATCCAGAATAATATCAGAAGAATGCTTCATTATTACTGCAGGCTACAGAGGCAGGAATTATTAACTGTTTGCCTGGTGTATTTATGCAGACTACATTTTCCATGGGGTTTAACTCTGGGTTTGCTGAATATTTTGAAAAACAAATTGACTGAAAGTTGTTGGTGACTAAGCCACCAACAACTTTTAGTTAAATTGTTTTAAAAATATTAAGTGTATCCAAAGTTACGGCACATTGAAATTATTGTCTGGTGACTTGCTGGGCTCAAGACAGTTATCTCATTACCGGTATATTCTATCTGTTTTATGTATCATTAAGAGATAGTGGAGTTTAATTTTTGTTGGTTATTTTGAAAGCAATTCGACTTAAAATTGATGCTGGGGTTTGTTGCAGCATCAATCTTAAGTAAATTTTTTCTTGGAAACATTCCTCATAAGTTTTGCTTACATTCATTTAGTTCCAGGTTTGTAGGGAATCGACCTCACTGCGGTTAATAATAATCTCAGGTTATCTAATATTTGCAGAAACATTGAATATTGTCATAGCTTTCATTTATGCATTATAAAATGGATTTTATTGAACTTTTATTCTTTTAGGAAATATTTGAAATGATAATCAAATCTTAACCCTTTAACCCTTGAATTTGTTCAAGAAAATTTTAATTTTCTCATTGAAAAGGTAAATTTTCAGACCAAGAGAAGACTATTTTTGAAAATTTACCACTGGAATGATTGTGTCGGTTATCGAGCGAGTCATTCCAGTGGAAAATTAAAAAAAAAAGTATTTTCTTGGTATGCAAATGGACATTTCTCAATACCACTGCAGAAACCGTTTTTGGCTGATATAAGTGTTAAATGGTTAATAATTCTAATAATAATGAGAGCACACTTACTGAGCTAACTGTCAGTCTGTGTGATGTGTAAGAAGCTGACGTCTGATAATGATATGAACTTATCAACGTATGAATATCATAGGTTATTATATCATCTGTCTAAATTTTAACCCTTTAACCTTTCAGGATGAAACGAGCCAAAACCGGCCTCTGAAGTTATCTTTAGGAATGTCCATTTGCAGGCCATGAGAAGACCATTTTTTGAAAATTTACTACTGGATTGAGTGGCTCTGTAAACAAGCCAGACATTCTAGTGATACATTTTAAAAAATCTCCTTCTATTGACTTGAAAATGAACATTTAATAGACATGCATCTAACTTTTCTTGGCCAAATTTAGGCATTAAAGAGTTACCCTTCAAGCCAACCAAAATACCTTTTACAGTGGTCTCTCACTCGCTCGCTCAATCACTCGCTCCCTCAATCACACACGCATGCACATACGCATGCACGCATGCACACTCACTCACTCACGCATGCACACTCACTCACTCACTCACTCACGCACGCACGCACGCACGCACGCACGCACGCACGCACGCACGCTCGCTCGCACTCACTCACTCGATGCTTAGGCAAACAAGATAACTATGGGTACAACCAGATAACTATGGGTACAGCAAAATAACTATGGTACAACAAAATAACTATGGGTACAACAAGATAACTATGGGTACAACAAGATAACCATGGGTACAGCAAGATAACTATGGGTACAAGATAGATATGGGTACAACAAGAGAACTATGAGACCAACAAGCTAACTATGGATGCAACAAGCAACTATGGGTACAACAAGATATCTATGGGTACAACAAGATAACTATGAGTACATCAAGATAACCATGTCTGAAGATTGAAACTGTCGGAGGAGATGCAGCGCCAAATTTGTTACCATGAAAGAGAAAAGAAGAGGGACAGGCTTGTTTGTTAGCAAAACTAGTCCCCTGTCTATCCATTGTCTCGACAGGTGTGCCAGACAGAATCCACTCACTTCCACTCACTCCTGTGTGAAAGGTGTGTCTTATCTGGTCCTCTATACAGAGAGGATGTTTGACTCTTTGATTAAGCAAATAGTATTGATCAGCTTTCTAAAGAAGCAAAGTCACGGTCATTTCTCGGATAGTGAAAAGCAATCAAGTCTAACGTGCGTACAAAGTCTGAGTCAGATCAAATATACTGACAATAGAAGGATCGGATCTGTGACTCGAGTCTGATGTCACAATCAAATACGTCACTTATCTGACATCACAATTTGTTATATGACATTACAATCAAGAGGATGTAACTCTGTCATGAAAGTCGAAAAGTCTGTCACTAACATCTGCAAATTGTATGTCTTTGATGAATTAAAAATTTAATAAACATTATGCTTAATGTTTTCAATCTAATTAAACTGGAATCTCTTGCTGTATTAAAAGTGGGCGGAGCTTAGGTAGAAATGGGCAAGGGCATAGCGACTAATCAATCCTTATATTAATTATTAACCCTTTAATGGTCAAGCTGGCCAAAACCAGCCTCTACAGTAGTCTTGAGGAATGTCCATCTGCAGGTAAAGAAAAGAGTATTTTTAGCTCACCTGGCTAGAATGGTCAAGTGAGCTTATGGCATGGTGACCGTCCATCATCCGGCGTCTGTCTGTCCATCCATCCATCTGTCCATCAACTTTTGCTTAAAAATGCTACTCCTCATTAACTAATTGGCAGATTTCAAATTAATTGGGTATGCATGATCCTATGGGGGTAGGCTTTAGAACTTGTATATACAGAATTTAGATTGGTCAATTTTTCCAGTAGCCTTTTTGAATTTCTGCAAATTTCTGCAAATCATTTAAAAGCCTACTCCTCGAGAACCACTGGGTCGATTTAAATCAAACTCGGATGGTTCAGATCTTTTATACAGAATTTTGATGTTTCCAGTTTTTCAGCGGCCATCTCAAAATTTCCGAAAAGGGGGAAAATTGTTTAAAACGCTACTCCTCATTAACTGCTTTGGCAATTTCAACCAGACTTGGTTGGGAGGATAGTATGCTGGTATGTTTCAGAGCGTAGGTAGAGAATTTTTCTGGTGACCATCTTGAATTTGCTCAAAATTTCTGCAAATCTCTTAAAAGCCTACTCGATAACCACATGCCCGATTTCAATCAAACTCGGATGCAAGAACCCTAGCATAGGATGCTTCAGAACCTGTACACATAATTTTGATTGGGGTTTTTTTTGGTGACCATCTTGAATTTTCTGAAAAATGGCTGGAAATTGTTTAAAACACTACTCATTAACTGCTTGAGCAGTTTCAACCAGACTTGGCTGGAAGGATACTAGGCTGGTAGGTTTCAGAACTTGTATATAGAATTTTGATTGGTCAATTTTTCAGGCAGCCATCTTGGATTTTCTGAAACTATTTGTAAATCAGTTAAAAGGCTACTCATTAACCGCTTGAACGAGTTCAAGCAAACTTGGCTGGAAGGACCCTAAAATGATATGCTTCAGAGCTTGTATACAGAATTTTTATTGGTAAATTTTTCGGTGGCCAGCTTGAATTTTACAAAGAATTCTTGAAAATCGTTTGAAACGCTATTTCTCATTAACTGCTTGGACGGTTTCAAGCAGACTGGTTGGAACGAGCCTAGGGGGGGGGGGGTGTAGTCATCAGAACTTGTATACAGAATTTTGATTGGTCAATTCTTCCGACAGCCGTCTTGGATGTTCTGAACATTTTGGGAAATCAGTTAAACGGCTACTTATCATTAACCACTTGGCCAATTTCAACCAAACTCAATGTGCACAATGCTCTCCATGGTGTGGAAAAGATTTCTGAAGCCATACCAGCCATCGCCTCAGGAGTAGGTACGTTCTTCGGAGTTGCAGGCCATTGGCTACCGTACATTGCCATAGCGCTCGCGGTCATCTTGGCCATTCTCGTGGTACTGATCAGGACCGGAATGAAGCGAGAATTTCAAAACTGTTTACCATTTAAAATCGGACCAGAAATGGCCGAGTTATCCACAAATGCTAATAGTGAGATTTGAACCTGTGATTTTAAGTTTGCTAATAACACAAAATGAGGATTGATTTGAACCAACGCATTAACTACCTCGACCATGTATGCATTAGTAATTATAGCTGATAAGTTATGTGTTCTCATTGCTGTATTGCTGCGCTTATCAGTCCCTCTTGATCTTGACGTCACATAAACATATATATTATAGACTGTAATTTTGTAGTTACCAGTGTGTTATCAGTCCAATTGATCTGTTTGCTATTATTGCACAACAATTAGTATCATTATTTGTAATCTAATTATCGGTTCTCCGTTGGCTCAGTTGATAACAGCGCTGAATTCTAATATAAAAAAACCATGGTTCAAATCTCTCAAAAAGCTAGATGGTACCAAGTTTGAAATGGTGCGAAAAATAGGAGCAATGGGGAACCACCTAAAAAAACCCGCAGAGATGGAGAGAGAGAGAGAAATCATGTCTCGGGTCACCGTACATAACCCCTATTCTGAGTGAGTGCTGAACTCTTTCTGTAGTCTGCTGGCCACTGAGACGCTATGACTGTTGAGCTGTGAGTCGAAGGCGACAGGGAGGCTTGCACCCAGTTCATGGAGGATTACCAGAATAGGAGTGAAGCAGGGTGGAACTTACTCCACATCCTGCCATGGCACACCCCACGACAAAGTTCAGCTGCTGATTCCAGTATGAGAGGCTTGGAGCAGCCATCCAAGTATGAGCTTGCTTCGCATCCTTGATGGTGATGGGGCGGTTGGTCAGCGGTCATGGGTTGACAGAGAAGCTGGTTCGGGACCATCCATCCACTGTGATGGAGAACGGTGTTAGCTCTGGTATATCATCCAGTAGACCTCTCAGGCCAGTCAAGGGTGTACCCAGGAGGGGCGGTTGGCTCCGGATGACTGTCATGAGGTTCAGTGGGAAGGCCATCTATACTGGTGTTCTTAGAGCTACCATACAGGCAGCACACTATATATAGTCGTCTCAACTCCAGAGACCATCGCCGTAACATCTCGTTTTTTAACTCCTCCATATCAACCCACCTGCTGGAACCTTTGAGGTATTGCTGTCACACTAGGTTTCTTCGTGCGGTACAGGGCTTGGACCTTCAATATATGCTGGTACTCTTCATTGGTGACCTGGCCATCCTCGAGAGCTTTGCTGACAGACTCGTCGATAGTCGTAGCATACTCTGTGCTAGTGTCACGTACTTAGCATGCTTCTCCAGCCTTCTTGTGATCTGCCGCTGCCCCACCCCCAATCCCGTGGCCAAGACAGTGGTGGCTAGTGTCACGCCACTGAGCGGGATGACGACAATGGTACCCACCCCTGTAGTGAGAGTGGCCACAGCTGCCACCCCAGCACTGGCTCCAATTACACCCGCAGCAGTGGTTGTACGCTCGAGGACGTTGTAGGCTGTCTTATATCGCCTGCGCGTTCTGTGTACTTTTCTGACTCATGGATGAGATTCTTCCTGATGGTATCTATCTGCTAGAGTCGCCAGCCGTGGATGGTACCACCCTCATCAGCTGTCAGGGAGGGGTATAGTTCTAGTCGCTTCCGCCACTCTGATTTTTCCATAGTATACCTGGAGATTAAACCTGCATCACCTGCAGAATCTGCTCATGAGTCATAGAAGGGTTCCTTTTGGAGAGCCTGGTGAACCGTGCCAGCTTGCTGGTGTCGAGACAGACGTCTCTTAGACAGGGGTCATTCAGCACTATGTAGGGTGCCAGTAGCTTTCTGAGACGTGACATCTGGAACTTCACCTTATGACCAAGATAGTAGGTCCGCCGCTGGATGGCTTTCTTCGTCTTACACTTCTGCGCCATCTCCTGGCTTACCCTCGTCTGTGACATCGTCGTAGACATCTGGCTCATCGTCGTCTGTCAAGACTCCTGCGTCCCGCTTACTCTCCTCCAAGAGGGCCAGCTAGTATCGGGAACCTTCACTGTTCCTTCGCCTCCTTGCAATGCTCGCATTCTGTTGATACCAGCTCTCCTGCTGTAGTCGCTCTCCTTGTTGCAGTGCGAGCATCTGTTTGTTTAAGGTCTTTATCTGTGCAGGGGTCATGAAGGGGCAACCCTGTAGCTGGCTCTTCATCATCTCGGCAAAGGTCAGATATTCCTGGTGTGATATCATGTCAGGTCAATGAGTAATAAAAGGGTAAACTCTAAATGGGCGTCCGATATCCCATCCGTGCTGGCATATATGTTAATGTTAAACAGGTGATTTACAGGTGTGAACAGGCTAGGACCGATGCTGTTGGTACCTGGTAGATACTCTATCATGTCCCGGCCGACTTCTACTAGTGAGCTGCTGTGTGCACTGCCCGGAGGTTGATGTAACACATCAGCATGTATGTATGTTGTGCCCCGCTGGGCCACCTCGAAGAGGACCCATTCTACACGGTACTGTACCAGCCATCTCCCTTCTAGAGAGGGTGAGATTACGTTCTCATCACCGGAGAGCAGCAGTCGGACAATCGGCATGGTTATATGTCAAGTTTAAACCCCTCCTATAGCATGCTATCTTCTTCTTCTTTTCGTTCGCTGATCATACCGCCAGTCCTGTAAGTGACTATCGACATGATCATAAGCGTTAAGTGCGTGGATCCATGGTTTATTAGAGTGCGCCGTGCGGCCTGGAACCTCCGTCTTCAGCACTCGAGGTTTCTGTCAGGGTTACCTCACCCTTACCTCCTTTAGTCGCCTCGTACGACACGCAGAGAATACGGAAGGTGTATTCTAAGCCCCACCTACAGGGCAATAGCATGCTATGGAACCCATATTTGCTCACTCGACTGGTCTTGCTGACCTGGTAGATGTGTACGCAGTTTATGCTGCCAAGGTAGAAAAGAGCGATGGCAAGTCATTCACCCTACAGTACGAAGCAAACTCAAAGACATTCTCCCTCCACCCCATTGGTGGTTATGGGGTGGAGCTGCTCACAGACCTCAAGGATGTGTCGAAGGAGTGCCTGGGTTGCAACATAGATGGCCACAAGATTGTGTTTCTGTACGATTTTCTGAAGAGGAAGTACATTCTCGAGCCGTTGATTGAGCTCTCGCATACAGAGGTGGTAGACATCAACACCCTAAATAACGACCTCAGCTTTCATCTGGTCAAACCCTATTCGAGCAGTGCCCTGCCGATGACCCATGATGGACTGCTATTGACCCTGGCAAAAAACCTGCAGTTGATATTTGAGAAGAATGAAGTGTGGTACCGAGCTGGACCTAGGGGTGACCGGCAAACATGGTTGCCCCTATATAGGCCTCCCGCAGTCATTGACATAGAGGTTACGCCCCTCTGCACTGTTGTGAAAAAGGATGGGACAGTTCAAAAGCTCTACAATCGGGGATCATCCTTCCTCACCTACATAGGTGAAGGTGTCTTCCTGATGAGGGTGGGTCACCGGATCGGGGTTACAGGTGGAAAGCTCCTCCTGCGTCGTCCATTCCATGGACCAGAAGAAGCTGGTAACCTCCAGGAGGGCATCCTATGGGTAGATGGTGTGTCACATGTCTCCAAAGCCAAGGGTGCTGTTAAACTGCTTCAGCGAGTCGGCCTCACTAGCCCGCAAATGACTCATATAGTCCTAGAGATATGTTTCTTAGCCGGCAGCAGAGTGAAGCAGCTAGCCCCTGCCCCTGAGGGGATGAAGATCACTATCGATCTGGATGGAACAGGGCTCGATCTTTGTCGAGGGGTTCACCTGTTCAATTTACCTCTTCATATATAGCCAAGATTCTCATCATACTGCTCGTGCTGACGTCTATAGCAGTGGCACAGGACGTTGAGACTGCCATGATATTGGATGCCAAGTGGGCCCACTTCCGGGATGACCCCCAGTACAATCCTTGGGTCGACCCCTTGCGGAGAAACATTTACGACCGCTTTCACCAACGTGAAGAGATCGAGTGTGTCTGCCTCTTCTATGGGGTGGAGAGGGTAGGACGTGGTTGTCTGCTGGAGGCCCCTGGTCAGCACCGGATTCTCCGCGTAATATGTGAACATACCAGAGTCTGCTGTGGTGCAAATGCTAATCACCTTAGCATCCTACCAGGTGAGCGTTGTCAAGGTAGATGGAAGACACTATGGGTGGTCCCATCATGCCAATGCGACTCTGGCAGAGACTATGTGTTTGTCTGAGCCTACACAGAATAGAGAGAGGCCAGCCCTTGTGGTGTGGTTGATCACAAGGTGATCAGTGGTGTATATCACTGTGGAGGCTTGTCTCTAACTGGGCGTTCAGATCCTGGTAGTAGTAGTGTCGGAAATGATACTACCTCCCTCAACTGGCAGCCGTTCGGCGATCCGTGGTGGCCCCCGTCTCAACAACCTATGCCCCAGGGATTGAGAGGGTGGTGGGGGCCACGGATCGCTGAACGGCGGTCAGTTGAGGGAGGTGGTATCATTTTAATTCTGACACTACTACTCGATCTGCCAATTTGGCCGGTGGTCATCTTGGATTTGGGCCGGTTTTTAGAAATGTCTTTAAAAATCTGGTTCTCCAAAACGGCTTGGGGAATCGATTCACAACTTATGAAACCTCATCTAGTTAAGCCAAGTTTGTTCAAGACGACTTGATTGACCGAATGCTTTGACAGCCATCTTGGATGACCTAGTTTTCCCGAAAACGACTTCTCCAGAACCACTGAATGGATCAGGACAAAATTTGAGAGATATGATTAGGGACTAAGGGCCATTGAAGTTTGTTCAAGGGAAGTTGCTCCATCAAAAAACATGGCCACCGTGGGCCAATCAAAATGTAGCATGTTGGGTGGACATATTGGATTTTTTTATTTTATGTATTTTGAGGCCAAAATTGGGTATATATATGTTTTTTGGTATTCTCAGCTCAAATTTGCAATTTTTGAAACTGTCGGATAAACGGTTTGGTGGTCATCTTGGATAATTTTCTCATCAAAAGCTCCCATGCTAAAGCAATGGGAAATTTAAAATGTCTTCTTGAGAACTGCCAGGCCGATTTCAATTATATTTGGCAGGAAGCATCCTTAGGGCATAAGGATCCAAGTTTGTTCAAATGAACCCGATTGGCCAATTTACCCAGTGGCCAATTTGCCCCGTGGCCATTTTGGACTTGATTGACCAACTGGTTCGGCGACCATCTTGGATGACCTAGTTTTCACGAAAATGACTCCTCCAGAACCACTGAAGGGATCAGGCCGTAATCTGGGGCATTAAAATTTGTTCACGGGAAATTGATCCATCAAAAAAACAGGGGCGCTGTAGGGCAATCAAAATGTAGTGTGTTTGGCGGCCATATTGCACTTGCAAAAATGTCCACAAACTTGACAAAAATTGATGGTGCTCCAGGTGAGCGACACAGGCCTCTTGTCTCATAGAAAATGTCCATTTACAGACCAAGAGAAGACTATTTTTGAAAATTTTACCACTGGAATGACTGTCATTTCAGTGGTAAATTTTCAAAAATAGTCTTCTATTTGGTATACAAATGGCCATTTCTCAAGACCACTGTAGAAGCAGTTTTTGGCTGATATGTTGGTTAACGTGTTAACCATTGCATTCTGATGTCAAAATTTTGAATTTTCAAATAAAATTAAAAGATGAACTGGTGTTCATTTTTCAACAAATTTGATAAAAGATGGTGTTGTTGAAAAATGTACACCAGTTTCTTTGCAATTAACACAGTAAAAGATAGAATATTGACATCAGAGTGGTACCGGTTATGGCTAGTTCATTATTTATCATCACATCTTGGGAGAGCAGGGGTCCGTTCAGGAGAGCGAATATTTTCCGTTTGCCGAACAATTGTTAGGTTACGTGGTACGTTCACCCTCTTGAATGAGTTGTTCGCCGAACATTCACAGCGAACGTTCTGTGGCGAGGCGAACAACTTTATAGGTGACTTGCCATGAAAACAAAGATGGCAGCAAAATATACAGCATCATCAATTGAGACACGTTGATTGTCAATTTAACCATAAATAATGCATACCAATGCGTTCTTAGCGATCTTAGTATTATATTAGGCTTCCCCCAATGTGTGTATGCTTGTGGATTGTTTCCGAGACCCTGATATTTATTATAATGTAATAATTATGACATCATAATCCATCGGATCTGACAAAAAGTTAACCCTCATACCTATCACGTGACATTGTAAAAGAATGCTCGTCGAAGTTACTCATGACAACTCTTTCAGGAAGGCTAATATAGTTCGTGACGAACAGCGAGCATAAATAGGCGAACGTTTGCCGAACATTTTCCTTCCTGAACTCACTCCAGATCTTAGCTTAAGCTGGACCAGGTTCCATGATTAAAAGCAGAGAACTGTTTGTTGTGGGCTCAAGTGATTTGATCGTTGTTTAGATAACTAATTATGTATCATTTGATGGATCACGCTGGATAAATGTTCTCGACTTCGGTTGGCATAGAAACTAAGATTGTTAGGAAACGTAATTTACCATAAACATTTTGTTAGTTAGCTTGCACAGTTATTGTCTATCGGACTAGCATAAAGTCAGCGTGTTGGTGACCAGAGTCATCACCTGTGGGGTTTTTTATGCCACGCCAATAAAATGTGCGGGGTGTTATGCAATGGCACGGTCCAGCCTGGCAGCCAGAATGGTTTCCCCGGATGATAACTTCGTTACCGTTTATCAGATCATTTTGAAACTTTATGGGATGGTTGGACTAGGGCTGGGAAAGAAAATATCTCAAAATTTATGATGATCCAAAATCCAAGGTGGCAGCCAGCCACCGGCGACCATGTGGAAAATTGGATTCCGAATGACAACTCCATTTCCCCCATTTCATCTGAGGGGAAATATATTGAAATAGAAGATGATCCAAAATCCAATCCACTGCAGAGTGTTTTTAGACGGTAACTCCGTTACCATTTATCAGATCGCTTTGAAACTTCATACAGTGGTTGGACTATACCTGGGGAAGAAAGCTATCAAAATTGGTGGCCATTTTGAAAATTGGTTTATGGATGATAACTTTGTTACTATTTATCAAATTGATTTGAAGCTTCGTAGGGTGACTGTACTAGGTTTAAGGAATAAACTTATTGAAATCAATGATGATCCTAAATCTAATATGGCCACCAGCGGCCATCTTGAAAATAGGTTTCCGAATGGCAACTCCGTTTCCCCCCATTTCATCTGAAGAGGAAATCTATTGAAATAGAAGATGATCCGAAATCCAATATGGCCAGCAGCAACCGGCGTGCATCTTGAAAATTGGTTTCCAGTCAATAACTCCATGACCGTTTAGCAGATCACTTTGAAACTTCATAGGATGACAGATATTGTCTTCAGAATTTTGGTTGGTCTGAGAAAGAAATCACTATTTTCTGAAAGCTCTCATTTATTGTTTTCTCATCAGGGCAGGGTATTATGCGCCGTTTGCTGAGCTCTTGTTATTAATGTTTTTAACGGTCATATTTTAAAAATAACTAGAGAGATTTCAATGAATTTTTAGCTCAACTTTATGAAGTAAAACGAGCTATTGTGATCAATACCCTGCACGTCGACCGGCAGCGGCGGTGGTGGTGGCGGCAGCGTCCAATTTGCGTTTAGCTCAACTTCTGTTTATATCTCAGGCTTGGTTAATCATACTGGACCAAAACTTGGGCACATGCTTCCTTATAATAATATGGCCTCTCTGGATGACCTTGGGGTCAAAAGGCCAAAGATCAAGGTCACTGTGAACTTGGTAAAAAAAACTTGTTTTTTTCAACATTAACATTTTCCATTTAACTCAACTTTTCTGTTTATATCTCAGGTTTGGTTAATCATACTGGAGCCATTACTTTGGCACATGCCTCCTGATATTAAACCTGACATCACCCAATTACGTTCAGGTCAAAGGTCAAGTTCACTGTGTCGTTGGTAAAAACCTTATTTTTTTCAACATTAACATTTTCCGTTTAACTCAACTTTTCTGTTTATATCTCGGGTTTGGTTAAACCTACTGGACTCAAACTTGGACACATGCTTCCTTATAATGATATGGCATCACACAATGATGTTTTGTTCAAAAGGTCAAATGTCATGGTCACTGATATGCATGGCGACCATCTGTCATCCGTCATCCATCAGTCAACCTTTGTTTAAGAACCACTGCGGTACTCCTTATTAACCGCTTCCAGCCAATTTCAACATAATTTGCTGGATGGCCCCTATCAGGGTACGCTTCAGAATTTGTGTCTATAACTTTGATTAGTCAGATTTTTGTGTTAAAATCTTATATTTTATTAACAATTTAGCAAAAATTGTCAAAACTCCTCATTAACCGCTTGGCGGATTTCAACCTAATTTGGCTGTAAGTACCCTAATGCTTTCTGTTTCAGAACTTGTATACAAAATTTTGATTCATTTTTTTATGAAAAATTTACCAAAAATTGTCAATACACTACTCATTAACCGCTTGACAGATTTCAATTTACTTTGCCTGGAAGGACCTTATGGGGATATGCTTCAGAACCTATATACAGAATTTTGATTGGTCACGTTTTTTGTTGAAAACCTTAGATTTTATGAAAAATTTACCGCAAATTGTCTAAACGCTACGTATTATTAACCACTTGAAAGATTTCAACCATAGTTGACTAGACATACCCTATCATGGTAGGCTCAAGAACATCTTTTCTGAATTTTAATGGATCAATTATTTTGGTGAAAATCAAATTATATACAAAATTTACCGGAAAGTGCCCAAATGCATCTCCATAACTGCTTGGTGCATTTTGCCCAAATTTGGCTGGAAGGATTCTATTGTGGTAGGCTCTAGAACTTCTATTCAGAATTTTGGTTGGTCAATTTTTTGGTGGCCATTTGGATTTTTTTAAAACTTTCTAGAACCATTTAAAATGCTACCCCTTAATTAGTGGGCTTTTTTTGTTGGTAAGGCCTATATTTATTTCATGTTTTGAAGTCAAGCTTCATAGTTTATTGCAAAGTCGTAAATTCGAGCTTCACGGTTGCATTGCAACTACATTTCTGGTTATAGATATTCCAAACGCTAAAATCTACATGTACAGCATAGCTAGTATGAAACTATGGGAATAATTCTTCTCTTCACACCGTAGGAATTAGAAATGTTTTTAGTTAATGTCAACCAAATGTACAAATCCAGTTTCAGCTATTCTCCAGCCATCTCCAGCTAAGCTGCACCCACTCTTTCCCCATGTTAGGATCAATTTTTTAGCAACAGCACCCAGTCAAGTTAGTTTCAAAATATTCAACAGCATGTTTATTAAATGGTAAAAACATAGAATTCATACAACTTGATGTATTATTAAGTGTTTATGATGGACTAAATTATGCCATTCATGACATAATTGATTATAATATTAGCCCACGTGATGTTGTTGATTATGATGTCATATGATTGTCTGCGAAACTGGATTTCTCCATTGTAAGCTAAGCTGATTTTCTTTTGCTCCACTATGATAGCAACCTTGACTGTGACCTTCCCAGGTGGACCATAAAACTGTTATTGCTGCAATGAAGCCGGGTTACTGAATGGTAAGCACCTAACTCATATAATTAGTGTTGCTCAATGTATTCCAAGAAATACCAGGGCTGGTGTAATGAGAATCTATGACCAGTCTGCAAACTTGTCATTTATTATCGGTCAGCGATGCATCGGTCAGCGATGCATCATGAGAGTATGGTCCATTTTGACTGAGCCATTTGTGAGAGCGAAGCGCCAGTGATTGATTAATGCAAAATGGATCATAATCCACACAGATTACCCACATTTGTGTCCTAACTGTTCATCATAAATCATGCATATAATCTCCACCCAGGAGGTAAACTCATCCTGCCAAGCCACTTAAACTGTCAAACTCAATGCCAGTAACACTGAAATCCATCAGAATACATGGATAGTAATTGACCCACTGAGCTTTTAGTGAGGCCAATGATTACCGCTGAGACGACTAGATTCCGGACATTGATGACCAGTGGACATTGATGACCAGTGGGACCTCTAGTGACCACCACAGCATAGTTTCTTGACAGTGAGACGGATACTGATGTTAATTGCAAGCTTATGAGAAAATTGTCCATGGGCAGTTTATTTATCACTGGTCTAAAAATAATTAGTCACGATAAGTGTATTTTATGATCATGGAAAGTTAAGTGTATTTTATGATCATGGAAAGTTAAGTGTATTTTATGATCATGGAAAGTTAAGTGTATTTTATGATCATGGAAAGTTAAGTGTATTTTATGATCATGGAAAGCAATCACAAAAGTCCATTAGCAATTACGCTGGTGCCATTTTCAAAATCAACTTGTGTAGTTGCTCATGATGAAGGCAGGTGTTAAACTGTAGGTTGTTAGTGAATGATGTTAGTGAAGACATGTGTTGACTAGGTTGTGGAGGAATGATCGTGTTGACTGTAGATTGTGGAAGAATGATGCTGTTGAGGACAGGTGCTGACTGTAGGTTGTGTAGGAATGATGTTGAAGGCAAGTGTCAACTGTAGGTTGTGGGGGAATGATGAAGGCAGGTGTCGACTGTAGGTTGTGGGGGAATGATGAAGGCAGGTGTTCAATGAGGGTTGTGGAGGAAGGATCGTGGTGAAGGCAGGCGTTGACTGTATGTTTTGGGTTAATGATGAAGGCAGGTGTTGAATATAGGTTGTGCAGGAATGATGGAGGCAGGTGTTGAATGCAGGTTGTGGGGGAATGATGAAGGCAGGTGTTGAAAGTAGGTTGTGGAGGAATAATGATGATAAAGGCAGATGTTGACTGTAGGTTGTGTAGCAATGATGTTGAAGGCAGTTGTTGACTGCAGGTGGAGGGAGAATGATGAAGGCATGTGTTGACTGTAGGTGGTGGAGGAATGATGAAGGCATGTGTTGACTGTAGGTGGTGGAGGAATGATGGGGACGAAGGCAGGTGTTAAATCTATGTTGTGGGGGAATGATGGAGGCAGGTGTTGAATGTAGTTTGTGGGGGAATGATGAAGGCAGGTGTTGAATGTAGGTTGTGGTGGAATGATGAAGGGAAGTGTTGACTGTAGGTTATGGGGGAATGTTGAAGACAGGTGTTTACTGTAGGTTGTGGGGGAATGATGGTGGTGTAGGCAGGTGTTGACTGTAGTTTGTGGGGGAATGATGAAGGCATGTGTTGACTGTAGGTTGTGGAGGAATGATGAAGGCATGTTGACTGTAGGTGGTGGATGAATGATGGTGGTGTAGGCAGGTGTTGACTGTGGTTTGTGGGGGAATGATGAAGGCATGTGTTGACTGTAGGTTGTGGAGGATGGTGAAGGCAGGTGTTGACTATCTTGTGGGGGAATGATGAAGGCAAATGTTTAATGTAGGTTGTGGGGGAGTGATGAACATAGGTGTTGACTGTATGTTGTTGGGGAATGATGAAGGCAGGTGTTGAATGTAGGTTGTGGGGGAGTGATGAAGACAGGTGTTGGCTGTATGTTGTGGGGGAATGATGAAAGCAGGTGTTGACTGTAGGTTGTGCAGGAATGATGAAGCCAGGTGTTGACTGTAGGTTGTGGAGGAATGACGTAGGCAGGTGTTGACTATAGGTTCTGTGGGAATGATGGTTGTGAAGGCAGGTGTTTATCGTATGTTGTGCAGGAATGATGAAGACAGGTGTTGACTGTATGTTGTGGGGAAATGATGAAGGTAAGGTGTTGACTGTATGTTGTGGGTACGGATGAAGGCAGGTGTTGACTGTAGGCTGTGGGTGTGTGTGGGGGGAATGATGAAGGCGGATGTTGAGTGTAGGATGTGGAGGAATGATGGTGTTGAAGCCAGGTGTTGACTGTATGTTGTGGAGGAATAATAAAGGCAGATGTTGACAGTAGGTTGTGGAGGAATAATGAAGGCAGGTGTTGACTGTAGGTTGTGGAGGAATGATGAAGGCAGGTGTTGACTGTAGGTTGTGGAGGAATAATGAAGGCAGATGTTGACTGTAGGCTGTGGAGGAATAATGAAGGCAGATGTTGACTGTAGGTTGTGGAGGAATGATGAAGGCAGGTGTTGACTGTAGGTTGTGCAGGAATGATGAAGCCAGGTATTGACTGTAGGTTGTGGAGGAATCACATAGGCGGGTGGTGACTGTAGATTCTGGGGGAATGATGGTGATGAAGCCAGGTGTTGACTGTATGTTGTGGAGGAATAATAAAGGCAGATGTTGACTGTAGGTTGTGGAGGAATGATGAAGGCAGGTGTTGACTGTAGGTTGTGGAGGAATAATGAAGGCAGATGTTGACTGTAGGTTGTGGAGAAATAACGAAGGCAGATGTTGACTGTAGGCTGTGGAGGAATAATGAAGGCAGATGTTGACTGTAGGTTGTGGAGGAATGATGAAGGCAGGTGTTGACTGTAGGTTGTGCAGGAAAGATGAAGCCAGGTATTGACTGTAGGTTGTGGAGGAATGACATAGGCGGGTGGTGACTGTAGGTTCTGGGGGAATGATGGTGGTGAAGGCAGGTGTTTACTGTATGTTGTGCGGGAATGATGAAGACATGTGTTGACTGTATGTTGTGGAGGAATGATGAAGGCAAGGTGTTGACTGTGTGTTATGGGGGACTGATGAAGGCAGGTGTTGACTGTAGGTTGTGTGTGTGTGTGGGGCGAATGATGAAGGCAGATGTTGACTGTAGGTTGTGCAGGAATGATGAAGCCATGTGTTGACTGTAGGTTGTGGAGGAATAATGAAGGCAGATGTTGACTGTAGGTTGTGGAGGAATAATGAAGGCAGATGTTGACTGTAGGTTGTGGAGGAATAATGAAGGCAGATGTTGACTAGGTTGCGGAGCAATAATGAAGGCAGATGTTGACTGTAGGTTGTGGAGGAATGATGAAGGCGGATGTTGACTGTAGGTTGTGCAGGAATGATGAAGTCAGGTGTTTACTGTAGGTTGTGGAGGAATGATGGTGTTGAAGCCATGTGTTGACTGTAGGTCGTGGAGGAATAATGAAGGCAGATGTTGACTGTAGGTTGTGGAGGAATGATGAAGGCAGGTGTTGACTGTAGGTTGTGGAAGAATGATGAAGCCAGGTGTTTACTGTATGTTGTGGAGGAATGATGGTGTTGAAGGCAGGTGTGGACTGTAGGTTGTGGATGAATAATGAAGGTAGATGTTGACTGTAGGTTGTGGATGAATGATGAATGCAGGTGTTGATTGTAGGTTGTCGGTGTGTGGGGAGGGGATGGGGATGATGAAGGCAGATGTTGACTGTAGGTTGGGGGGGAATGATGAAGCCAGGTGTTGACTGTAGGTTGTGGAGGAATGATGAATGCAGGTGTTGACTAGGTTGTGGAGGAATGATGAATGCAGGTGTTGACTAGGTTGTCGGTGTGTGTGTGTGGGGGGGGATGATGAAGGCAGATGTTGACTGTAGGTTTTGGAGGAATGATAAAGACAGATGTTGACTGTAGGTTGTGGGGAATGGTGAAGGCAGATGTTGACTAGGTTGTGGAGGAATGGTGAAGGCAGATGTTGACTGTAGGTTGTGGGGGAATGATGAGGGCAGATGTTGACTGTAGGTTGTGGGGGAATGATGAGAGCAAGCGTTGACTGTAGGTAGTGGAGGAATGATACTGTTGAAGATAGGTGCAATAGTATTTTTTTTAACTTTGCCCCTGGTCTGTCTGCCCACCTGCCTGCCTGCCTGCCTGTCTCATGGTTTCTGGTATTTGGACTAGTCTGTGTTTTTTCTTTAATATATTGTAATAAATTATCAAGATTTTCTCATCATAACAACAAACGTGTATAATACTAGCCACCTGAGTCACCCGTAGGAAATGTGATATTCTCCTGTTTACCATTTAGTTGGCACAATCTAATAATGGCGGGTATCTAATCAAGCAATTTGTAGCGCATAATGTGCCATTGATCAGCATCTTCAGTACATGCGTATGTAACTGGTCTTGCACAGAACTTCGTTTTTATCTATGACCCTAATGAGTATAAAGTATTGAAGTACCATACATTTCCAATCATGTTGAAAATATCAGCACTTGTAGGTGATATAATTAGTTATTATACAATCCAGTCAAAGTCCTTGCAGTTACAGAGAATTTGTAGTGCATGTGCACTATGTGCCACCTGATATGATCAGACAGCATTCTGTATTGGTGACCGTATTGCTTAGCCCTTTAACCCTCAAAACAGCAAAAAACGGCTTTTGTGGTAGTCTTGGGAAGTGCTCATTTACAGACCATGAGAGAACTATTTTTGAATATTTACCACCGGAATAACTGGCTCGGTTAATAAAAAAATAATGCACAATTTCAAGCTCAGAAGTTTTAAGCTATTACAGTATTAAGTCCTTTCATCATGTTAATTGCCAAAACGTTTTCTCAGTGAGTGTACATTTACAGTACAACTGTACCAGCTATTCCAAGGGTAAATTTTAAAAAATAGTCTTCTCTTGGCCAGCAAATAGACTTCTCATGACCATTGCAAAGGCATTTTGCTTGGCTTGGCCATTAAAGGGTTAACAAATTTACAGAGAACAAAAAGAGTTACGGAAGATTTTGAGGAATTTTAGTGATAAAGATTTGTCTGTGAACAATTCACCTTTCCAGAGTGCCCACCCCATCACATGACGTCGTAATGAACTACAATGACATCATAATAAATGACGTCATGAATGACGTTGATAAGTACATCACGAACGCATATTTGAAGACGGTCTATGCTTTGTTGTACAAATTGTTTGCTTTTACTATTTAATAAATATTCTGTTGAATATTTTGAAACTAATTTGACTGGGCGCTGTTGCTGCCATAGGCAGCAACAGCACCCAGTTAAATTAGTTACGAAATATTCAACAGCTTCCATGTATAGTTTTCAGGAAATTGATAGCTAGGGAATTCGGGGATCGATCAATCCAAACACGGCGAGGTGTGGGTGGAGCTTAGCTAGTGATGGGCGGGGCATAACTAAAAATGGAAAGGTCCATTGCTAGATGGAAAGAATGTTAAAAATAATGCCTTAAAATTCCAGCAGTATTTTTTTTGTAGCTATGAACAAATTAATTTAGGAGAATTTGTAAAACAAACAAATTAATTTTTGTGACCTAATGTGTGCATATTTAATTATGGTAATCACACATTCCTGGAGTCAGAACGTATATGGTCATTCTTCCTAGACTCCATTGATGGTTTGACCAGTTTAAGTGCCCACACAGGTGAATGTCTCATGTGAATGCAAAACAAAATTTCAGAACTAATTGATCACAGAAACTTCCGTGACAAATTTTTTATGCAGGTGTATAATGTATTTGATACAGAAATCAATTAACCCAATTTAACTCTTGATCTTCCAGTGAATCACTTTCAAGACATCTGTAGAGGAAAGCTGGTGAATATTTTGAAACTAACATGACTGGCACATGTTACTGCTATAGGCAGCAAAAGCTCCCAGTCAAATAAGTTTCAAAATATTCAAGAGAATAATCCATACGCTATGAAGAATTGATAATTTCTGGTCTCTGGGCAAAAGCCACCTATGTGACAACTACAGCACACATTCATCTGTTTTTAACCCTATCATGATGAGCCGACTAAAACATGCCTCTGCAATGCTCTTGAGGAATCTCCATTTGCAGGCCAAGAGAAGACTATTTTTTAATAATCGAGCCAGTCATTCCAGTGGTAAATTTTCAAATGGATGTTTAATAAGCAAATATTTTGATTTTCTTGGCCAAACTTAGCCATTAACCATTTACACTCAAACCGGTCAAAGACGGCTTTTGCAGTGGTCTTCATAAATGTCCATTTGCAGACCATGAGAAGACTACTTTTGAAAATTTACCACTGGAATGACTGGCTCGGTTATTCCAGGGATGAATTTTCTAAGATAATCTACTTTTGGTCTGTAAATGGACATTTTCTTTTAAAATTTTGAAATTTTCATGAACAAATTTGATTGTTAATGTGTAAAGTATGTATAATTGTGGACTAATAGATTTATGTCGATGTTATTACTAACAAATGTAACACTTCATAGTTGCAGCATCTGAGGAGGTGTTGGCGGAAATATAAAAGATTTGAGCGATTGACCGACTTATACTACGCTGTTGCGAATCACGAATAAATATATTCTTATTCAGTTGGGCATTGTTTGGAATTGCATACCACCTTGGAATTGAACAGCAATTGAATAGTCCATTTCTGAGCATGAATAACAATCACATACTGGCCGCATGGGTCCAGCTATAAATTGGTGTCACATGTTCGCTTATCCGTGTGTTGTCCATTGAGAATCGTTTGTTAAATGAGATATAGGAGTAATGTTTCTCTCAGAAATTCATGTAGAGGTCCAGGAGGAGAAATTACAAAGGCTCTGGGACTGAGCTTAATTCAAACGCACATAAAACATGGCCATTACTTGAAGTGTGAATCGAAGAATCCCATCTATCATTCACGTATCTGATGTAATAATCAATGGAGGATAGCAGTTTTAGCTATGCCACACCCATCTGTAGCTAACCTCCACCTACTCGTGTTGGGATCAATCGATTCCTGAACTCTCTGAGTAACCCTTTAATGGTCAAGCCGACCAAATCCGGCCTCTGCAGCGATCTTGAGGAATGTTCATTTGCATGCCAAGAGAAGACTATTTTTTAAAATTTACCACTCGATAATTGAGTCAGTCATTCCAGTGATAAATTTTCAAAAATCAACTTATCTTGTCCTGCAAATGGACATACACTGAGGAAAAAAAAATCTTTGTGAAAAATCTTGACCATTAAAGGGTTAATGAAGCGATTAGCTCCCGTTCGAAACGCCCACACTTCACCCGTGTTGGGATCAATCGATCCCTGAACTCTCTGAGTAACCCTTTAATGGTCAAGCCGACCAAATCCGGCCTCTGCAGCGATCTTGAGGAATGTCCATTTGCATGCCAAGAGAAGACTATTTTTTTTAATTTACCACTCAATAATTGAGTCAGTCATTCCAGTGATAAAATTTCAAAAATCAACTTATCTTGTCCTGCAAATGGACATACACTGAGGAAAAAAAAAATCTTTGTGAAAAAATCTTGACCATTAAAGGGTTAATGAAGCGATTAGCTCCCGTTCGAAACGCCCACACTTCACCCGTGTTGGGATCAATCGATCCCTGAACTCTGGTTAAGGAAAGGATTATATTATAAAGCAAAAGTTGCCAGAATAACTGTAATAAGTTGAATAAAATGCATTATCGAAAAGGATCACATGGTTTGTCACCACCCATTTGTCACAACAACCAACACCACAAACACCTTTGTCACAACAACAAACACCCTTGTCACAGCAACCAACACACAAACAAGCCTTGTCACATCAACCAACACCACAAACACCCTTGTCACAAAAACCAACACCACAACCACCTTTGTCGCAACAACCAACACCATAAACACCCTTGTCACAGGCACCAACACTGCAAACATCCTTGTCACAGCAACCAACACCACAAACACCCTTGTCACAGCAACCAACACCACAAACACCTGTTCCACAGCAACCAACACCACAAACACCCTTGTCACTACAACCAACACCGCAAACACCCTTGTCACAGCAACCGACACTGCAAACACCCTTGTCACAGGAACTAACACCACAAACACCCTTGTCACAACAGCCAACACCACAACCACCCTTGTCACAGTGCACAACTGTTACTAACACTACCACTACTACAATCACCATCGCTCCATGTGGTCACCAACACTACCACCACAATAACCACTATCGCTGTCAATACGACCAGCACACTGTCGCTTCTAATCTCACTATACATACCTTAAAATTTAGCAAACAACAAAGTGTTGGTCCATGTATGGGTGGTGAAAGGTATATTTCATGGGCATAGGTATTTTAGTTTATTCTCAGAAGCAGATTGTACATGAACTCTTGCGAAAAGAGATGCCACAGGAATGGACCTTTCCATTTTTAGTTATGCCCCGCCCATCTCTGGCTAAGCTCTACCCACACTTCACTTGTGTTGGGAGCAATTGATCTCTGAACAATTTCCAGAAAACTATACAGGTAAGCTATTGAATAGTTTGTAACTAATTTGACTGGGCGCTGTTGCTGCCTATGGTATGCCTACCAAATTAGTTTCAAAATATTCAACAGCATGTTTATTAAATAGTAGAGACATACAATTCATACAACGTGTCAGACTATTAAGAGTTAAAGACAGACCTAATGGAATCATCTAGGACGTAATGATTATGATGTCATCCTACACACCGCTTGGCTGAGTACGACGTCATATGATGTCAGATCATCAATGGATACTCTGGAAAGGTGAATTCTTCGACCCTGATGTCGACGCTGTTGGAATTCCTCGAGATAACTGACAAAATAATTAATGCGATGGTGCTATCATTTGTTTCTGGTCCGTAATCTAAAATCTCAGCTTCAATTGTCTCTAGTTATCTTAGCGGAATATCGATTTCCCATTCTTTGATCAGACATTAGCGACGACGACGACACGTGTCACTCAAAGTACAAAGCAGTAACCGTTCAGAAGGAGCATGGATAATTGCTGGATGCATTAGCGTGTGGAGTCGGGACCAGTTTTCTAATAGCTGCCGTTACCCATAAAATTTCTCAACTGTCACACCAATGTGACATTAGTGGTCTTTCCAGGAATTAATGAATAAAAAGACTGCTTGAAATAGAATGCCATCCTCTGATGCTATCTCTGGATAATGGTCTGTGTAATTTAGCTGTATGTCTGAGAACAAAGGATATATTCCTACTGGTCAGTGATCATTTAACTAATTTAGCTTCGAAGATGTGTAAACTCTGCGAAAAGCTGCAAGTTTGAAAATAAATATTAGCAAAACTGATCTATAGAGCAAAAGAAACATGTGCGTGTGGGCGGCGTGTGTGTGCTTGCGTGTGCGTGTAAAATATGAGCAGAATTACCGTACCCCTTTAATGGTCCAGATTTGTTAACAAATATATCTGCTATCATCGAGAATGTTAAACTCTTTAATAGCCAATGATTGGTAAAGAAAATTGTGACTTCTGTGCAGTAAATGTCCATCTCCTGGCCAAGATTAGACTATTTTTGAAAATTTAACACTGAAATGACTGGCTCAGTTAAATGACAAACTTTTCTATTGTCCTGATGGAGGTACATGTCATTCTTATTGTAATAGACCTTTTCAGTTTATCCATTAAGCATATGATGTCACAATCAACTACATGACGTGTAGGATGATGTCATATTCAATAATGAATAACGTAGATAAGTTTATCACGGTGACGGATTAAGCGTTGTTGTATGAACTGTATGGTATTACTGTTTAATAAACATACTGTGGAATATTTTGAAACTAATAGGCAGCAACAGCACCCATGTAAATTATTTTCAAAATAGTCGGCAGCTTACATGTATAGTTTTCAGGGAGTTCAGAGTTTTCTCGATCCCAAAACAAGCAAAGCATGGGCGGAGCTTACCCCAAATTCAAATCAACCATTGCTTAAAGCCTTTCAAACCAATACAATTTCTCTAACCAGTCTTCATTTTGCTCAAATATATATTCTCCTGTCTAAATCAAATTCTAAAAATTCAGAAAAGCTATTTTTAACACTTAGTGACAATATTAATTTTGAAAAAAAACCTGGCTGAACTAACCAATCACTGCATACAGTTAAAGTGTCATATGGGTGAGCGCACCTTAAGACATTGTCAGAAAAATTAAAATACATCTGAAATGAAGCTCCTGAATAACACTATCTGAAACAATCAGTTTTTATGAATATTTGTCATAACAGGGACATAACATGACAATATCGCTTCATTTGAGTAGAGTCAGAGAGAGGGAGGGAGGGAGGGATAATTATAACCTTTCCGATAGCTTTAATCGCATACAGAAATATCAATCGCCATGACAGAACTTACAATCACATTTTCGTTGAGCCCTTTTGTGTATATGTTTTCGTTCGATAACTACTTTTGCTTAGAGTATCGTGACAAAACTTCATGGGAAGATTGGCTACGCTAGTAGTGACCTGCACATTATTTTGTTGGTCTGTCAGTCCATCTATCTGTCCATCCACCCATCCATCTTTCCGAGCTTTGGTTCAATCCTTCAGTGCAAATTTGGGGTTTTCATTCGATAGGTTTACTTTTGCTTGAAGTATCATGATGAAACATCATGGGAAGGTTGACTATGGTAGTAGGGAACTGCATGTTATTTTGTGGCCCAGTTAGTCCATTCATCCATCTGCCCATCTGTCTTTCTGAGCTTGTGTACATCCTTCAGTGCAAAATTTGGGTTTTTGTTTGATAACTACTTTTGTATGGAGTATCATAAGGAAACTTCATGGGAAGGTTGGCTATGGTAGTCGGGAACTGTTATCATGTGGGTCAGTCAGTCAGTTAGTCCATCCATCCATCCATCCATCTATCCATCTGTCTTTCTGACCATGTGACCATCCGTCCGTACAAATTTTGGGTTATCGTTTGATAATTTTACTTTTGCTTGCAGTATCTTGAATGAACCTGTATGGGAAGGCTGACTTCTTTAGTTATAGTTTTTATAACAAGGCAAAAGAATTGGGGGTTTATGTGATGGTGCAGACGGGCGGCAGAGACGTTTCCGGATAATGACTCCTTTACCATTTCTCGGATCCCTTTGAAACTTCATAGTATAGTTGGACTAGGGCTGACGAAGAACCTTCTTGGAATTGATGCTGATTCAAAATCCAAGATGGCCACCAGCCACTGTCCATCTTGAAAATTGGTTTCCGGATGATAACTCTGTTACCGTTTATTAGATTGCTTTGAAACTTTATAGGTGTGTTGGACTACGTCTGCGGAAGAAACGTATCGAAATGGATGATGATCCAACATCCAAGATGGCTGGTAGCCATCTTGAAATGTGGTTTCCGAGTGATGACTCCGTTACCGTTTATCGGATTGCTTTGAAACTTCATATGGTAGTTGGCCTAGGTCTAGGGAAGAAACCTATCAAAATGAACAATGCTCCAGTATCCAAGATGGCTACCAGTGTTTAAAATTGGTTTCCAGATAATAACGCCATTATTAATTATTCGTTGAATTGGTTTGGAACTTCATAAGATGACTGACTGGACTATGTCTGAGGAATAAACTTAATGAAATCAACAATCCTAAATCCAATATGACCACCAAAGGCCATCTTGAAAATTAGTTTCAGAATAACAGCTCCATTTCCGTTTACGGAATCGCTTTGAAACTTCATAAGGTGACTAGACTACATCTGAGGATGAAACATATTGAAATAGAAGATGATCCAAAATCCAATATGTCCGACAGCCACCGGTGGGCGTCTTGAAAGTTGGTTTCCGGATGATAACTTCATGAACATTTAGCAGATCACTTTGAAACTTCATAGTATAACATGTCTATGTCTGTGGAAGAAATCACTATTTTCTGAAAGCTCTCATTCATTGGTTTGTCATCAGGGTGTGGTATTATCCGCCGTTTTCGGAGCTCTTGTTATTCATAGTTATTTTATACTCTTTCGTCAGTGCATGAATCCATGCACCTAATAATGCAATCTCATGGGATTATGTCATCTCACTAACGTGGCTGCAATTGTGGGGAGATCATTTTATTTATATCATCTAGTTGGGTACAAAAACAAATATGAAGACCATGGAAAATGCTGGCCTGCAAACTCTGAATATGTGTTGCATGGAAAATGAACCCGACCATTAATGACTAAATTTTGTCAAGATCAAAATATATGGTTATTGAATGTCTATTTCCAGGCTAACATAACACTATTTTAGAAAATTTTAATTTACCACTATTTTTTATAAAATGTCAGAATGTCATTCCAGTGGTCTTCTCTTGACCTTCAAATTGACATTCCTGAAGAGGACTGCAGAGGCTGGTTTTGACTGACTCACCGTGAAAACGTTAACATGATACTTATTTTGTAAACAATTTACGTCATTTTACACCACAACGACTTCAGTCAAATTGTCTTTAGTAAAACAAGTGCGAATGCCTAATGTATTTTTTGTCAAATATTTGTCAGATCAAAAGACAAGGGCAGCATTATGATAAAGCTGTTATTTTTAATGAAATAGAAGTTTCACTATTGCATGAAAAATGCATACAGTATAGCTCATAAGGTACCATGTTTCCAACACAAAATCAGAAACATCTTAACCCTTAGTACACTGATGTCAATATTCTATCTTTAACTTTGTCAATAGAAGAGAAACTGGTGTACATTTTTCAACAATTTTGGTGGACGATGTTGCTGTCTACGACACCGTCATCTCCCACCAAATTTGTTGAAAAATGAACACCAGTTCATCTTTTAATTTAATTTGAAAATTAAAAATATTAACATCAGAGTGCTAAGGGTTTTGTTAGTACAATTCTGGACTTGATATAAGAAATGATCTTTTGAATATTTTGAACATAATTGGATTGAAAGAAAGATATTGCTAGCTTAGGCAGCAATTCCTTCCTATCCAATTATGCTCAAAATTAAATCGAAAGTACGTTTTAATGTTTTGGAATTATTTTAAGTTATTTCTGAGCCGTTCTAAATTATCTATGCGTATCTATGCGTATCTATGCGTACATCGGAGCATAAACTCTGAAATATGGGTTAATTCTGATGTCAGAATTACTAGTACCGGTAATCATAAGAACGTTTTATAGCCTGACTATGAGACCATGAAATATCACTATTTCCAGGAAGATACCCTCTCTGACCCGGCACACACCCTCCAGCGATGTAATTATCCATAGACTACCCTCTCTGGCCCTGCACAGATGCTCAGGCAATGGTACTAGTCCCTGGATGGAATCCACTCTGATCATCCACACACCCTCCGGCAGCTTCATCCTAGCAATTAGGACCACGTTATAATCTTCTGTCCACAACATATTATAATTATGGATTAACACATCTAAAGTTGGATGTTCAATGGGATTTGTGTGATAAATGCTTGAATTAATCAATTAATTGTTGATTATTTGAAAGAAATTTGATTGAATTTTTAACTGTTTATTGACTAGTAAAATTAAATTATAAATATATATATAATTTTCCTGCTGCATAGTTATAGCTCCTAAAATCTATATTTATAATGGGTGTAATTCAAGCTGAAGACGGTTTCATGGAGGGGTTCAACCTGTGAGGTTTTAGTTGAACTAATTTAACTGTCTCTCATCTGCAAACCACCAGACAATAATTCCAATGGAGAATAACTCTAGACCTGCTGAATAGTTTGAAAACAATTTGACTGAAAGTTGTTGGTGGCCTAGCCACCAACAACATTCAGTCAAATAGTTTTCAAAATGTATAGTAGATTCAGAGATATAATCTGTGGAATGTGTCATCAGCAAAATCTCAACCATCAGAGGGTTACGGTTGATTTAGTAAGATGAGCTCTTCTCAACCCTTAGCACTCTGATGTCAAAAATTTTAATTTTCAAATTAAACTAAACGATGAACTGGTGTTCATTTTTCAACAAATGTGGTAGACAGCATTGTTGAAAAATATACACCAGTTTCCTTGCTATTGCCCCAGTAAAAGATAGATTATTGACATCAGAGTGGTAAGGGCTAGTGCAGGTGGGTTAGGGTTGATTTAGTAAGATGAGCTAAACCTCTTCTTAGTTCAGGCACAGCTGTGGTGTATTGATCACAATTTCCTACACAATCAATGTATCCTATTAGCACCTATCTCCTGAGGCACAAAACTGGATAAATGTCAAGAAAATTTTGAAGTTACACTTTGTTTAAAACAACTTTTTGAATATTGCTTCCATGGACATAGTTTATGTTGTTGATTGTTAATGAAATAAAAGAGACAAATTGACATTCTTTGACATGCATTTTATGGAGTTTAGTATATCATATTTTAATTTATTTAAGTAATATAAATATCAGGAAATTTTACATTTTTAGTTGTGTCTCACAACTAGTAAAAGTCAATCTGTCATTTTGTCAGTCACTCTGTTGTTCAGTTGATCAGTCGGTCTGTCATTCAGTCAGTTGTTTGGTTAGTTGGTTGGTTGGTTGGTTGGCTGGTTGGTTGGTCAGTAGGTCAAATTGTTGACATTTTTGTCAAAGCCACTTGTCGCAAATATATATAAGCTCTTGTTAAATAGCAATCACCCTCTCAAACATTATTATTGCAACATGAAATATGTAAGAAGATAGTTTCAAAATCTTTAATTTTCATGACAAATCTTGATTATTAACTCACCTAGCCCGAAAGGCCAATTGAGCTTATGCTGTGGCGACGGTCCGTCATCCATCCGTCGTCTGTCCATCAACTTTTGCTTTAAAACAACTATACCTCATTAACCGCTTGGCCGATTTAAACCAAATTTGGCTGGAACTACCCTATGGTTGTAGGCTCCAGAACTTCTATTCAGAACTTTGATTTATCGATTTTTTTTGGGTGAAAATCTGAGATTTTATGAAAAATGTACCAGAAATTGTCAAATTGCTTCTCCTTACCAATCTGAACAATTTCAACCAAATTTGGCTGAAAGGATCCTATGGCCATAGGCTCTAGAACATCCATTCAGAATTTTGATTCATCATTTTTTACGTGAAAATCTGAAATTTTGTGAAAAATATACCGGAAATAGTCAAATTGCTTTTTCTCCTTACCATTTTGAACGGTTTTAACCAAATTTGGCTGAAAAGATCCTAGTATGGTCATAGGCTCTAGAACTTCCATTTGAAATTTTGAGACATCAATTTTTTGGGTGAAAATCTATGAAAAATGTACCGGACCTTGTCAAATTGCTTCTCATTACCAATCTGGACAATTTCAACCAGAATTTTGATTTATAGATTTTTTTTTGGGTGAAAATCTGAGATTTTATGAAAAATGTACCAGAAATTGTCAAATTGCTTCTCCTTACCAATCTTAACAATTTCAACCAAATTTGGCTGAAAGGATCCTATGGCCATAGGCTCTAGAACATCCATTCAGAATTTTGATTCATCATTTTTTTTTACGTCAAAATCTGAAACTTTGTGAAAAATATACCAGAAATAGTCAAATTGCTTTTTCTCCTTGCCATTTTGAACGGTTTTAACCAAATTTGGCTGAAAAGATCCTAGTATGGTCATAGGCTCTAGAACATCCATTTGAAATTTTCAGACATCAATTTTTTGGGTCAAAATCTTAGATTTTATGAAAAATGTACCGGAAATTGTCAAATTGCTTGTTCTTTCTTACCTTTCTGAGCAATTTCAACCAAATTTGGCTGAAAGTATCCTGTGGTGATGAGCTCTGGAACTGCTATTCAGAATTTTGATTCGTTAATTTTTTGCGTGAAAATCTTAGATGTTATGAAAAATTTACCGGAAATGGTCAAAATGCTACTCCCCCATAGCTGCTTGACGTATTTCAACCAAATTTGGTTAGATAGATTCTATGGTGGTAGGCTCCAGAACATCCATTTAGAATTTTGATTGAACTATTTTTGGGTGAAAATCTTAGATTGTATGACAAATTTACTGGAAATTGTCAAATTGCTCCTTCCCCTTACTACTTTCAGAAATTTCAACCAAACTTGGCTAAAATGATCCTATGATCATAGGTGCCAGAATTTCCATTCAGAATTTTAATTGGTAGATTTTTCCTGTGAACATTTTTTTTCCATCTTGTTTAATGTAACAAGATGTATATTTAAATACAAATGCTTCAAGTGGTAATGGTCCAGGTGAGCATCACAGGCCCTTGGGCCTCTTGTTAAAGTCTTAAATTCTGTCTCATAGTTGTGTCTCTGAATCAGTTTGAAATTGCTGATATAGGATGTGAAATTAGCTGAAAAAGATTTTGTCACCATCAGTCAAATTTCTAGTAAACTTTCTAATCATAGCTATTGTATATCACATTATCATCAATTGCCTGCTAGAACTGACCAATCAAAATCAGTCTTGCTTTACAGCGACATCTTGCTTTAATGTTGCCTTCTGTCTGTTCAATGGACCTTTCCATTTTTTAGCTATGCCCATCACTAGCTAAGCTCCACCCACACCTCGCCGTGTTTGGATCGATCGATCCCTGAATGCCCTAGCTATCAATTTACTGAAAACTATACAGGGAAGCTGTTGAATATTTTGTAACTAATTAGACTGGGTGCTGTTGCTGACATAGGCAGCAACAGCGCCCAGTCAAATTAGTTTCAAAATATTCAACAGAATATTTATTAAATAGTAAAAGCAAACAATTTGTACAACAGCCCATAGACCGTCATCAAATATGCGTTCGTGACGTACTTATCGACATCATTCATGACGTCATTCATTATGATGTCATTGTACACATCACACAGTTCATTATGACATCATATGATGGGTGGGTACTCTGGAAAGGTGAATTATGGTGCCATGTTAACCTTCAAGACGACACCATAAAGACAAGCCTAACATACCTACCCAACATAATTGTGTGGAATAGTTTGAATTCAAATATCACCATACGTTTTGAAGAAATGGAGGTGATGTTGCAATCGCCTCCATGTCAGGACGGGATGGGAGGGGGCAGAATGTCAAACCTGGGAGAATTCAACATAATTCTTTATGCGGGATACCATTATGATTGTGAATATAGGTATATAGCAAGTTGTCACAAATTTTATTACACAGGTAATTATATGAGTGAAAGCATTAGCGCTCACTATGATGAAGTAAATGTTGTTTTCTTGTACATTACCGCTGTCATAGATGACACATCAGCAGCCATTAGCAATTAACTGTCAATATAAAGCAATACTTAGAACAACAGAACCCGATCATTCAGCAGTTCATTCCTTAACCCTTTAGCCCTTAAATTTTTTCAAGAAAATTTCAATTTTCTCATTAAAAATGTCCATTTTCAGACCAAGAGAAGATTATTTTTGAAAATTTATCACCGGAATGATTGGCTTGATTATCGAGCCAGTCATTCCAGTGATAAATTTTCAAATATAATCTTCTCTTGGTCTACAAGTGGACAGTTCTCAGGGCTACCGCATAAGCCGTTTTTGGCCGACTTGAGTGTCAAAGGTTAATCAATGAGAGGGCATAATTATGTTGCAAATACAATAAGGTTCAGAAATAACTTAACACATACTGTTGAATATTTTGAATATAATTGGATTGGAAGACATTGCTGCCTTAGGCAGCAATGGCTTCCAATCCAATTATGTTCAAAATATTCAACAGAACATTTCTTGCATCGCGATCCAAATTGTAATAACAAACATGTTTCTGTATTTCGTTTTATAAACATGTTCATTTATTTCCTGAGTTGTACTGTATTGCTGTAATTGAATTAATGAGGGAATATTGCATCAGCCTAGCTGGCAAACTTAATTAAGAGTTAAATTGAAGCGCTAATTAGCCCTGTTGATGTGCGGCGGCTAACTGGCCCCGCCTTTCAGCTGCTGGGATGAGGCCATTTCTCGCGAATGACATGTATGAGCTTCGTCTTGATTGCTTTAATTGTTGTAAGACGCCATTGAGCTAAATATAGATGTATGCAACGCTGAGCAAGCCGGAGACTGGAAGCAAGTAACTACAAGAGTGATGGAAATTTTGTGTTCGTGTCTGAGCATATTAAGGCCAGCTTACATTTGGGTATCGCTAGTAGGATTATTGAATGTGTAAATACCGCGTGGTAATGCATTATGATGTAGCGATTTTTAAGGAACATGATGCTAAAAGACGTGATGATGTCACGAGTACCAGTCACATGGCTGGCAAATGGAGGGATCCGATTTGTTAATCAAATATCTGATACCCTAATCAAAATACGTCACCTGTTAGCGGTCGTGACAATCAGATGACGTTTATGCGTTATGAAAGGGGAAATGGTCCCACAGTAACCAGCTGAATTGTGGGTCTGTGAATTTATAAATTAATGAACATTCTGTTGTATATTTGGTCTGGAAGCTGGTGCTACCTTTATGTGGCAAATTAGATTCAAAATATTTAGCAACTTAACTTAATAATTTCATTTATATCGAGATTCTGGGGATTCAAAGTGTTAAAATCGAAACGTGGGTAGAAAGTCATGGAATATTTGCCAGAAATGGTTTGGGCATGACGAGAAACATGGGATCCCTATATTGCACATGCTTAGATTGCATGTGACCAATCTAGTTATATTCATATCTACGGAAGACACCATTTTAACACATTTTCTTAGCAATGTGGGCCAAAGGATGTGACACAGTTTTGTTGCAACTAAAAGCTATTTATCAACTGGTCTGTTAATCCACAGTATCTGAGTGTATCAAGAAGTTATTGGTTTGATTGTTGTGTATCTGCTTACAGGACCCATTCATGCCATATCTAGGCTGGTTTTATTTCGGTCTATTATTGATAACCTCCCCAGTTTTACACCAGTACCCATTTACACTCCTGGCGGGAGAGAGACAAAGAGGAGTGAAGGAGATTGCCTATGTTTCTATCAATCGCCAACTGGCCGACCAGAGAAATTATCCCATGGTCGCCAGTATCACAGCTCTGGTAGTTACCGCCTGAGTTACTGCTTCCTCTTATCTGTGTATATCTTTTGATTGGTTTGGATGGTGTAATGTTCATCTCCCTGTTAAACAGATCCCATTCATGGAAATATATCTTCTTGTTGGAGTCTGTAAATACCCGCTAGCTGTTACAGGCTGTGTCAATGACTGATTGGCTGATGTGTTAAAATCTCTCGGCCAATCACAATCAAATACTGAGACCTTGAGATTGCTTATCATGACTAGATGTGGATGATTTCTCCATCATTGGAAACATGGGCAATCTCCTTCACGCCTTGCCTCTCTCCACTCAAGAGTATAAAAGGCTGTCAGTGTAAAATCATGCCAGTAGCATAACCATAAAAGAGTTAGTGGCAATAATACAAGAAAGTTATTGAATATTATGAATTTAATTTAATTTTAATTCTGGAATGTATTGCTAACACAAAAAGTTCAAGTTAAAAATTATTTTCAGACACTACTTGCACATATCATACATTGTAATTAAGTTGTTGTGTTTGGTATGTATAGTTGTAATTAATTAATATTATTAACTATGACATTTAACAGCAATTTATAACAGCGTGACGCGCAATCGATGGTGACAAATAATTGCACATTGCATGTGCATGCGTATATGCACGCACATGTGTATGTTTGCATGTATATATCTACATACTTAGGACCACTTGTGCACATGTGCCTGCATACATGCACGCACATGCAATGTGCAATTATTTGTTGGCATCGATTATGTGTCACGCAGTTATAAATTGCTATATAAATGTGTATGTTTGCATATATGTACACATTTAGGACCACCTGTGCACATTTATATTATAGACAGAGATACACAGACAAAGCAATTAATTACATGTAATTTATTTGTTTAATCATTCATTCATCTGTCTGTACATCCATCCGCCCGCCCGCCCACCCTACTCTGTCCATCCATCCATCTGTCTACCCACCCATCTTCGCACCTGTCAGTCTGCCATCCATCGATCAACCCATCCATCTATCCATCCATCTTTCCATATATCCACTCCCCACCTCCCCCACACCACTAATGCAACCACCCATCCATCCATCTACCCACCCAGCCAGCCACTGACGCAACCACCAACCCACCCACCCACCAACCCATGACCATCCATATCCATCCATGACAATCCATCCATCAATCCACCCATCTATTCATTCGTTCGTTCATTCATTCATTCATTCATTCATTCATTCATTCATTCATTCATTCATTCATTCATATATGTATTTAGTCATAGATTATTTAGCGTGTTCATGCAGTTTATTTACCATAATTAGATAATTTAGACAAAGTCCTTAAAAATGATTTCTGATTATACAATCAGCTCTTTGCAAAAGTGACATTCCTTGCCATTTATCATGCTGGCACATCGCTTGTGGTGCACTGACACTGATTGGCAGTGGTATTTCCGGAGAATCATTTGTGAAATTAGTTAATGAAAAATTGCCTGCTGACTTCTTGTTTTGGCATCCGACAATAAATCCAAGACAAATATGAGTGCAATCAAGTTGTCTTTACCAAGGTTTATGTTGTGGCTTTTGTAACTGAAAGCTGATGACGAGTTGGCCATGAGCCAGCGTATAGTAGTAGTGCTTCAGTAAATGCTGACAGTATCAGCTACAGGGACTATTTCTCATTTCACTGACGTTCAATTTGAGAGAGCAATTCCGCGATTCACCAATGCTCACAAGCGGCAATCCATTCTCTGAGCACTATACCACACACAACAGAAATGTCTCAGGATGAAAATTTGGGCATTTGGAGTAAACATGGGCCTCGACTATTTCTCGTGGCAGAGAAATATCGCTGTGGCACAACGCGCGGATCAATACAGGGGCTAGCGAGTGTTCAGTCATTTCTAGTATTACTGTAGCAGCCACAAGCGCTGTCATCAGCGATGTGCTTCTATGTATGCCATCTTAGTCTTATAATCACGCAAAGCCAGACCAAAGATGGCTGTCGTAAGCGCCAACGCCGGTATAACAGTATGTGTATTTATAGAGCGCTGACTCTCGTCGTGTGCCTAACATCACGTGTAAGCGGTTCCTGTGACAGAATGTGAGAATGTGTGATGGCAGATGGAATATACTTGTGTCGTTTGTTCTTAGTGCACTGGTGACCGTGGTGACGACAAAACTCATGTACACCAAGGGTACTACAAGCGGTAAGCATAATCAGAAGGTATAATTTAACATAGTCGGATGTGGACAATCCACTTCCCCATGCTCAGTAGAATTTTATTAATACATGAGAAAAACATTCAAAGAATATTTGAATTTATGTTTCTGTTATCTCTTTTTATCGAAGTATTTTTCATAATTGAACAGTCATACGGCTGTAGATATACGATGGCTATGTAATTAATAATAGGTGTGGGGGAATGAGCACTCTGACCCGGACAAGAATGAAGCTAAACAAGGAGGGTTTTGATGAGAAGTGTGAATAAGGTATAGATTTATGTGATGAATTAAGATAACACCCTGGGACACATCATTCCCAGCAAACAGAAATAAACAAATAATTGTGACATAACATAGCTATAAATCTGTGGCCCTCCAAATCCTCACCCAAACCATTAATTTTCACACATTGACAGACAAAACTATTGATCAATGTGGTCAACTGGTCAGTTATCTTACTAAATTATGATAGCGTGACCTAGACATTATGATAGCGTGACCTAGACTGGATGCATCTGATCTCTCACTCAAGTATATAATGTCATAATCAATGTCACATGTAGGCCAATGTCATAATCAAAATGCATAATGAATGACTGTTATCCTTTTAACACCCAAATTTATTCAAGAAAATTTGAATTTTCACATAGAAATTGTCCATTTGCAGAACAAGAGAAGACTATTTTTGAAAATGTACCACTCAGTCAGTTATCGAGCCAGTCATTCCAGTGGTAAATTTTCAAAAAATAGTCTTCTCTTTGTCTGCAGGTGGACATTTCTCATGACCACTGCAGAAACCGTTTTTGGCTGATTTTAGTGTTAACCCTTTAATGGTCAAATTTTCTCAAGAAATTCTAATTATTTGCTTATTAAATATCCATTTGCAGGCCATGAGAGAACTATTTTTGTAAATTTACCACTGGAATGAATGGCTCGGTTATCGAGCCAGTCATTTCAGTAGTAAATTTTCCAAAATTGTCTTATGTTGTCCTGCAAATGGGCATTCACTAAGACCACTGCAGAGGCCAGTCTTGGCCGATATGACCATTAAAGGGTTAAAGTGTTTTATAAGTGATCGTGGCGTAATGAATGATGTATCTGAAGTTACAGCATTATGGACCTTTCCAGTTTATCCATCCGTCATATGACCCCATAATCAACTACATGAAGTTTAGAATAACATCATAATCAATGACATTATTATGATGTCATGAATGATGTAGATAAGTACGTCACGAATGTATAAATGAAGACGGACTATACGTTGTTGTACAAATTGTGTCTTTACTATTTAATAAATATTATGTTAAATATTTTGAAACTAATTTAACTGGGCACCAGTCAAATTAGTTACAAAATATTCAACCACTTACCTGTATAGTTTTCAGGAAATTAAAACATGACGAAGTGTGGGTGGAGCTTAGGTAGAGGTGGGCGTGACATAGCTAAAACTGGAAAGGTCCATTGCAGCATGGTAACAGTATGGCTGGTGCTGTTTTTCCTCCGTGCACATTGCAGCAGCATAGTTGCAGCATGTTTTAAATATGTTAATGGCCGAATCCAGTTTTAGCTATACCCCGCCCATCTGTAGCTCAGCTCCTCCTATGCTTTGCTAGTGTTCGGATCGATTGATCCTTAGATGCTCTGAATCTCATTATCTCAAAAACTATACAGGTAAGCTGTTGAATATTTTGAAACTAATTTAACATGTTGCTGTAGCTGCCTATGGCAGAAACATTGTCCAGTCAAATTAGTTTCAAAATATTCAACAGAGTTTATTAAATAGTAAAAACATACAATTCATACAACTTGATGGACTATTAAGCATTTATGATGTACTAAATTCTGTCATTCATGATGTAATTGATTTTGACATCAGCCTACATGTGATGGAGTTGATTATGACATCATATGATTGACTGAGAAACTGGATTGATTAATACACCTTTCTCACATTGACGTCATTACGCCAGGATTTCCCTAAATCAATGCTCAGAACAAAACTGCTGGCTGGTATAGTCGCCAACAAGCCGCTAACCAGCATTGAGTTACTTTTGCACTAAAATACAGTGCAATCTAAACCGTTCCTATAATAAACTAAAATCATTATATTATTTAAATCATATATCATTGTAAAGCGCATTCAATTGTGGAAACATTAATGCGTTATTTTTTATTATTTTTGTAACGTTTTCGTTGAGTTATCTGCCTATATAAAATACACCATTTGACTTAGATTCATTAAATCAAGTGGACAATAGGTTATATTTTAAAATTACAATGAACTGTATTAAATTTTACAAAACTATAAAACTAATACAGAAATGTATAGAAAATTGGCTTAGCTTTGCAATGATGTATAACTTCAATAATATTATGAACATAGTTTTTCATATGCACTGCTTAAAGTGCACTGTATCTGATTCCCATAGTAAAGTAATGCTGTTTGCGCATCGGCTATTGCGGTTACCAGCCAGAAGTGGTATGCGCTATGCATCCCGGGAAGGTATTAAAATATGCTAATGTGGGAAAGATCTATTATGCTGCAACTATGCTGCAGTTCATAATATTTCGATGAATCAGGTAACAGCGTGAATGCCTAAGCCTGGTTAAATTAATTATGCTGCAATTGCAGCATATGCTGCAACCATTCAGCAGATCTATTTAGCAGCACGGTTGCAGTATATTAGCAGCGAGGTTGAAGCATATCAGCAGCATGGTTGCAGCATATTAGCAACGTGGTTGCAGCATACCAGCAGCGAGGTTGCAGCGAGGTTGCAGCATATCAGCAGAGTGATTGCAGCATATTAGTAGCATGGTTTCAGCATATCAGCAACATGGTTTCAGCAGAGTAGTTACAGCATACCAGCAGTGTGGTAGCAGCATGGTTGCAGCATACCAGCAGCACGTTTGCACTATATCAGCAGCGTGGTTGCAGCATATTAGTAGCATGGTTGCAGCATAATAGCAGCGTGGTAGTAGCATACCAGCAGCATGGTTGCAGCATACCAGCAGCGTGGTTGCACCATATCAGCAGCATATTAGCAGCGTGGGTGCAGCATAATAGCAGCATGGTTGCAGCGTATCAGCAGCATGGTTACAGCATATCAGCAGCATGTTTACAGCATATCAGCAGCATGGTAATGCAGCATATGCTGCAAGAACTGACTATCTTAATGCAGCCTAGCAGCATCATAGCAGCAGGTAATGCTGGCATGGCAGCGCATGTTGCAATATGGTACGTGTAGCTCATGCTGGCATGGCAGCGCATGTTGCAATATGGTATATGTAGCTCATGCTGGCATGGCAGCGCATGTTGCAATGTTGTACATGTAGCTCATGCTGGCATGGCAGTGCATGTTGCAATGTGGTACGTGTAGCTCATGCTGGCATGGCAGTGCATGTTGCAATGTGGTACGTGTAGCTCATGCTGGCATGGCAGTGCATGTTGCAATGTGGTACGTGTAGCTCGTGCTGGCATGTCAGCGCATGTTGCAATGTGGTACCGTGTAGCTCATGCTGGCATGGCAGTGCATGTTGCAATGTGGTAGGGGTAGCTCATGCTGGCATGGCAGTGCATGCTGCAATGTGGTACGTGTAGCTCATGCTGGCATGGCAGTGCATGTAGCAATGTGGTACGTGTAGCTCATGCTGGCATGGCAGTGCATGTTGCAATGTGGTACGTGTAGCTCATGCTGGCATGGCAGTGCATGTTGCAATGTAGTACGTGTAGCTCATGCTGGCATGGCAGTGCATGTTGCAATGTGGTACGTGTAGCTCATGCTGGCATGGCAGTGCATGTTGCAATGTGGTACAGGTAGCTCATGCTGGCATGTCAGTGCATGTTGCAATGTGGTAGGTGTAGCTCATGCTGGCATGGCAGTACATGTTACAATGTGGTACATGTCGCTCTATCATCAGCATTGAAAACTGTACAAATTCCATGTCTTTGATGGATTTACTATTTAATAAACATTCTGTTGAATGTTTTAAAACTAATCCGACTGGACGCTGTCATTCGTTTACTGACAGCTTGTACAGTGCCATTAAGTTATCGTTCTCTAGGGGTCGTCATTATCCCACATTTCAAGTTCATGTACTTGAGTTTCGACATTCATTTGAATGGTTTGATTGCTCCGTTTTCAAATGTCATACATTTGTTATACCATTAGTGTATTGGCAAATGTCATACATTTGATATACCATTAGTGTATTGGCAAATGTCATACATTTGATATACCATTAGTGTAGGCCCTATTTGCAAATTCTGCGAGATTTATCAAGAAATGCAACAAATAACTAGAATAAATTCAAGACAAGCAGAATCCAAATTGAATTCATGCCAAACTGCCCCCCAGGACATCATTGGACTGGAAGTAATGTAAATTTTATACCCAGCCAAAGAATGTGGTGGATATTGTTATATGTTGCCTACCATCGGGTGGGTGCGCGGATGGGTGTAATGGCAGCAGAGTGGGTTCCTGATGATAATTCAGATTTGTCGGAATAGTTTGAAACTTCACAGGCTCATTAAATTCAGTCCGAGAAAGAAACCTATGAATCAGCAATTATCCTAATTCCAATATGGATCCCAACCCCCACCCCAGTGCCCATCTTGAAAAGCAGTTTCCCAATAATAACTTTGCAACCGCTTTGTCAAATTGGTTTGGAACTTCATTATTTCTTGGGGCTAGGAAGAAACTTATCTAAATTCTTGCTGCTCGAAAAACCAATGTGAACGCGAAACACAGACATCTTGATTCTTATTTTAGCTCGGCAACCATTTGTGGGATCGATTTGAAACTTTGTAGATCCATTGAAAGTAGGTCTGTGGAAAAAACTCTCATCATCAATGTTGAAATCCAGTATGGCCACCAACTCTAAGTAGTCATGAGCTATAATAGTGAGTTATATATATATATATATATATATATATATATATATATATTGACCAATGGGCACAAAAATCATAATAGCTCTCTTACTGATTGCATTTTACTTGGCTCATCATAAAGGTGTTATGTGCCGTTTATGTTGTTCGTTTGTCCACCCATGTATGTTTATCAATGTACACACGCATGCATGCACGCACGCATGCACGCACTCACACAAAGGCACATGTACACAAAGGTGCATGCACACACACAAAGCAATACACCTTTCCCCGCATTCACGTCATTACGCTGGGATTCCCCTAAATCAATGCTCAGAGCAAAACTGCTGGCTGGTACCGCCGCCAACAAGATGCTGACCCGCGTTGAGTTACTTTCGCACTAAAATACACCGTAATGTAAACCGTTCCTATAATAAACTAAAATCATTATATTATTTAGATCATATATCATTGGAAAGCGTATTCAATTACCGAAACATTAATGCATTATTTCTTATATATTTGTAACATTTTCACTGAGTTATTTGCGTATATAAAATAGACTATTCGACATAGATTCCTTAAATCAAGTGGACAATAGGGGATATTTTAAAATTGCAATCAACTGTATTAAATTTTATAAAACTATAAAAACTAATACAGAAATGTATAGAAAATTGGCTTAGCTTTCCAATGATGTATGACTTCAAAAATATTATGAACATAGTTTTTCATATGCTCTGCATAAAGTGCACTGTATCTGATTCCCATAGTAAAGTGATGCTGTTTGCGCGTCGGCTATCGCGGTTACCAGTCGGAAGTGGTATGCGCGACGCATTCAGGAAGGTATTTTCCCAAAATACGCTAATGTGGGAAAGGTGTATTGGTTAACAGTGGTAAGATTTATAATATAAGTTGACCTAGCCACATGGGATATGTTGCTTAAAATACAGATGAAAATTGAGTGAAGGCAAGTCAGCTAAACCATCAGGATTAATGACTCACTGTCTGTACAGCCATAGTACAAGATATAACAAGCTAACCATTGTCAATAAATGTCATTAAAGGGAGAAACTCACACAAATTGAATTTACATAACATTTCTAGTATCGGTAATTTAACTAGATTCATTCGCATCATTAGCAGGATGCACGCACGCACACACACACACACACACACATGCACACACAACATATAAATGCAATTGCTCACTGACAGGGAAATATGCACAATTTGACGATGTCAAATCTAGCGACAGTGGAATTCCCTTCATAACGACATCAAATGATGTTGCTATGAGGCTAGATAATGATACTTTGGGGAACATACCCCTGGTATAGTTAGCTTGAAAATGGGATTCTGAGAATTCAGTGTTCAAAGTATATAAATTGATTACAAGATGTAGGCAGAGCTTAGCTAGAAATGGGCGGGGCATAACTAGATATGGTTCCCTCCGTTAATTATTTTCTTTAGTCGTTGGCGTATGTGTTTGATGCATAGCTGAGAAGAAGAATAGTGAATATTGGCATTATTGATCCTTTAACCCTCAAATTTGTTCAAGAAAATTTTAGTTGTCTCATAGAAAATATCCATTTGCAGACAAATAGAAGACTATTTTTTTTAATTTACTTCTGTAATGACTGCCACAGTTTTTTAACCAGTCACTACTGTGATAAACTTTCAAAAATAGTTTTCTCTTGGTCTACAGATGGATATTTCTCTAGACTACTGTAGAGGCCATTTTCGGGCATCTTGAGTGTTAAAGAAATAAGTCCCATAATTATCTCCTCAAAATGGGCTTATCAGAGATAGAGCAGTGTGTCTATTCATATATAAATATGTAAGTAATTATGTATACACCTAAAAACAAGAGCTCTGCAAACGGTGAATAATACTGCGCCATGATGACAAACCAATGAATGAGAACTATCAGAAAATATTTATTTCTTCCTCAGACCCAGACCAGTCATCCTTATTAAGCGTCAAAGCGATCTGTTAAATGCTCAAGGAGATATCGTCCGGAAACCAATTTTCAAGATGGTCACCAGACTAGCGGCCATATTGGATTTTGGATTATTGTAAATTTTGATACGTTTCTTCACCAGACATATTCCAACCACCCTATGAAGTGATCCGATAAATGGTAACGGAGATATTATCCAGAAACCAACTTTCAAGATGGCAGCCCATGGCTGGCGACCATCCTGGAGTTCGGATCATCGTCAATCTTGACAGGTTTCTTCTCCAGACCTAGTCCAACCACCCTATGCAATTTCAAAGCGATCCGATAAACAGTAAATGAGTCATCATCCGGAAACCAATTTCCAAGATGGCCGCTGGTGGTTGGCGGCCATCTTGGATTTTGGATCATCATCGCTTTCGATAGGTTTCTTCCCCGGACCTAGTCAAACCACCTTATGAAGCTTCAAAGCGATCCGACAAATGGTTAAGGAGTTATCATCCGGAAACTAATTTTCAAGATGGCCACCAATCCAGAGGATGGCGGCCATCTTGGATTTTGGATCATCGTCAAAATCGATAGATGTATTCCCAGACCTAGTCCAACCACTCTATGAGGTTTCAAAGCGATCAGATAAACGGTAACGGAGTTATCTTCTGGAAACCAATTTTCAAGATGGCCACTGGTGGCCATCTTGGATTTTGGATCATCGTCGATTTCAATAGGTTTCTTCCCCACACGTAGTCCAACCACCCTATAGAGTTTCAATGCGATCCAACAAATGGTAATGGAGTTCGCATCCGGAAACCACTCTGCCGCCTGCCCGCCCGCCTGAATGGATGGCGGCATTATGTAATACCCCGCAACATTTTTTATCAGGCTATAAAAAGTAAGTTCCCCGCTAAGTATGGGTAATATTTTTGGTGATATGTACTTGGCTGCAATAAAATGTGTCACGCAGTACCACCCAGACTAGAAGAACAATGTGTGAAATTGATTACCCCAGAAACAGTGTTATGCGTGAATGAGTTTGGATTGAATGAAAGATTGACCCATTTTAAAAATCTTGAAACTATGCATGCCTATTGCTGGAGGACTATCAGGTATTCTGACAAATTCTCCGTAACTGTAAGTTCAGTGCCAGTGTATGCACAAAATGAATTCTGTATTTAAGCAGTTTTGCATTAAATTAGCAACGCCCCATTTATCAAACATGCATCAGGCAGTTGCAGATATTCCTGACCTGTTAGGAGTGGATTGCTATTCCACAGCATCATGTCACTCGGCTCATCAACTCTATGCAAAATCAGTGCCGTCAAGTGATCCAAAGCCGGGTGAATATACAAAATATTAGCAATATTACAACTGTGATAGAGTGAATGCACTCCCATTCATTGTTATTTGATTGTGACTCGATGAAATTTGTATCGCTGTTATGATTTTAATTCATATTGAATTAAATCAGTATTTTTTATATTTTTGAAATGGGTAAATTTTTCATTTGATCCATGCACATTTATGCATAGCGCCATTTCTGGGGAAATAATTGTACACATCGTTCCTCTAGTACGGATGGTGCTGTGTCCGAATTTGTATTGCAACCAATTATATATCTCAGAAAATATTAGCCCATATTTAGGGGGGAACTTACTTTTTTTTAGGTGTATATATTTGTATATATGGTCATTTAGCTAACATCTCATAGCTGAGGAGAGTTAAACAAATTTTAGAAATTAACTTAATACTTCAAAGCCAAAGGTCTCGTCAATGATCTGTTAAATTGTGTCAATTTTAGATACCTGCTTTATGGTATATTTAGTTATGTAACCTTTCAGGAATTGCTGTGGCTACTTGATATGAAAATTGTATTGTGCCCATACATGGCATTCTTCCATCTCATGTCTGTGCTTCTAGAGTCTACACGCATCCCTATAGCTGCTAATTATACCCTTATTCACGGCATCATTCCCGCATCAGTTCAGACTCTTCATGGCCTCTTGTGAGAGCATTACTTGGCAGGCTTTCTTGTTAATGGGATCCAAGTTCAAATTTAGTGATGGACATAGTGTAGATGTTCTTTGGCAGGTTTTCCTTTTGGCTCAAAGATTTTTCAACCCGGACCATTTTATCTATATGCTTTTCTAGTTCACATATATGACAGTATTATCTTGATTACCTTAGCTAATATATTAATGTTAGATTGTATCCCTAGCACCAGAGTAGGGAATGGTTTATCGCATTGGGTCTGTCTGTCTGTCTGCTGAAAATTATTGATTCGATTTAGCGCAAGTTGTTAGACAACAAAGGCTGTTCCAGTAAGCCAAGATTTACGAGTTTTGGACTTGATCGGAGAAAGATCTGAAATACAATATAAACAAAAGCAATGCGCTATAGTTAGATCGTAGTCGGTTTTGTCAGAAATGTCACAAAGTTTATTGACAAGAGACAGACAGACAGACAGACAGACAGAAGACAGACAGACAGACAGACAGACAGACAGATAGACAGACAGACAGACAGACAGACAGGCAAGCGGAAGATGGATGGACAAACAGACTTATACTAGTTGCAAGTGGCAACTAACAATTTAAAAACTTTGCATTGTGAATGTCAGCAGTTTCAAATTGATCTTGTATTGTTTATTTATCCCTTTAACCTTAAAATTTGTTCAAGAAAATTTAAATTTTCTCCTCAAAAATGTTCATTCGCAGACCAATAGATGATGGGGTTTTTTTTAATTTACTACTGGAATTGGCTCAGTCATTCTTGTGGTAAATTTTTTTAGATGCTCTTCTTTGCGTCTGCAAATGGACAGCTCTCAGGACCACTGTAGAAGCCGTTTTTGGACAGATTGAGCGTTAAAGGGTTACTTAGTTTAGATATTGCATAAAAGCACGCCCATGATCGATTGCATAACAATAATTAATTGCCTAACTGTTGCAAGCCACCGGACAATAATTTCAATGGGTAATAACACTGGACCTACTGAATATTTTCAAAACAATTTGACTGAAAGTTGTTGGTGTCTTAGCCACCAACAATTTTCAGTCAGATTGTTTTCAAAATATACGCAATACCGAAAATTAAACCCACGGAAACTGTAGTATGCATAAATTCAGCCCGGGATGTAGAACTTGCTTGAATGTCGCTTTCATGACAGGCTGTTAGCCAGGAATTGAAAATAGGGTGTCCACAGACAATGAATATGGGTCTTAGATTATAATCTCCAAGTTAGAACATTTTCAAATTTCCTGGTTAAATTGGTAACATTCTTGTAAACTTTAATCTGTCCTTATTAATTTCTGACTTTTTCTGATGGAATTTAGCCGTCCAAAAGACGGGTGGGACGAGTAGACGTGTCTCTGGCTAACAGCCTGTTTCGTGTCACTTCTTCAGCACTAACTGACGGTCGCTGGCAACATCATTCTGGTCAGTTTTTGTGGAGTCACATGACAGCATGGACTGGTAGACTGCTGGTATATGGTATACCTCATCTCAGTTCATGGTTGGTTGATGTTTGTGGATTTCGATGGCCTCTTTAACTTTCCGTTCAAACAAATTGGTCTTGATGTTGATGACCGAGACGCTGCTGGCGAGGAGAGTATAGTTAGTAGGTTCTGTGTGTTCTGCCATAGCTGAGTTGGGAGTTGATATTAAGATGTTGTTTAAATGAAAGGATCAGGGAACTAGCAAATGCTCTGGTATGACAGCTTCATATAATAATCAACCTATACCCACCAGTGAAAAACTGAAATAAATCAGAATAATTAGAAAAAAGCAGCTAAATACCATTTATGGCATTCTGGCTGGAACCAATTAGGAATGAAGTTGGACCCAAGCGCTCTGGTGTATGCTGAGTGAATAAATAATACCCGCTATAGCCGGTCATAACATAAGATCAGTTAAATTTGTGCTGAGCTGATTAGCCACTGTGTCCTACAGGTAAAATACTGTCTAGTTTTAAAACAATTTGACTGAAAGCCATTGTTTCCAGAGACAGGCTCTACATTCAGTCAGACGAATGTCAAAATATTCAGCAGGCATCAAATTGTGACTTTGGAAACCAGCAGTGTATTTTGAAATCATTTTGACCGAAATATGTTGCTTCTACCTGAAAAGGTGACTCAAATATAACGTTTTCAAAAGGATCAATAACGAATTAGCAGTAGCGAGTTAATCACTCTACATCGGTGACTATAGAGAATACTATTCGTACTGCTTACAAAACTATATTCACGTGTGCTTTCGTTATATTCAGGTAGGACTATGCGGTATACCTGCACACACAGATTACCAATAAACATCATTTGTTATTTCCCTTTTCCATTCCTTTAACTCTGGTGCTGAGAGGCCCTTTTGGTTTCGCCTATATATGTCCCCTCACATTGGTCACATTCGATCTTGTAGACGACTCCGGAGAATTCATCTGTGGTCATCTTATCTTTGGGTCTTACTAATTGTGATCTTGAGGTGTGGAGGGGATTGTTCTAAGTTTTGATATGGTGTTGTCTGAAGAGTCTGCCGAGGTGTAAGTCACACATTGCTTCCAACCCATGAACAAAGTGATCTGAGACTAACCATCTGAATTGTATGTCATTGGTGAATATATAATTTTACATACATTCTGTTGAATATTTAGAAACTAATTTGACAGAGAGATGTTGATCTCAGTTAAATTAGTTTCAAAATATTCAACAGCTTGCCCGTATGGTTATTTTGAAATTTGGATTCTGGGAAATCAGGGTTCAAAGTGCAATTAAAATCAACTGAAAGGTGTGTACGTGGTGGGCAGAGCTTAGCTATAATGGGCAGACCTTAGCTACAATGGGCGGAGCTTAACTACAATGACCAGAGCTTAGCTACAATGGGTGGAGCTTAACTACAATGGCTAGAACTTAGCTACAATGGGCGGCATTTAACTACAATGGCCAGAGCTTAGCTACAATTGCCAGAGCTTAGCTACAATGGGTGGAGCTTAGCTACAGTGGTTGGAGCTTAACTACAATGGGCAGAGCTTAACTACAATGGTTTGAGCTTAGATATGATGGGTGGAGCTTAGCTACAAGGGGCGGTGTAAAGCTAGACATTGATCCCTCTGTTACTTGGCAATATGCTGTATAATTTGAAAATTAAATTTAAGTAAAGGACAACCCCAACTCTAATTCCGTCATCACACGACTATTCATAAGCCTTTCAGTATCTTGGCTTGGAATTGGACTACTGTGGTGGTGGGGTTGAAGGGTTTGAGTGGGCACTTGTCAATATTTTGTTACAAGCGAATAAGCGAATCTGGTCATCTAACGATAATGGTTAGCTATCTCCGTCTAAACTATACATAATATATATATATGTACTGAACCAAAAAAGTTTAGCAACACAGAATATTACTGTATAAATGTTATTTAACAAAAACAATAAATTGATTTAAATATATTATTTAATTGATAGGTCATTTTCCAATTTGAACAACAGTCTCTTGTTACTGTAATGCTAGCATCTCGCCTTTAACACGGCATCATTCAACGGAGGGTCCAATTTAAATAATGACACTGAGCTGTCAATACTGGTTGTGACCTCCACGCGCATTAACCACCGCTGTACATCGCTTTCTCATGCTTCGAATTAAACACCTGATGTCACAAAGAGGAATCGCATCCCATTTCTGGAGCAGTGCAGCTTCCAGCTCCCGCACGTTGTGAAGATGTGAATGGTTCTCACGCACCATGCGGCAAAGAATGTCCCACGTGTGTTCAATAGGAGACAGGTCTGGTGATCGCGCTGGCCAGTCCAACACAGGAACATTGTTAGCCTCAAGGAAATCACTGGTGACCCTAGCTGAATGAGGACGGGCGTTGTCTTGCTGGAACATAAAGTCTGCATGATGCTGCATAAAAGGGATGACAACAGGGGCGACAATTTCTTCACAGTAACGTTGAGCCATTAAATTTCCGCGAATCACAATAAGATCTGTTTTGCCATTTTCATGGATTCCAGCCCACACCATGACACTGCCACCACCGAATATGTCGTGCTGAATGATGTTGGCTGCATCATACCATTCTCCTAAACGTCGCCAAACCCGTTGCCTACCATCCGCCACATCCACACAAAACCTCGACTCATCACTGAAGAAAACGTGGCTCAATTGTTGAGCACGCCATTGCTGATGAGTTCTTGCCCATGCAAACTGATTCTCGATGTGACGCTCTGTAAGCGGAACAGCAACAAGTGGACGACGGGCATGCAGTCCAGTATCATGGAGTCTGTTTCGCACTGTTTGTTCATGCACTGTAGTGCCGGTAGTGGTGTGCAAATTATGGGACAGCCGCGGCGCAGTCTCAAACCTGTGACGTCGTGATGATGTCACTAAGTAGCGGTCTTCTCGTGGTGTTGTTGCTCTCGGTCTGCCAGATCGTGGTCAGTCATTAACATGTCCAGTTTCCTGCTCACACTGGCGGAGATGGGAAATGGTTGAGGCGTGAACATTAAAATGTCGAGCAACAGCGCGAACGCTCTGCCCAGCACCAAGTCTTCCCATTGCTTCATGGCACTGATTTACGGGTAGCCCTGGGCGGCGGCCCATGTTCGGTAGGGTAAACTTTTAAGCGTTTTCTGTTAACGTTCGTTATCTGCTTTTGCAATATGGTGAATTTTTGCCTTCGCTACCCGCCAATGTGGGCCAGTGCATGAAAAATGCATTTTTACATGCAGTAAGCGTGTGGCTGAGAAATGCAAGAAATGATTTGCATTTCTTCATGATCAGCGAGACATTACATTGACGAAACATGCCTGCAAATTTGGTTATAAATGGACGCATAGTTTTAATACAACAAACCAAACTTCACTGTTGCTAAACCTTTTTGGCTCAGTATATATATATATATATATATATATATATATATATATATATATATATATATATATCGATAATGGTCAGCTATCTCAGTCTAGACTATATGTGCCTGTATATCATGACAGTAGAATCTCTAATAAGACCAGTAACTAAGAGAACTAAGGCTAGACGTATAATACCGTCATGTTTCACTTATTTTTAAATGATGTTAGCTAGTCCGTGAATGCTTAATAGTACATCAGAAATGACCTTGATCCAGGCACATTGGAATAGTACCAAATAGATCATTTCCAGGACTTGTTCGTAAAGCTGCACTTTACAATGACAAGTACTGTGGTTTGTTAGCATGTATAAACACATTGAGACGTGACAGATGTGGACGAGACGTTATTGATCATCTCTCCGAGACTGGATTCATCGAGACATTTATTATACAACTGACATATCACTTCAAGAGACATTATTTCATCTGACGTCAGTCATGCATAACCAGGAGACATGCATTATCCTACTGACATCACTTCAACTGACCTCACTCCAACTGATGTCACTACAACTGACCTCACTCAGACTGACATCACTTCAACTGACCTTACTCCAACTGACATCACTTCAACTGACGTCATGCATAAGCACATAATTATAAAGACGTCACTTGTCAGATTATTATGACATTAATCCCTTAATGGTCAATCTGGCCAAAACCAGCATGTGAAGTTGTCTTGAGAAATGCTCATTTGCAGGCCCAGTCATTGCAGTTGTAAATTCTCAAAAATAGTCTTCTTGGCCTGCAAATTATAATGGACATTTTCTATGAGAAAAATGAAATTTTATTGACACAATTTATCGTTAAATGGTTAAAGAAATGAATCTGGATTTACGCATAACCCTTTAACCCTCAAATTTGTTCAAGAAAATTTCAATTTTCTCATAGAAAATGTCCATTTGCAGACAAGATAACACTATTTCTGAAAATTTACCACTGGAATGACTGGCTCGATTATCGAGCCAGTCATTTCAGTGGCAAATTTTCAAAAATAGTCTTCTCTTGGTCTGCAAATGGACATTTCTCAAGATCACTACAGAAGCCGCTTTGGGATGATATGAGTGTTAAAGGGTTAATTAATATGGCTAATACTTTAATAATAGTAGTTTGCTATAAGATCAATCTTCATGTCCGAATATCAGACCCGAACACTCACCACGCCCCTGTAGCACCAGGGACAATATCTTATATTTGGCCACAAAACTCTGCCTTGCGTTCCACAGCGCTCAGCATGTGTAAAATCGGCTTTGCTCGGTTTGTATATTATATGATGTAATTGATGTGAAAACAGCAGACTGTCAATAGTTTGCATATTTAGCTGTGAAATGTTTTGAAATGTTTTCCCTGCTGAATGCAAGGATGTTCTCTATTTCTGACTACAGTGCATAAAATTGTTTTAAACGTCTGTACCATAAGTCTTTTTCAATAAACACTGCATTGTTATGAAGTTGTGGCATTCACAATTTTTTAACCATTACCACTCTGGTGTCAATATTCTATCGTTTACTGTGTCAATAGTAAAGAAACTGGTTTACATTTTTCAACAATTTTGCTGGACGATGTTGCTCAACTTTTAATTTATTTTGAAAATTTAAAATTTTAACATCAGAGTGGCAAGGGTTAAATAGCAGAATTCATACACATGATAAAATAATCATGATTTACTTGAGTTAAATTTCTCATGTCACATTAAACTAAATATGAGATGATTTCTGTACAATTTACCCAGCATGCAATGCTACCCAACCTCTGTAGACGCCTTTATAATGCGCTGTATTCCTATGCCTAGATATATACTTTCCATGCATGAATGAAACACTTTGCAAAACTAGTGTTGGATCAATGCATTTCTAACCAATGGCTGATCTGCCACTGAAATGTACACTGTGTCTTTGTTAATCCTGCCTATACCCACTCTACCTACAAAGTATGATATTGAAAGCCAGCTGATTGTGTGAATAACAATTTGACAACATTGTTGGTGCCTTAGTAATAAGCATCTTACAGTCAAATTGCTCTTCAAATTTGCAACGGGTAACTGTTGCAGCAACAATTTTCATTAAAATTGTTATCAAATCTGTAGCATGTAGCATTCACATTGCTTACTACCAGTAGTTATGTTGATAATAATTTGACTGAATGCTACTGCTGTTGTTATTACTGATAGCAACAACTTTCATGCATATTGTTATCAATTTAAGTATGCAACTGTTTTATTGTATATTCTTCTGGAAATTTATAGTTGCAATGAACAGTATTGAAATATGCAATATTGAGCATGCTGCCATGTATACACGCTACGCTCTTATGCCTCAAGAGTTGGCTGACAAATGATCAGTTGCACATGCAGACAGGGACGTTTTCTTTGAGAAATCCTTCTCTGTGTGCACAATAGACTCAACTAATATGGTGTACATTCAATAGCAAGTGTTTCTCTATTTAATGAGACATGAGAACTTCATCTTAATGGAGGGACCTGATCTGTTGCTCAAGTATCTGATGTAAAAATTTTATTACGTCGCTTGTGATCTTGAGAAATGTCCATATGCAGACCAGGAAAAGCCCATTTTTGAGAATTCACGATTGAAATGACTGGCTCGATAGTCTTAGTGTCCTAGAAATCTTATGGTTAACGGGTTAACTGTGAAATCTTAACCCTTTCATCAACAAATCCCTGAAAAAGTATAAAACTTATTCTGTTGAATATTTTGAAATTAATTTGACTGGAAAACATTGCTTCCTGAGGCAACAATGTTTTCCAGTCAAAGTAATTTCAAAATATCCAACAGTTTTCCTATATGGTTGCCTTGAAAATGAGATATGGAGAATTCATCAGTGAAAGGGTTATAAGTTGATGCTGTCATATGACGTAGTATAGAGAATGATAGAGATATATATATAAAATACAACTGAATGTATCAATACTATTGTATGTTTCAGATTGTGTGTACTACTTTACCAGCAGTGCTGAGCTGCAGCGTGGCACCTTCCACTCGCCATTCTGGCCACGAAAATATGCCAACAATATACAGTGCATCTACAAGTTCATTGGTCGAACGAGTGAGCGCGTTAAGATTACATTTACTAGCTTCAGTTTACAGGGTGTGCCACCAATGTAAGTATATGTTCTGTGTTTGACGTTTTGTTACGCGTTGACACTATGGACGGAGCCAATCTGTCACTCAAGTCTCGGACATCGCAAAAATTTTAAAGTTCATCGCAAAGTTTATAAATTGTATGTCTTTGATGAATTTACAATTTAATAATCATTGTGTTGAATACTTTGAAACTAATTTTATTCGGAGCTGACGTAGTCAGCAACAGTCCACATTCAAATTAGTTTTAACATATTCAACAGGTTACCTATAGACCTATGGACCTTTTCAGTTTTAGCTATACCCACCCATTACTAGCTAAGCTCCACCCACACCTCGCTCGTGTTGGGATCGATTGATCCCTGAACTCCCTGACTCAATTTCCAGAAAACTATACAGGTAAACTGTTAAATATTTTGAAACTAATTTGACTAGGTGCTGTTGCTGCCTATGGCAGCAACAATGCCAAGTCAAATTAGTTTCAAAATATTCAGCAGCATGTTTATTAAGTAGCAAAGACATACAATTCGTACAACGTGTCAGACTATTAAGCGCTAAAGACGGATTATTTTGAATCATTCATGACATCATGATTATGACATCATCCTACACATGGCGTAGTTGATTATGATGTCATATGATAGATGGATAAACTTGGAAAGGTCCATTGGGTACTAAATCAGAGCACTGATCCACACAAGAGGCATCGTTCATACTGGGATAGGAGACAGAACTCAAAGAAATGAATTAATGGAACACTTTCAAACGCTGAAACGCATACAAGGATGCCTGCAAATTCCTTATATATTCATAATATTTTTCTCCATATGACAAACTCCGCTTAGCTTCGATGCGCATCTCTCATTGTTAAATGGATGCTAATTTAATCTCAAATGTTGTCTTGCACTGATAGATTGTGATGTATAGATTCCATATCATTCACATCTGGTCACATTCCCTTATCTGTATCACAATTATCTGCTTTATAATATCGTGTAAATGTTGAACAGTGATCGCCACCATTTTGTCTTCTCAAGCGATAGTGCCTGATGTCATGTAAGTGCCAGTGCATTACATTCTTTATTATTTAATAATCATCTTATAGAATATTTTGAAACTAATTTAACTGGAAGGTGGTGACTTCCAGTGAAATAAATTTCAAAATATATGCCACTTTACCTGTTTGATTGCCTTTATACTCCATATCCAAACTATAGATGACACCTCTATGACCGAAGCAGACAGGTTTTTTCTGATAGGTTGAAAAGTAAATCATGATGGCTGTAGAAACGTATTAACATTTAATTACTAAAGCCTGAATATATTTCGTTGTCGTCATAATCAAAGGCTAAAATACCAGGGATGGATTTTGTGTGGCAAATTATATGACCTGAATGCTTAGTATAAGATAAGGTGTAGTTTCCTTTAACTGTCCGACTAGAAATATTATGGTATGTTACTGAAATTGGAAGATCCCTAATATGATATAGACAAGATACTCCAGTTGCAAATCATCATCGTCTTTGCGTCGTTGTAGTTGTCATCATCACTGCAACTGTAATAATGTATGCATCTGTGATGAGACTGAGTCCAGGGTGGCGGAAATAATCAATATGTCCCAACATCAATTTTAACTCATATATTTTCTGTCGTTGGCCCTTGACGATGTCGACAGAAGCATAATCATCATCATCACTATCACCACTGCCGCTATCATTGTCATCGGCATTGTCATCATCGTCGTCGTCATCATCAATTTGACTGTCAAAGGCAATGAATTTCAGTCAACTTGTTTTTTAAACAAGGATCATCATTACGCCTACAGAACATAGTAGGCATGATCACACAAACATAGAATGAGATGAGTTAACATAATGAAGGACTTGCCTTTCTTATGGAGGCAGATGCAGTAGTATTGTAGTGTAATCTTGTATAGCGCAGATGCCATTGTTAATCTAATTGCCTTCATTATCTGCATTATGGGAATTACTGATTGGTCAGTATTTAATGATATGCAGTAATTGAATCATCCATCTCTTCTTAAATAATACACATTCATCAATTAGTACCCAATGGACGAACCCAGTTTATCCATCAATCATATGATATCATAATAAACTATGTGATGTGTGGGATGATGTCATAATCAATTACGTCATGAATGGCTCAATTTTGTCCATCTTAGATGCTTAGTAGTCCCACAATTAGTAGTTCCACAACTTGTACGAATTAAATGTCTTTACTATTTAATAAACATTCTGTTGAATAATCTGAAACTAATTTAATAGCCAGCAACAGCACCAAGTCAACATATTCATTAGCTTGCCTGTATAGTTTTCTGAAAATCAAGATTCAGGGTGTTCAGAGATCGATTGATTCCAACACGGGCAAAGCATGGGTGGAGCTTAGGCAGAGATTGGTGGGGCATAGCTCAAACTGGATCCCTTCCATTACCCCCCAGGTCTTATACTTCAAGATTGTTTGTTTTATTGGAACATGTCTTCCTATTGCTACAGTACAGTTCAGAAATAACGTAGGATGTTTCCAAAAACAAAATAAAACATACTGTGGAATATTTTGAGCATAAATGGATTTGAAGACATTGCTACCTAAGGCAGTAGTCCTCCAATCCAATGTTCAAAATAGTCAACAAAACATTTCTTACTAACTAATATGTTTTTGTTTTTGCTTTGGAAATGTGTTAACTTATTCCTGAACTGTACATATGTGTCAAGATTGTTGTTTTGTTGATATATGGCTTCCGGTTGCTATGTAACCATAGTGATGCCTTTATGAGAACCAGTTGTAGTAATATCCGACGGCCATTTTATTTGCAGCAGTTCTTCAATCGCAGCGTGTGGCTAATACAATCACACTTCTCGTGGAATGTGATAACGTTTCACTAATTGGCAGATTTGATTTTCCGATTCAATGCTAATTAAATGTCGATAAATCTGTCAGTTCACTCCACCCCAACCTGACCCACCACCCACACCCCAAGGGTTTTAAGCCCACCCTGTAGGAGATCTAAAGATAATTGTTAGTATCGACAAGCATTGCCAATGGGGTATAAGTATTTAAATCTGATATTATATGCGTATTCTGTTCATATGACACGCTGTAACAATCCGTATCAATCTAAGGCTCTTGGATCGTGTATTGCACATCGGTGCAATGAGCGCATAAGCTTGTTGTGTGATGGGGCTGCAGGAAATTGCATTTTCTAGGCGAGTATTAAGGGGAGATTTTGCCATCTATGCACTCTCAAAGATGTTTGCTCGGTTTAGTAAGTATGCTGACAGCCTTGGACAAGAAGGTTAGGGAGGTTAAGGAGCCTCATCAATAACTCTCACTATTGACCGGCATCAGGATACAGTAGCAAGAAAAGATTGTCTAAACACAGTATTGTCATCTCCCATTTGTAAAAGAAATCTACTCAGAATTTTGAAAGCCATTGGACTCATTAAGTTGTTTCTGTCATCTAGCTTTCAGTCAAGATATTTTCAAAGATATTTTCAAAATATTCACCAGTGTCTCATTAACATCGCAGCTGTGTTTTGTGATCAGTGACAGTTCTTCTAGCTCATGAAATGTTAATTAACCTTTTAGTCTTTGAAATCACAATGTCTCAATCTGAAGACAAATATAAAGGAAAGCTGTTGAATGTTTTGAAACTACTTTGAGTAGAACATGCTGGTGCAAGGCCACTCCCAATCAAATTAGTTTAAAACTATTCAACAGAATATTCCTTACATAGTAAAAGAATTTGTATTGTCTGTATGTGTTCCAAGATAAGGTGAACAAGGCTGTCACAACATAACACTAAATTCCAAATTGTTTCTGGGGTCTCGGTTAATTAAACTTCTCATAGCTTAAGAAAAGTCATGAATCTTAAATAAATATTGGATTATTAGCTCACCTAGCCTGGAGGGCCAAGTGAGCTTACGCCCTAGCATCTGTACATCCATCCGTCATCTGTCGTCCATCAGTCAAATCGCATCTTTTCATTTATCCTTTGACTGATTTCAAGCAAATTTGGCTGGAAGGATCCTATCATTGTAGGGTCAGAGATTTTTATTCAGAATTTTGATTGGTCAATTGGTCCAAAAATCATTTAAAATGCTACAACTCCAATATAAATGGGCCAACTTCAACAAAACTTAGGTGGACTAATTCTATGGTCAGAGGATTCTATACTTTTAATGAGAATTCTGATTGGTTTATATTTACGGAAACCATCTTGGATTTTCTGAAAACTGGGAAATCAGCTAAAAGGGTACTACTCATTAACCACTTGGCCGATTTCAATCAATCTCAGTTGAGAGGACCCTAGAGTGGTATACTTCAAAAGGTCTACATAATTTTGATTGGTCTATTTTTTCATCAATCATCTTGACCTTTCCATAAAATGGCGGGAAATTGTTTAAAACCCTACTCTTCATTAACTGCCAGGGCAATTTCAATCAAATTAGGCTGGAAGGATCCTTTGGTGGTATACTCCCGAAATTCTATTCAGAGTTTTGATTAGTCCATTTTTCATTAATGAAATGACACTTGGAGATCGAATCAACCGAAATGGTGCTCGCCCTGTAAGGATCCACCAGGCAGGTGCAGTGCCGGGCTCCACGCCTCGAAGAAGCCCACCCTCAAACCACAGATTTCATCTTGAGAACGGCTCTCCAAGTGTGATACCAGCGATCAAAAAGAAGAAGTCCATTTTTCTGGCAGCCATCTTTTTCCATAAATCATTTAAAACGCTACTCCTCCAATATAAATGGGGGGACTTCAACGAACCTTGGGTGGACATATTCTATGTTGGGAGGCTTTAACATGTCTAATGAGAAAATATGATTGGTAAATATTTCTGGCAACCATCTAGGATTTTCTGAAAACTTTGGGAAATCAGTTAAAATGCTGCTACTCATTAACTGCTTGAACGATTTCAAGCAAGCTCGGCTGGAATGACCCTAGAGTCGTGTGCTTCAGAGCTTGTATACAGAATTTTAATTGGTCAATTTGTTTGATGGCCATCTTGAATTTGCTGAAAAACGGCTGGCAATCATTTAAAGCGATATTCCTCATTAACTCCTTGGGTAATTTCAAATGGTTCAAATGCTAATGGTCCAGGTGAGCATTAAGGTCCTTGGCCCTCTTGTATTAATTTATGATCACCTTAACTAACCAGACGTTGAGAGGACATTTTAGATTTAGTTTGTCATCACCATAATATTAACTTGAAGCGCCAAGTGAGCTTATGCCATAGCAGGCATCCGCCCGTCCATCCATCGTCCATCCATCGTCCATCCGTCAAATCGCTTAGTCAATTTTTTTGGTGAAACTCTTAGATTTTATGAAGAATTTACCAAAAATTGACAAAATGCGACTCCTCCTCAGTCGCTTGACATAATTCAAGCAAATTTGGTTGGACATATTCTATGGTGGTAGGTTCTAGAACTTCTATTCAGAGTTTTGAATGATCAATTTTTTGGGTGCAAATCTTAGATTTTATGAGAAATTTACTGTAAATTGTCAAAACGCATCTCCCTTAACGACTCAGCAGATTTTAACAAGATTTGACTGGTGTGATCCTATGGTGGTAGATTTTAGTGTTTCTACTAAGAATTTTGATTGGTCTATCTTTTGCCGACCATCTTGGATTTTGTGAAAATTTTCCGGATCCATTTAAAACTTGAGTGGAACGGTCTTATCGTGGTTGTTTTCAACATATCAAACAAGAATTTTGATGGTAAATCCTTTTGGTGGCCATCTTGAATTTTCAAAAGGTTATGCAGAAACCTTTAAAATGTACCTCTTAAATCACTTTGCAGATTATAACCAAATTTGGCAAGGATCCTATGATTGTAGCCTCTAGAACTTCTGCTCAGAACTTTGATTGTTCGATTAATTTTGGTGGCCATCTTGGATTTTCCGAAAATTATCCATCATGTTTATTTAAATCCAAATGGTTCAAATGCTAATGGCCCAGATGAGCGAATAAGAAAGCAAGATTGTGAACAGTAAATAGTTTGCCGACTTGGTGAATCTGTTTCTCTAGGACGCATATTTATGAATTGTATTTCAAAGTTCAAGTAGCGGCCATCATGTCCTTGCAATGAGAAATTAACCTAATAACGTCTTACAGATTTTTTTATCATATGGAACCTAGACTGGAATCCGATTTATCCTTCAGCTTTGATATAAGCATAAAAAATATCTTCAACTCTACACTTTCTATGCTCAGTCATTGTAGTATACCTGCATAGTACCTGTTAACCCTCACCACTCTGATGTCGGAATTTTAAAATTTTAAATTAAGTTAAAGGATGAGTTGATGTTCATTTTTCAACAAATTTGGTGCAAGATGCTGCTGTCGTAGAGGTGCTGTCGTAGAGGTGCTGTCGTAGAGGTGCTGTCGTAGAGGTGCTGTCGTAGAGGTGCTGTCGTAGAGGTGCTGTCGTAGAGGTGCTGTCGTAGAGGTGCTGTCGTAGAGGTGCTGTCGTAGAGGTGCTGTCGTAGAGGTGCTGTCGTAGAGGTGCTGTCGTAGAGGTGCTGTCGTAGAGGTGCTGTCGTAGAGGTGCTGTCGTAGAGGTGCTGTCGTAGAGGTGCTGTCGTAGACAGTGTCGTAGAGGTGCTGTCGTAGAGGTGCTGTCGTAGAGGTGCTGTCGTAGAGGTGCTGTCGTAGAGGTGCTGTCGTAGACAGTGTCGTAGAGGTGCTGTCGTAGACCGTAACATCTTCCACCAAAATTGTTGAAAGATGTACGCTAGTTTCTTGGCTATTGATGAAGTAAAAGATAGAATATTAACATCAGAGTGGTAATGGATAATATTCATATCAGCCAAAACAGCTTTTGCTGTAGGTGTGAGAAATGTCCATTTGCAGCCCAAGAGGAGACTATTTTTGAAATTTTTTTGCTGAAAAGACTGACTCGATAACTGAGTAAGTAACATTAGTGATAAATTTTCAAAAAAATCTCTTAGTCTACAAATGAAAATTTTCTATGAGAAAATTGAGATTTTCTTGAGCAAATTTTAGGGTGATAGGGTTAGTACATGCTAACTCTCAAACTGATCAAAAGCTGATTATGGCGTGGTCTTGGGAATGTTCATCTGCAGACCAAGTGAAAATTATTTTTGAAAATTTTGCACTGGAATGACTGGCTCGATAAACCGACGAGCCATTCCAAAAACTAATACATTTTCAAAATTAATCCCTTCGTCTGTAAATAGACATTTTCTATGAGAAAATTAAAATTTTCTTTAATAAATTTGAGAATTAATAAGAGTTAAGCATAATGTGATCGTAGAGAAATTTCAAGGTCCAATGCTAAGGCATGTAGTAATGTGAAAAAAATCTATTTCCATTCCAACATTGATTTAAAATTCAGGATAAATCCCCAGAGAACATGTGGGCGCCTTTGTGATGCTGCTGTTTCAGGCAGCAGTTAATGCCCAATGGTAAGGCCTTAATGATTTTCAGGTACAGCCATCACATTGCACAATACATTAAGTTATTTGTGTGCAATTTCTATGAACCTTCTACAACCTTGGTCTTAGAATTTGTAATGAAAGGCATATTCTTAATCTAGATTGCTTTTTGCCTTTAACTGACCGCTCGCTGCAAGACACCTGATAATAAATGCAATAGGAAATAACTGTGGACATGCTAACTATTTTGAAAACTATTTGGCTGAAAGTTGTTAGTGGCTTAGCCACCAACAACTTTCAGTCAAATTGTTTTCAAAATATCCAAAGTTAAACCCCGCAGAAACTATAGTCTGCAGATATTCAGCAGACGGACAGTTAATACTTAATGATTTCCTGATGACAATGTATGAATCGTGTGAAGGTCCCTGAATCCCAGCCATGAAGATTCATTTGTAATTCAAAGGCAAAAAAGCTGACATATCAGGAAGAATAATAAATAGACATATACAATGATTTTCTGATTACTTTTCCAAATTAATCATTCAATAATTAAATGTGAATATCTGGGGGAAGATCATACAGGTAAGTTTTTCCATTCAGTATTGTACGGGTTATATAATGAACCACGTTAAAAAAAGAAATTTTTGCAAATCAAAGAATGCTGTCTGATTATATATATGAATGTTTTATGTACTTATTCAGTGACAAATTTCATTCAAAATTGCATTCAACCCATTTGAATGAACTGAAATAAGAAACAGCTTGACTTAAGGATACCATTCTTGTCTGAGAATTTTGAAAGAATTCAATATAAAGTACATTTAGACTTAATTTAGCATTTAATTGTTCTTTCAAAAAGATGTTGCTGACTTGCTATAATATCCTGATGTCGGATTGTGGAGGAAGTTCTTGGGCTATTCTGAGATTGATGTTGTTATCCTAACGCTTTAATGACCAAACCGTCCAAAACCGGTCACTGCCGTGGTCTTGAGAATTGTCCAGTTGCAGGTCAAGAGAAGATTATTTTTCAAGGTTTACCACAGGAATGACTGGATCGATAAATGAGCCTTTATCCAGCCAGTCATTTCAGAGATAAATTTTCAAGAATAGTCTCTAAATGGGACTAATCTCAACCATTAATTACAGGCGAAGAGAATACAATTTTTGAAAATTTGCCACTGGACTGACTGGCTTGATAACCAAGCCAGTCATTCCAGTGATAATTTTTCAAAAATTGTATTCTCTTCGCCTGTAAATGGAGATTCACTAAGAAAATATTTAAAAAATTTTAACAGATTTATCCATTAAAGGGTTAAATAGTTAGACTGCTACATTATTTCTTTAACCCTTTCATGACGAAACTGGCCCAAACCGGCCCCTGCAGTGGTCTTAAGGAATGTCCATTTGCAGGCCAAGAGAAGAATATTTTTGAAATTTTACCACTGAAATGACTGGCTCAGTAACTGAGCCAGCCATTCCAGTGGTAAATTTCCAAAAAATGCTCATCTCTTGGCCTGCAAATGGACATTCAATAAGGACATATTTTGATTTTCTTGACCAAATTTAGACATTAAAGGGTTAAGAGAGATTATCCCAGCATAAGGTGTGTGTGTGTATAGGTATTTTAATTCAGCAGAATCTGTCCATTGTCTGGAGACTACAGTGCCTGTGTCAGCCTTCATTGGTCAAATGTGGACAATCAAAGTTCAATTTTCTCAGAAATGTCCATTTGCAGACCAAGAGAAGACAATTTTGTAAATCTATCAATAATATGACTACCTCAGTTATCGATCCATTCATTGAAGTGGTAAATTTTCAAAAAAAGTCAGATTGGATTGGTCATGAGAGGGTTAAGAACAGCTAAATGTAAAAGCTGTTGGAGACAATTTGACTGAAAGTAATTGATATCAGAGCAAAATTATTCTGTAAAATTATTTTCAAAATGTTCAGCTTCATTTTCACTAGAGGAACAGTACTACAGAGGAAGTTTTTGGGTGGTTTGACCGTTGAATGGTTCAGAGACATTGATTATTTATTCTGTCAGAAATTCAAAATCTTAATTAAGTAAGCTTCATCTTCCAAACATGCGTGTGATAAATTGGCATGCGTAAGGCTAGTAACTTTGACAAGGGCATTTAGTTGACATTTTCTATTAGTATCAAAAAGTTGTCCTTTGGGGAAAAATCTAAAAGCTGAAGGGCTTTTTTTTGTTAGTATTACATCATAAGTGATAGATGCTTTGCATCCTCTAGTAAAAATGCAGATGAATATTGTGAAAATAGTGTATCCGAATGTCATTTCTCTCTGTATCAATTACTTTTAGACAAATTGTACCTAGTTTCTCGAGCAGGTGTGAGATTCAGCTCTTCTTAATAAGAATATTGAATGACTAGTGATCAATTTGTTCATCACATTTCAATCAAATTTACTCAACTTGAGCGCTTCAAATTGTCCTTTTGTATGTTTGATGAATTAAATTCCCTCCGCCTATGTGTCTATAGAGAAAGTTATGCTGTTTTGCCACTTGTCAACATGATTGACAGCTCGATCATACGGTTCAGTTTCATTATAGATCCACTGTCAACATGTGTGAATATACCTCACGAATATCAGTAATAATTCTGCGAGATTATTTGATAATATTGTTGCAAATTTGCGATTAACAGTGAGCCACTACTGTGTCTAGCATACAGGCTTCTATTGAAACCAGATCAAATTATGGATGACTGCTCGAGTTGTGTTACTGACATGACGCAAGTCAGAATCGTGATAAATTTCAATAATCAAGAGTATTCTGGTTCTCTTACTGACATTCAACGACAAAAGAGGACGGAATGATGATATTTAAACTTGAAACTGCTTTAATGCCCACCTCTTTATAAAGTCTACTTTCTATAAGCATGGCTTTATTCAAAGGTATGATCTAGGAAATGCTTTATGTTATCCTCTGTATAATGATAATCTGTTTATTTTTCCGGCTCACCATGAGTCAATCCTTAAATGTAGACTTTTTCTAATATAGCTTGTGAAGCATCTTCAAAACTGCTCTCGTTATTTAGCCCTTCAATGGTCAAGATTGATCAAGGAAATCTAATACAAATATCAAGGAATGTCCGGTTGTAGAATTTGTGGACTATTAGCTCACCTGGCCAGAATGGCGAATTCAGCTTATGCCATGGTGACCTTCCACCATCTGTCTGTTGTCTATCCATCAGCTTTTACTTTAAAACATCTCCTAAACCACATCATGGTTGTTATTACACCACAAAAACATCTTGACCGTTCAATCACTACTTGCTAAATCAAATTATCTGCATTTAGCTACCAGAATAAGATTTTTATGCTCGCTAACATACTCCCTTATGCCTTTATCATCACCATGCATACCCTTAACCAGGCTACTGGTAAGGTAACCCCCAGCATAAGCCTCAGTATAGACTGGCACCAGTCTGTACTCACTCCTTGGTGACGCCTGTCACTAAGCACACCCGCGCATGTGCAACAGATCCCAAATAGGAAACAGATTCACTTTTCCAAATTTAAGTGCCATATGTCCTGACTAGATTCTCAAATCATTACCCTGCGGGGTGGCTGAGGATGGGTCATAGTGATTGAACGGTAAGTATATTTTTTATAGTGGTTAATAAAACCACAGACCAACCCACTAAAGGGGGATCTGTTGGGGGTTATAATTACACCACAAAAACATCTTGACCGTTCAACCATGCTAAACCTGTAGATTTGGTCAGTACCCCATGGTCGGTGGAGATTCCAAAGGATAAAAATCAAACAAAACATAACCAAATGTTAATAACATAACATAATGGTGCATCTTAATGAATCACACAGTGATTATCAAAAAAGGATTTCTTTAAACTTAAAATAAATAAAAACCAAAGAAAGACTCACCATTTCACGCAGTCTTAACGAAAATGGTGGAGTGTGCTTGTTAAATGGTCTTCAGCCTTTTTAGAAAGAAACAAAACGTATCTTAAAAAGGTTGGCGCTGCACTTTGATTTGTAAATAAAAAGCAGGTAAAAGAAGACTTGTTTTTCAGGTACAGCCATCACATTGCACAATACATTAGGTTATTTGTGTGCAATTTCTATGAACCTTCTACAACCTTGGTCTTAGAATTTGTAATGAAAGGCATATGCTTAATCTAGATTTTTTCTTTTTGCCTTTAACTGACCGCTCGCTGCAAGACACCTGATAATAAATGCAATAGGAAATAACTGTGGACATGCTAACTATTTTGAAAACTGTTTGGCTGAAAGTTGTTAGTGGCTTAGCCACCAACAACTTTCAGTCAAATTGTTTTCAAAATATCCAAAGTTAAACCCCGCAGAAACTATAGTCTGCAGATATTCAGCAGACGGACAGTTAATACTTAATGATTTCCTGATGACAATGTATGAATCGTGTTACACCCAGCCATGAAGATTCATTTGTAATTCAAAGGCAAAAAAGCTGACATCAGGAAGAATAATAAATAGACATATACAATGATTTTCTGATTACTTTTCCAAATTAATCATTCAATAATTAAATGTGAATATCTGGGGGAAGATCATACAGGTAAGTTTTTCCATTTATTATTGTACGGGTTGTATAATGAACCGCGTTAAAAAAAGAAATTTTTGCAAATCAAAGAATGCTGTCTGATTATATATATGAATGTTTTATGTACTTATTCAGTGACAAATTTCATTCAAAATTGCATTCAACCCATTTGAATGAACTGAAATAAGAAACAGCTTGACTTAAGGATACCATTCTTGTCTGAGAATTTTGAAAGAATTCAATATAAAGTACATTTAGACTTAATTTAGCATTTAATTGTTCTTTCAAAAAGATGTTGCTGACTTGCTATAATATCCTGATGTCAGATTGTGGAGGAAGTTTTTGGGCTATTCTGAGATTGATGTTGTTATCCTAACGCTTTAATGACCAACCCGTCCAAAACCGGTCACTGCAGTGGTCTTGAGAATTGTCCAGTTGCAGGTCAAGAGAAGATTATTTTTCAAGGTTTACCACAGGAATGACTGGATCGATAAATGAGCCTTTATCCAGCCAGTCATTTCAGAGATAAATTTTCAAGAATAGTCTCTAAATGGGACTAATCTCAACCATTAATTACAGGCGAAGAGAATACAATTTTTGAAAATTTGCCACTGGACTGACTGGCTCGATAACCAAGCCAGTCATTCCAGTGATAATTTTTCAAAAATTGTATTCTCTTCGCCTGTAAATGGAGATTCAATAATAAAATAATAAAAATATCTTAACAGATTTATCCATTAAAGGGTTAAATAGTTAGACTGCTACATTATTTCTTTAACCCTTTCATGACGAAACTGGCCCAAACCGGCCCCTGCAGTGGTCTTAAGGAATGTCCATTTGCAGGCCAAGAGAAGAATATTTAACCGAGCCAGCCATTCCAGTGGTAAATTTCTAAAAAATGCTCATCTCTTGGCCTGCAAATGGACATTCAATAAGGACATATTTTGATTTTCTTGACCAAATTTAGACATTAAAGGGTTAAGAGAGATTATCCCAGCATAAGGTGTGTGTGTGTGTAGGTATTTTAATTCAGCAGAATCTGTCCATTGTCTGGAGACTACAGTGCCTGTGTCAGCCTTCATTGGTCAAATGTGGACAATCAAAGTTCAATTTTCTCAGAAATGTCCGTTTGCTGACCAAGAGAAGACAATTTTGTAAATCTATCAATAATATGACTACCTCAGTTATCGATCCATTCATTGAAGTGGTAAATTTTCAAAAAAAGTCAGCTTGGATTGGTCATGAGAGGGTTAAGAACAGCTAAATGTAAAAGCTGTTGGAGACAATTTGACTGAAAGTAATTGATATCAGAGCAAAATTATTCTGTAAAATTATTTTCAAAATGTTCAGCTTCATTTTCACTAGAGGAACAGTACTACAGAGGAAGTTTTTGGGTGGTTTGACCGTTGAATGGTTCAGGGATATTGATTATTTATTCTGTCAGAGGTTCAAAATCTTAATTAAGTAAGCTTCATCTTCCAAACATGCGTGTGATAAATTGGCATGCGTAAGGCTAGTAACTTTGACAAGGGCATTTAGTTGACATTTTCTATTAGTATCAAAAAGTTGTCCTTTGGGAAAAAATCTAAAAGCTGAAGGGATTTTTTTGCTAGTATTACATCATAAGTGATAGATGCTTTGCATCCTCTAGTAAAAATGCAGATGAATATTGTGAAAATAGTGTATCCGAATGTCATTTCTCTCTGTATCAACTACTTTTAGACAAATTGTACCTAGTTTCTCGAGCAGGTGTGAGATTCAGCTCTTCTTAATAAGAATATTGAATGACTAGTGATCAATTTGTTCATCACATTTCAATCAAATTTACTGAACTCGAGCGCTTCAAATTGTCCTTTTGTATGTTTGATGAATTAAATTCCCTCCGCTGATGTGTCTATAGAGAAAGTTATGCTGTTTTGCCACTTGTCAACATGATTGACAGCTCGATCATACGGTTCAGTTTCATTATAGATCCACTGTCAACATGTGTGAATATACCTCACGAATATCAGTAATAATTCTGCGAGATTATTTGATAATATTGTTGCAAATTTGCGATTAACAGTGAGCCACTACTGTGTCTAGCATACAGGCTTCTATTGAAACCAGATCAAATTATGGATGACTGCTCGAGTTGTGTTACTGACACGACGCAAGTCAGAATCGTGATAAATTGCAATAATCAAGAGTATTCTGGTTCTCTTACTGACATTCAACGACAAAAGAGGACGGAATGATGATATTTAAACTTGAAACTGCTTTAATGCCCACCTCTTTATAAAGTCTACTTTCTATAAGCATGGCTTTATTCAAAGGTATGATCTAGGAAATGCTTTATGTTATCCTCTGTATAATGATAATCTGTTTATTTTTCTGGCTGACCATGGGTCAATCCTTAAATGTAGACTTTTTCTAATATAGCTTGTGAAGCATCTTCAA